>LPNX011139568.1:614289-803388 GCA_001517045.1 Pseudotsuga menziesii
AGTCTGTAAGCTTGTAAATACAGACAAGCTGAACAAGAGGATCCTGCTGAGGATAAGAGAAGCCCACAAAAATTTTGTGATAAAATGTGGGGCTTTTTTTATGCACTTTATGTATGCTCCTAGAGGGGAGCCCATGTTTATTCAGTGTGAATAAAGCGATTTTTTTCTTTGGAACATGTGTGTGTGTGTGTGTGTGTGTGTGTGTGTGAGAGAGAGAGAGAGAGAGAGAGAGAGAGAGAGAGAGAGAGACATGCATGCACACACACACACACGCCTACAAAGGAGACCTAGTTTTATGAGCATCTCATCTTTTCTTTTACATTTGATACATTGTATAAGGAGGTTTCCCCTTGGAGAGGCTTCTTATTCATCTCTTTATTTCGTTCTCAAAGCGTCGAGTTACTTTGTTTTTCTATTTTAACCTATTTTTAAAAAAATTGTGCATAACATTTGGTATTAGAGTCATTTGCAGTTTAACTTTTTTTCAAGGCCTTTTCAAATATCAAAATTTTGAGGAGACTTAAAAGAAAGAGCGAATTACTTGTGGCAATAATTTCAGGTCTTGTTTCATTATAAGTTCAGAGTTGTGATCCGTAAAATTTAAGGTTTTTTACTAGTCCAAACATTAGTCTCAAACATGTGTTATAGGTAAAATTGTTATATCTAAAGCTTGGGGACTCCAATTTGAGTGCCACCTGTTGCATTAGATATTTCATGGTAAAAAAATTAGAAGCAAAGAAGGTAATTCAAAAACGTGGTAGACCATATAATTTCACTCTCTTGAATGAGCGAAAAATAACAAGTTTCAATGAGGCTTTAAATAACTAGGATTCTTTATAAAAACAAATGGTTACGAAATAATGATTGAAACTGGTTTTTTTTTTAACAAAAACATATATATATTTTTATTTTTTATGAAAAAATTCCAGGACTGGAAGAGCAATTGCCAATTCAGCTATTTACATTCCAAGTAGAATAACTACTGTAAGCCAATCAAATAATGAGCAATTTCTTGCAAAAGGAAGGGATAACTCTAAGATGAACTTAAGGTATTGGCTAAAATGCGTTGGGTTCTCCATTAAGACTGAGATGACCTTGTGCCAGAAGGTAGGCTTTGTTTGCCAAAGAATATGCCCTTCCATTTAATTCTCAGAGAATATGAAAAGAGTCAACCTTTTCAAACTCATTCATTGAATTTTGAATTCTCTGCAGAGTTAAATTCAAGGCTGAATTGTTGAAGAGACCATCTGAATTTAACATTTTAATTGAGAGTTCTGAATCCCAAAAAGCTTGGATTGACTTAAATCCATCATCCTTTGCCAATTGACATGCCTTGAGGATACTATAATTGTCTGCTTGATTATTTGACATTATACCAAGCCCCCAATTCAACCATGTTTCAATCTGTTGATCAAGCGAAATTAACAACCCGCCCAGCTCCGGATATCCCAGGATTTCCCTTGGATGCACCAGAAGAAAAAAATACATGTAGAGGAAGACTTCATCCACTTATTTAAAGTTTTTGTCTCATTGCAGCGGATTCGCCAAAATGGAAATCAACTTGGTTTAAAGGAGATCGATTTTGGAATGCCCAAAGAACAATTTCCAAGCCACGCATATACCTCAGCTGGCAATGATGTCCAAGAAAAAGAATTGCGCATAGTTTCTGAGATGTGGAGTTTTATTTTATTAGCTACTTTCTCTGGAGACGAGTGCTTACCATTGAAGATGCCATCATTCCTAGTTATCCACAACATCCACCATATATATTTCAGGATAATTCGCTAAGGCTTTTTTCCAATCCATGCTATTGACCAATGAAGTTGAACTATGATCTTGCCAGATGGGAATCTGCTCGTGCCAGGAGGAGAAGAGAGCTATGACTGTAATTTGATAAGAAGCCGAAATAGAGAGGTCGTAGAGGACCAACTCCCAAACCTATTGAGAAAAAGCACAATTAATGAAAATGTGATCAGACGTTTCATCAGCTGCATTGTAGAGACAAAATGTAAACGACCCATTGAACCCACGTCTGCTCAAGTTTTCTCTAGTCAACACTCTTCTGTGAAAAAGGAGCCAAGTGAAAAAATTCACCCTAGGAAGACAAAGAGAGGACCATACAAAGTTCTAGATTGCTGGAGAAATGCTTAAAGCAAGGGGCGATTGAAGAGCTGAGAAACCTTGGGATGCTGAATATTTTCCAGTGCGACCCCACCCCCAAACATCTTTATATAAGCGGTTAACAAGAGCAAGACCAGTTAAGGATATTATCAACAAATTCTGCTGAAAAATGAGATGTTCCGGAATCTCAGGAAAGGTCCAATCAACCTAGTTCCCATCTCTGTCCCAAGTACATATATTTGCCAGCCTGAGGAAACCTTTGTTGATGAACCAAGTCTTAATCTCACTCAATGAATTGATAGAGGAAAGGGGCAGGTTTCCTAAGATATTATCCTCCCACAGAAAAGTCTTTTTTCCCACTCCCAGGAATTCTATAAAGATAATGCTGAAAATTATCGAATCCTCTTCTACATAGATTCCAGATTCTTGTACCTGAAGGGATGTTAGCTGATTTGATATATTTCAATGAGCCTCCCTTTAGATATTTCTTCCAAAATATCTTGTTGACCAGATGATTTTTATTTGAATACAACTGCCATATAAGCTTTCCTCCCAAAGCCAAGTTTGCCAACTCAGGGTCTCGGATTTGCAAACCACCCTCCGAAGTGGGTCTTTTAAGTATTTCTCAACTGAATAAATGCATCTTCTTCTTATTAACTTTGCCACCCTCCCAAAGAAAATCTTGAAGAAGTTTGGATATTTGGGTAGAAATGGACTTGCGAGCAAGAAGCAGAGAAAACTGGAAGATGGGGACTGCCAAGAGAACAACATTAATCAAAATTAATTTACCTGCCTTAGTTAACCATTGACCACCCCAAGAAACAATTTTTTATTTAAGTTTACAAATCACATCCAACCACAATGAAGGAGGGTTCGGTCCTAGAGTTAAGGGAAGCCCCAAATACTTGATTTTATCCCATTTTTCAAAGTCAGGAAATCCCAAAGAATGAGCTATTCTAAGAAGAGACGAATGGTCAACGTTCCAACCATATACATCACCCTTGCTTTTATTAATCAAAGCTCTTGAGGTTGTACATAAATTTTGTAATATTACATTGAAATCCCGAGCAATGATTAGTGAAGCCCCTCCCAATAAGAAAGAGTCATCAACAAAAAGGTGTTAGATTTGATCATTCAAGCTAGCATTATGATCTTAGGATCTTATCTGAGAGAATAACATGCACAACAATAAAACAAAAGAGACAAGAGACACAAAGAATTTTCCTCGGGGAAACCATAAAGGAGAAAACCCCGCAACTTCCTCAGAGATAGAATCAACACCAAAAGTAAAACCCGAAAACAATAAGATTATCTCCCGACAATAGTACTCTCTCTCTGATCCCAATGTCTCCTCTCTTACTCATGCGCCCCAATGAGTGAGTGTGTGTGTGATAAATAGAGAGGCTCACTCTCTATTTATATTCTTTCGTTCACTTGAAACCCACTCCAACATGTCGGCCTCTCTTAACAATTACTTACTAGAGCCGACATCTTTAGGAGTGTCTAATAACCCTAGTGCCCCACAACTTGTGGGGACTTTGCCTCCTCTGACCAACAAGGAGGGTTATCCTTAACATAATGGTGGGGACTATTGTCTCGACTTATAATGAATCACCTAGGCTCGACTTCTCTAGGATAGTCTAATAACCCTAGGGCCCCACAACTGCGGGGACTTTAACCCTTGACCAATAGGAGGGTTACCCACAATGACTTGACATGACTTGTTTACATTATAGAAACTTCCCGAAATAAACATAGGGGTATGACATGACTCAATTACATTACAGACACATCCCGGAATAAACATCGGGGTACAATACATAAGATATATGGATGAATACATTCTGAAGTTACAATTACATCAACACTCCCTCTTAACTAGGAAGGTATTCTCTCAACACAATTTATTAGCACAAGTCTTCTTCTCTATATCATCTGGATCATCATCGAGTCCTTGTCATCTTCACCTTCAAGTCATCTTCACCTTCAAGTCATCTTCATCTTCAAGTCCTCTTCATCTGGATTTGGATCATCACTCGATCTAGATCATCATCACTGGAACACCATCACTGGATCTGGATCATCATGACTGGAACAACATCACTAGATCTGGATCATCACTCGATCTGGATCATCATAACTGTTGGATCATCACTGCTGGATCATCATCACGGGTGCTATCTCGTGATTCTTTTCGTCACAAGAAGTTCTACAGAGCCAACCCTTTTTCATGCTGGTTGTAGGCCTAGCCTCCATGTAGGTCTTCTTCAGCGCTTATATCTGACCCTAAGTCAAAATCGCTCGCCCAGCACTTATATCTGATCATGTAGGAACCAATCCTATAATCATATCAGAAAGGCACGCCCAACACTCACATCTGACCATGTGAGGAACCAATCCAGCATTTATGTCAAAAAGGCTCTACACTTACATTCGACACATGCGAGGAACCAATCCAACATACATGTTCGAAAGGGCTCTGCACTTACATTTGACACATGTGAGGAACCAATCCAACATACATGTTCGAAAGGGCTCTGCACTTACATTTGACACATGTGAGGAACCAATCCAACATACATGTTCGAAAGGGCTCTGCACTTACATTTGACACATGTGAGGAACCAATCCAACATACATGTTTGAAAGGGCTCTGCACTTACATTCAACACATGCGAGGAACCAATCCAACATACATGTTCGAAAGGGCTCTGCACTTACATTCGACACATGCGAGGAACCAATCCAACATACATGTTCGAAAGGGCTCTGCACTTACATTCGACACATGCGAGGAACCAATCCAACATACATGTTCGAAAGGGCTCTGCACTTACATCTGCACATGCGAGGAACCAATCCAGCATGCATGTCAGAAGGGCTTGCACTCACATTTGATCATGTAGGAACCAATTTTACAATCATATTAGAATGGCCCCTAGTCCTAGACTAAGCTTTCCTGGTAACTGACCAGGTGCCTCCATTCCAAGAATGGCATTCAGCGCTTACTTCTGATCATGTCGGAACCAATCCTACAGTCACATAAAAATGGCACAACACTCATATCTGAGATGGAAGGAACCAATTATATCACCATGACAAAATGGCTCAGCCCTTACATCTGACCATGGAAGGAACCAATCCTCTCTCCATGTCAGAATGGCTCTGGGTCTCATCATTTCCCCTTGGAAGGAACCTCGATATGGAGAACACCAAGTTTCTCCCTAAAGTACTCAAACTTCACTCTGGCTAATGGCTTCATCAACACATCAACTATCTGTTCGTCCGTCACAACATACTAGAGCTTCACTGCTCCTCTCTACACCATATAGTGATACTTGATCTCGATATGCTTTGACTTGTCATGGAATACCGGATTCTCTGACAACTTCACACAACTCTGGCTGTCACAATGTGTACAAGTAGCATCCATCTTGAGATCAAATAAATAAGACAGTAGCTTCCTCAGCCATATTGCCTCACAACTAGATGAACAAGCTGCGACATACTCTGCTTCAGCTGTACTCAGTGCCACATAGGATTGCTTCTTGCTAAACCAAGAGATCACACATGATCCCATACTGAAGCAACACCCTGAAGTGCTCTGCCTGCCCAATCTGAATCAACATAACCTTCCAGGTTGATCTTCTGATTCGCCTTGTACTTGAGCCCATAATCAATTGTACCCCTTAGGTACCTCAGAATATGCTTTGTAGCAATCAAGTGAACATGTCTCAGATCTGTCAAGAACTGGCTCAAGGTGTTCATAGAAAAGCAAATATCTAGTCTCGTGTTCGTCAGGTACATCAAGGACCCGGTCATCTAACGATACATCGTAGCATCAACTGCTTCTGATGAAGCATCACTCAGTAGCTTCAGATTCGATGCCGTAGGTGTGGTCATGGCCTTGTAGTCCATCATCCTGAACCTCTTCAGGATCTCTATTGTATACTTTCCTTGTCCACACCTCCATGCCTAGAAAATAGTGCATTGACACATAACAGGAGCATCACTGGTCTTCCGTCTTCAACCTTGAAGCAAAGGTTGGAATCCACTTTACTCTCAGTAAAGCCTAGAGTCATCAGTAATTTGTCCATCCTGTCATACCATGTCAAACCTTAGGATCTTCTGCAGTCACTCCCTCTGAAGCATCATACTCCCTCTGTCTTCCATACTCTATGCATTGAAACATTCTGTACTGGAGTGACAAGTAGCTTCCTCTGCTACTAATATTCTATGTATCCATATAGGATCACTGGATACCAAGATCCTCTATCTTGAACTTTTTCAAAAGTTATTCTCACACCCATCTGTGAGCTTGTCATCCTTTATCAACCTTGTAACATAGGTTCAGATCTTCATCAAGCTCATCATGTATGTGTTATCCCATGGGTGTCTTCTGAACTCGTACAAGGCCTTCTTTCATTTGCACACATGATTCTGTCTATCATGTGTCTCAACTCCCACTGGCTGCAAATGTCTCTTCGTAGTCTATGCCTTCTTTTCGTGAGAAGCCTCGTGCTACGAATCTTGCCTTGTATCCCACGATGTTTCCATCTACTGCATGATGGAACTATGAACTTTCCTTCATGTATCGATACTGCATTCTAGACATCATTCTTCTTGAACTGGTCTTCCCTTTCTTCTTGAAAGGTTCTGTATCAATGATGTCGCTGCATTTGTCATATTATTTTTCATCTTGAACTGTCGTTACTTGTTCTTCGAAACAAGTCTCATTCTTCTTTTCTTGTAGGAGATTATGTATGCGATCTTTCCTACAAGTCAAATGCATTTGTATGGTTAGAAATATTTCATAAGGAATATTCATACTAGCAAATTCTTATGCATAAATATATGATCATGCAACTACTTTAGCCAATACAACATTCATCCATATCTCACGGAAACTTTTCTAGATGCCTTCCATCTCTACCAGGACAACATTGAGATTGTGCACTAATCCAATATGTCAACAAAGAGGTTTCATTCTAGATAAGTAGCAATGGAGAGTTTTATAGCACCATGAGCTACTTACCCATCACATGCATATTAGCAGTATGCTGTCATTAATGCAAACATTCTATCATGCATAATAAATTAACTGAAAATAAACAAATGCATAACAAAAAATATCATGAAATGACAATTGAATACTTATCTTTATTTGTTTCGTGGGTAGACTCCTTCTTGAGCCTTCAGCTTCATCGTCTTCTTCATTCATAATAGAATCGTTTCTTATCCAAATGCTAAGGTGGATAAGAGGTTCTTCAAGAGTTGAGTTCTTCATATTCCTCATCGCTTGAGGGATCTTCTTTGAATGGTGAGAGCTTGATCTTCAGTTGCTCCCATCTTCTTTTCCCTTATTATTAGTTGAGCTTCTTCTTGTGTGTGCTCTTCCCAGAGTCTGTTGAAATTAATCACTTCCTTCTAACACACATTCTTCGAATGAATGAATCCCATGATCCTGGGAGGCCATTCAAGGTTATCACCACTTTTTCATTCTCCACTTCTTCTTCTACCACTTCAAGTTGTTCTTTGATTTGAGAGAACCCCGTAAAGTATGACTGTATGGTCTCTGCATTCTGGATCTTCACATTCTTCAACTGTTTTCTCAAAGTCATATTTTGATTTATGTTCTTCCCTTCAAATAGCTTGGTCAAGGAATCAAACATCTTCGATGTCTTTGGGGAAGACACTTGTGGTACAATGTGATATGTGATTGAATCAACAATGATCTTCTTGGCCTTGACCAAGTTCTTCTGGTGTAAGGCTTTTAGCCTCATCTCCCTCTAGAACTGGAACCTCTCTACTCATGTAGGTGTCCAATTCATTTTCTTCAGAGAGATCAAATACTTTCATGCTTGGAAGTTGTCAACTTCACCAAGCTTATCATCAAGCTGATGTGATTGATCACTTTGAAATGAGAACCTCAAATGAAAATAGCAGGACATTAGATCTTACCGATTTGAGGTGTCCGTCCTGGTTCCGGAGCTGGTTGATCTAGGGTTTGTCAGAGAAACACTAATTTTCAAAACTTGAAATATTTCATATATGATTGGATAGAAATATAGATATATTCAAGGCAAGTTGTCCAATGTACTCCTTTTCTGAAAACAGTGGAGGGAAGCTCCTGGAACAGGAAGCCCTAGTTTTCTAATTTCTTCTACAGAAATGCCTGTTACTGTTTCTGTGGTATCTCCAAAATTACTGCTCCTCTGTGTCTGAAAATTTGTACTGAGGTAGCCTCGCATGTCCCTGTTCCAACACCATATGTTTCATCAGAATTGGTTTCACCAATTGGGACTTATTATCATTTTCCCAAGGTGACCTGTTACAGGACTGTTCAGAACAGTGAAGTTGTATGGACTTCCACGTGTCACTGGTTCATCTTCTGAGTCTGAAACTCAGACCATAGAAAGTATAGTCCGTGCCCTTTCTAGAAAATCTTAAAAAATTTCATTTGGACCTTTGTGGCCCAATATATAGCAATTCTCCTCAAGTGTCCTGTTTAGGGAGGAATTCTGGAATAGGCTGGAACCCTAACTTGGAGGGATCATATCTCCCAGAATATAGCGAATCTAAGGCTGAATTTTGGACACAGTGTAAATCAGAATTTTATCTTCGGCCTCTATTTATGTATATGTGCATGTATGTATATATGTATGTATTCATGTGCCTACACACACACACACACACACGCACACACACACACACACACACACACACACACACACACACACACACACATATATATATATATATTGTAAATAACCAAGAAGTTAACAAGTATCTAAGCTTGTCAATACAGACAAGCTGAACACAAGGATCCTGCTGAGGATAAGAGAAGCCCACAAACTTTTTGTGATAAAATGTGGGGCTTTTTTTATGCACTTTATGTATGCTCCTAGACGACAACCCATGTTTATTCAGTGTGAATATAGTGATTTTTTTCTTTGGAATATGTGTGTGTGTGAGAGAGAGAGAGAGAGAGAGAGAGATGCATGCACACACACACACACGCCTACAAAGGAGACCTAGTTTTATGAGCATCTCATCTTTTCTTTTATATTTGATACATTGTATAAGGAGGTTTCCCCTTGGAGGGGCTTCTTATTCATATCTTTATTTTGTTCTCAAAGCGTTGAGTTACTTTGTTTTTCTATTTTAACCTATTTTGGGAATTTTGTGCATAACATTTGGTATTAGAGTCATTTGCAGTATAAATTTTTTTCAAGGCCTTTTCAAATATCAAAATTTTGAGGAGACTTAAAAGAAAGAGCGAATTACTTGTGGCAATAATTTCAGGTCTTGTTTCATTATAAGTTCAAAGTTGTGATCCGTAAAATTTAAGGTTTTTTACTAGTCCAAACATTAGTCTCAAACATGTGTTATAGGTAAAATTGTTATATCTAAAGATTGGGGACTCCAATTTGAGTGCCACCTGTTGCATCAGATATGATATATACCATGTTTTCCGTGGTAAAAAAATTAGAAGCAAATAAGGTAATTCAAACACGTGGTAAACCATATAATTTCACTCTCTTGAACGAGCGAAAAATAACAAGTTTCAACGAGGCTTTAAATAACTAGGATTCTTTATAAAAGCAAATGGTTACGAAATAATTATTGAAATTGGTTTTTTTTTTAACAAAAACATATATATATTTTTTATTTTTTATGAAAAAATTCAGGACTGGAAGAGCAATTGCCAATTCAGCTATTTACATTCCAAGCAGAATAACTACTGTAAGCCAATCAAATAATGAGCAATTTCTTGCAAAAGAAAGGGATAACTCTAAGATGAACTTAAGGTATTGGCTAAAATGCTTTGGGTTCTCCATTAAGACTGAGATGGCCTTGTGCCAGAAGGCAGGCTTTGTTTGCCAAAGAATATGCCCTTCCATTTAATTCTCATAGAATATGAAAAGAGTCAACCTTTTCAAACTCATTCATTGAATTTCGAATTCTCTGCAGAATTAAATTCAAGGCTGAATTGTTGAAGAGACCATCTGAATTTAACATTTCAATCAAGAGTTATGAATCCCAAAAAACTTGGATTGACTTAAATCCATCCTCTTTTGCCAACTGACATGCCTTAAGGAGACTATAACTGTCTGCTTGATTATTTGACATTATACCAAGCCCCCAATTCAACCATGTTTCATTCTGCTGATCAGGCGAAATTAACAACCCCCAGCTCCGGATATCCTGGGATTTCCATTGGATGCATCATAAAAAAATACATGTAGAGGAAGACTTCATCCACTTATTTAAATTTTTTGTCTCATTGCAGTGGATTCGCCAAAACGGAAAGCAACTTGGTTTAAAGAAGATCGATTTTCGAATGCCCAAAGAACAATTTCCAAGCCACGCGTATACCTCAGCTGGAAATGCTGTCAAAGAAAAAGAATTGTGCATAGTTTCTGAGATGTGGAGTTTTATTTTACTAGCTACTTTCTCTGGAGACGAATGCTTACCATTGAAGATCCCATCATTCCTAGTTATCCACAACATACACCAGATATATTTCAGGATAATTTGCTAGAGCTTTTTTCCAATCCATGCTATTGACCAATGAAGTTGAACTCCGATATTACTAGATGGGAATCCGCTCGTGCCAGGAGGAGAAGAGAGCTATGACTATAATTTGATAAGAAGCCGAAACAGAGAGGTCGTAGAGGACCAACTCCCAAACCTATTGAGAAAAAGCACAATTAATGAAAATGTGATCTGATGTTTCATCAGCTGCATTGTAGAGACAACATTTAAACGACCCATTGAACCCACACCTGCTCAAGTTTTCTCTAGTCAACACTCTTATGTGAAAAAGTAGCCAAGTGAAAAAATTCACCCTAGGAAGACAAAGAGAGTACCATACAAAGTTCTAGATTGCTGGAGAAATGCTTGAATCAAGGGGCGATTGAAGAGCTGAGAAACCTTGGGATGCTGAATATTTTCCGTTGTGACCCCACCCCCAAACATCTTTATATAAGCAGTTAACAAGAGCAAGAATAGTTAAGGATAATATCAACAAATTCTGCTGAAAAATGAGATGTTCCGGAATCTCAGGAAAGGTATAACCAACCCAGTTCCCATATCTATCCCAAGTACATATATCTGCCAGCATGAGGAAACCTTTGTTGATTAACCAAGTCTTAATCTCACTTAATGAATTGATAGAGGAAAGGGGCAGGTTTCCTAAGATATTATCCTCCTACAGAAAAGTCCTTTTCCCACTTCCAGGAATTCTATAAAGATAATGCTGACTAGATGATTTTTATTTGAATACAACTGCCATATAAGCTTTCCTCCCAAAGCCAAGTTTGCCAACTCAGGGTCTCGGATTTGCAAACCACCCTCCGAAGTAGGTCTTTTAAGTATTTCCCAACTGACTAAATGCATCTTCTTCTGATTACCTTTGCCACCCTCCCAAAGAAAATCTTGAATAAGTTTGGAGATTTGGGTAGAAATGGACTTGGGGGCAAGAAGCAGAGAAAACTGGAAGATGGGGAATGTCGAGAGAACAACCTTAATCAAAATCAATTTACCTGCCTTAGTTAACCATTGACCACCCCAAGAAACAATTTTTTATTTAAGTTTACAAATCACATCCAACCACAACGAAGGAGGGTTCAGTCCCAGAGTTAAGGGAAGCCCCAAATACTTGATTTTATCCCACTTTTCAAAGTCGGGAAATCCCAGAGAATGAGCTATTCTAAGAAGAGACGAATGGTCAACGTTCCAACCATATACATCACCCTTGCTTTTGTTAATCAAATCTCCCGAGGTTGTACATAAATTTTGTAATATTACATTGAAATCCCAAGCAATGATTAGTGAATCCCCTCCCAATAAGAGAGAGTCATCAACAAAAAGGTGTTAGATTTGATCATTCAAGCTAGCATTATGATCTTAGGATCTTATCTGAGAGAATAACATGCACAACAATAAAACAAAAGAGACAAGAGACACAAAGAATTTTCCTCGGGGAAACCATAAAGGAGAAAACCCCGCAACTTCCTCGGAGATAGAATCAACACCAAAAGTAAAACCCGAAAACAGTAAGATGATCTCCCGATAGTAGTACTCTCTCTCTCTGATCCCTATGTCTCCTCTCTCACTCATGCACCCCAATGAGTGAGTGTGTGTGTGATAAATAGAGAGGCTTGCTCTCTATTTATATTATTTCATTCACTTGAAACCCACTCTAACATGTCGGCCTCACTTAATAATTACTTACTAGAGCTGACATCTCTAAGAGTGTCTAATAACCCTAGTGCCCCACGACTTGTGGGGACTTTGCCTCCTCCAACCAACAAGGAGGGTTATCCTTAACACAACGGTGGGGACTATTGCCCCGACTTACAATGAATCACCTAGGGTCGACTTCTCTAGGATAGTCTAATAACCCTAGGGACCCACAACTGCGGGGACTTTAACCCTTGACCAATAGGAGGGTTACCCACAATGACTTAACATGACTTGTTTACATTATAGAAACTTCCCGGAATAAACATCGGGGTATGGCATGACTCAATTACATTACAGACACATCCTGGAATAAACATCGGGGTACAATACATAAGATATATAGATGAATACATTCCAAAGTTACAATTACATCAACAAAAGGGCGTGATTAATAGGATCTACACCACTTGCAATCTTAATACCAGGGAGAGAACCAACAACCATTTCAGCAAAAAGTTTTCTACTTAACACTTCTACCATCAAAATATATAGGAAGGGAGACAAGCGACACCCTTGATGCAACCCTCTTGTAGCTTAAAATAAATCTACTAGTCTAGCATTTACAAGAGGCGAAATCCAGGGCCTGTCAGTGCAGGCTTTAATCAAACAAACAAACTCTGCACTAAAACCAAAAGAGCTTAAGACTTGGAAGAGGAAGGAGAGCTTGACGCGATCAAAAACATTTTTCATGTCTTACTTGATGAGCATGCCTTTCTCCTTTCTTTGAAAACTGGAATGAAGGGCTTCCTGAACTTGAATCACATTATCTATCAAATGCCTTCCCTTAACGAACCCTCCCCGAAAAGGAGAAATTAGAGATCCCAACAAAGGTTTCAATTTATTGGCTAAGAGTTTGGCCAAGATTTTATAAGAAACATTACAGAGAGAGATGGGTTGGAATCTATCAAAAGATGCAGGGTTTACTTCCTTTTGAATCAAGGTTAGAAAGGTAGAGCTAGTGTTCCCTCCCGCTTTGGCTTTTTTAAGGAAGGATGAGATCATCCAGAAGAGATCAAATTTAATAGTGTTCCAACAAACTTTGTAGAAATGGATATAGAATCCATCCGACCCAAGGCCCTTATCCGGCTCCATAGCCCAAATAACATCAACAACTTCTTTCTTGGAGAAGGGTTTCACAAGCCTGACATTGTCATCATGGCTAACCAATGAAGGAATATTAGATAGAAAATCAAAGTTCAATATTTCATCAGAGTTCCCATCTTCATGAAACAAATGCTGGAGGTGCTCATTAGCAGCCCGTTGCAATTGCATTTGTCCTTTAATAACATCACCCTCACTAGTGCAAATTTCAAATATATGGTTACGAGAGATCCTGGACCTGCATTGCCGATGAAAAAATGTAGAATTTTTATCCCCAGCAAGCAACCAGAGGCTATGGGATTTAAGCCTCGAATGTTCTTCCTCCTGATAGAAGGAAAGGGAAGCTGAATATTGTGCAGCCTGCTCAACAACTAACTGAGAATTAGATATTTCATTATTTTCCATGCTAAGCTGACTCTCAGCTAAGGCCTGAACTGTCGCTTCCCTGCTTCTCGTTGGATTTATGGGGGGAGTTTTGATCCAACTTTTCAGAGCAATTTTGGTGAGCTTCAATTTTATTCCTAGACAAAGCTTGGAGAGTCGTCAATGAGCTGAGACCATACTCAGGAAATTAATTCCTTAATTCCTCGAATCCTTCTCTCTCAACCCAGAGAGGACTGAACCGAAATGGGATAGGTCCAAGGTTTCCTTCTTTTTTCCAAAAGGAAAGCAATTGGATGATGATCTGACGTTAACTTTGGCAAAAATTTTGAGGTTAAAACATTGTCATCCAACAACGAACTTTGAACAAGGAATCTGTCCAAATGAGCTGAAATTCGAGCCGACCCCACTCTGTTGTTAGTCCATGTGAAACACCCTTTCTTGGGCTTAAGATCGAGAAGGTCACTAGCATGAATCAAGGATTCAACCACCTCCTGAAATGGATCCTTGCCCTGATTTCCTCCATGTTTCTCCTTGGGATTGAGAATAATGTTGAGGTCGCCAGCCACAACAATATTTGTGAGGGAATGGATTTCCAAACAATTTGACAGAGTTTGCCAAGAATTTTTGTTCTCAAGATAATTAACAAGAACATAGAGGATGAAGAGAGAAATGGATATCTTGCTAGATACTTGTTGTAATTCAGTGAACATCCAATGTTGAGTTATAAACGAGGTTTTAACGAGAAAATTATCCCTTGACCATAAAGTAACAAGATGCCCAAAAGTGCCCCGAGCACTTACAGCCATGCCTGCATATTTTTTTCCATTTAGACCTACTAATAGATAAAAGAGAATCCTCTTCTATCTTAGTTTCTTGGAGCAAGAGAATGTCCGATGGATTCATTTAAAGCAGATCTTTAACTGCTTTAGCCTTCAATGGATTCCCCAATCCCCTGCAATTCCAAGAATTGATCTGCATTATTTACTCGAGGAGAAGGGAGTTGCTCCTCCCTTTGGGGGGCTATTTCTCTTGCTTCTTCCAAATGGCAATTCAATGGTAGCCTGACTACCCTGCATCTTTATCCTCTCATCTTCTTCCTCTTTGATTTCCTTTCGATATTACCTTCCAGACTTCTTAGTGAATTGCCCATAATCTTTCGAGGAGCCAGAAGACTCAACTTTCTTCTTTAGCGCATCTGCATAAGAGAGAGAGAAATTGGAGGTATTATGGGAGATAGGTCCTGCATGCAATCCTCTGCTCTTAGAGAGTCTAGACGAACTGGCTCAGATTCCTGTGGCTCTTTGTTTACTTCTCCCTCTTCTATATTAACTTCAGATTGTTGTAGTTCACCTTCTTCAAGGATAGGAGAGATATGATCATCAGCAGAACTTAATACCTTGAAAGGATTTGAAGAGTTTGTGGCATTTCCTTCAACCTGAGATTTTGCATATTTTTTCACAAAAGGGTTTATTCCATTTCCAGCATATCCCACTTTATCTTTCACTAGTTTAGATGTGCCTGCTTTTTGAGCTTGCATCCATTGATTTGGCTTTTCTATATCTAGGACTTCTTCTGGTTTTTTCTTACAATTGCGAGCAAAGTGACCATATTCGTGGCAGAAACGACACTTGAAAGGGAGTTGTTCATAATCAATCTCCCGAAAATGAGACCATTCAACAACATTGGGTGCTTGCGCTCAACTAAATTCAAGGCGGTCTGGTAAGGACGTGCTACCGGGAGATCAACAAAAGGGATTTCTGTTTTTTTCACAAAGGTTTGGGTCAATGGACAACCATTCCTCTTCCCACAAGAAGCTATGAGGCGTTTAAATGCTTCAATCTTAGGAGGACGGGGGGGGGGGGACCCCCTCCAGAGGCCATAAAGAGATTGCTCAGGAAGAAATCTCACACAAAGGAAAAATAATAATCCTGGGAGATAGAAAATTAACAAAGGAAGAAATACAAACCCAACCTTATAAAACCAAGCGCTCATCCAACTACAAGAAGCAGGGCATTTAAGCACCCTCCAAAAATCACGAGCTAGCAGATCTGAAATAGAGATTCAGATGGTGGCAGCAAAGGAGAGAAACACGCAAGCTATGATCCAACTTATACCACCCAAAAACGATCTAGAACGACTCAACTACTCCGACAAATGATTCCGTTCCAAGCCAAACCTGCGAAAAAACTCTGTCACAAAATCCGAAGGCACTTCAAGAGTCTCTAATGGATTTTGAAAATAAGATATTTCTGGTTAATCTTTTTAGCAATATTCATCGTTATGTAGATGCGAAATTGATTATTAGAAAAGGTGGAGAAGAGAGTAAATGTATGGTGTAATAGATGGTTGTTCACGAGTGGAAGATTAATATTTGTAAAGTTATTTATGGTAGCAATTCCTACTTAGTGGCACAATATAACATACCTTCCAAAAGGTATATATGAGAATATTATAAGGGTAAGATTTAGATTCCTATGGTCAAACTTGGTTAAATGGAAATCCATAACAAAGCCAAAGGACCAAGGGAGTTGGTGCTTCAAACACATTTTCAATATAGGAAAGCACTTTGCAACCAAAAGTGTGTGGAGGTTGATATATAATGAAGGTATTTGGAACCATATATTAGTCCATAAATGTATAGACCACGATTATTTTAAATAATATATCAAAAGTATACTAAATTCATACATGATGTTTCAATCATATGGAAAACAACAGTTTAGGATTCCGTACTTGTAGAAAACTAGCTAGTTTGGAAAGTAGGAAGAGGGGACAGGGCAAGGATTGGAAGAAAACCCTAGGAGGGCAATGTAAATGAGTGCAAACTATCAGAACTAGTAATAAATATTCTACATGGGGAAGGAATCCCCATCCTGGATCAAGTAGTCTCTCCTAACACTACTTTTATATGGCATTCAGATTGAAGGAAGTCAAAGCAACTAGGGTTGAAAGGCGAAGAGAAGATTCAATGGGAAGCTTATATAGATAAACTCAATGAGTCATACTAAAATAAAATATTCATAAGTCCAACCAGTTTTTTTAAAGATTTTAGCCATAGGGATTTACACTACAAGAGTATGCTATAAAATTATGTCTGGTTTTGGAAACTTGGAGGAAACTCAATGGTGGTGGAAGATGCTTTGGAGAAAAAATCCACATTAAAGACATGAATCTTCATATGGCTTGAAATAAATAAATAAAACAAGGTCTTTACATGGGAAAATATTCATAAAAGAAATAGGGTTGGGTCAAGGAGGTGTACTTTGGCAAAAGCAGGGAGAAAAATATAAATCACTTATTGATGCTCTTCCCTTATTCCAAATATGTTGGAGTGAAATTGACTCCTTGATAGGTATGAAAGATAGCTGGAAAGGGAACATTGTTGATGGATGAAAGCACAAGGACTTGGATCGAAAAGCATGACATTTATACTATTTAGGAACAACAAAAGTATCTTCAATTAAGGAATTCCCAAACAACCAAACTTCACATAAGTATGAAGCTTAAATTGAGTAATTAAGCACATCTATTTTTCTCCAAATTTCTCTATCATAATTATTTAATGATCCCTACAAAAATTTAGTGGGGATAACCTTCATAATGATGGAGGCAACATTTTTGTCATAAGGATCAACTTTTTAGCCTTGATATTAAATATTGACATACGGGCAATATCAAGTATTTGCTAAAGAGAAAATAAAATATTTTTATTTTTTAGTTGTTAGATAACATCTATTTTTTTGTATCATTATGTTATATGAAATTGTCATGTTGAATGTCCTACAAATTGTAGGAGATAGTTGCCTCATTTTTTGTGGTGGTTGGACATTTTTTTGTATCTACGAGAAGAGGTCCATTTGCACCTCTCTCTAAATGCACATAGAATCGATAGAATATTGTTCTTTTTATTGTGAAAAAAAAGGACTTTACAATCATAGAACTATCCCAAAACATCAAATATGGTGCATTTGGTTGTTTTTTTCCTTCATTATTATACATTTGTATTCATATGCCCCATTAATATGTCCTACAGAAGAAGAGGGGGAGGTAGAGAAAGCATGCACATTAACCCTACAACCAATCAAACATTATGTGTTTCTTTTAAACAAGAACATGCAGCATTGTATTGATATAAAAAGGTTGCATTCAAATCAGACAGTTGGAAAGTACAATATTTAAAAAAAATAGATCACTACGAGCATATCATTCTTCCTTCCTTTAAGGAATTAGGAGGAGTGAATCCAACATTGTCCTTTACCACTACATTTTCTTACAAATTCTTGAGTATTAGGAAAAATCCTTACAAATTGCTTGCCTAATAAAGCACATAAAACAATACATAATTATTGTATTCGAGGATGCATCTCTAATCACAGGAGGGAATCTAGAGTTGCTTGAGTCCATGAGAATATTCTTGCTTTTGTCTCTTCTTATATTCATTCTTGTCTTGATTTCCTTTCATGTGTGGGAGTGGGGAAGGGCTTGGTCATTCTTCAAAGATTCAACAAAAGAAAGAGTGTTGAATTCTCGTGTGAATGGAGCACTAAGATGAAAAGAAGTTGCATTCAGGGTTTATTTGGAGCATCTTTTCCTACTTTCTCTACTTTTGAATTTTCTTCCCCCAATGCTTCCTCTAAATAATTTGTTGATTCCTCTTCTTCCTCTTTGGTTTCCTTTGAAACAACATTCTCCAGCTCCACATGGAGCTTTGGAGGATCATTCCCCCCTTTAGATTTGTTCTCTTCTTATGATTTTTATTTGTTTTCCTTCTCTTATTATTATAATTTTTCTAATGCAACAAATTTGTTATTCCTTTTTTTGGGTGGTTCCTCTTGATAAATATTGGAGCGTTGTGCTTCCTTGCATTGTGAACTTCTACATCTGCTATGAACTTGTCAGAATTTGTCCTGTTAATGAGAAGGAGGGGGTTGCTCCAGTTTAGACTTTTGGGATTTTTTTAGGAAAATTCTCGTAGGTATGACAATGACAACATGTGAACGGAATTTTTTCATAAAAAAGGTTTGAAGGTGACTCCACCCCTCCAAATTGATTTGCATTGCCTTTGGGAATCCCTTCTCCAAATTAAATTTCATGCATATTCACACAAAATAGAATAGATTTCCCTTTGGTTCTATTATATCAATAAATATTCCCAACATCTTTGAAAGAAATTTCATCCCAAAAAGGGGAAATGAGGAAATATGACCCATCAAGGGGTTGCAATAATCTCCTCCTTTGGATTAAAATCTAGAGACCAAGGTGATAAGTACATTCCCCTGGATCCCGTGAAATAAGGTACAAACCAAAAATTGAACTACAAACTTCCTTGTTCAAAAAAAGGAAAACACAATAGCCTCTTCCTAATGTAAATAATGAAAATGACTGTATCCTTGGCGTCCAAGGTTACAACTAATACCCTTTGGTTTAGCACCTGGACATATTACTATTGTTTTTATGTTGGATACAGTGGCACAAGGTACCTGTATTATGGTTTGCACATTATTATTATTATTATTATGTTGAACTTATAAAATAATTAATAAAATAAAAACAACCATATGACTGATGCCACGAAAGAGAGTATGAGGAACCATGATGTTACGAGCATGTGTTGATGTTATACACCCATATTTTTTACTTGATGGACCCTCTTGGTTATGTACCCTCAGGTGTTATGTTACTCCTTGGTTTTATTTACCTTAAGATTGATTTTTATTTGAGGATTGGAGTCCCTCTCCCACCTAGTGAGCCATCATGAGTTGGATTAGTGTGCCTCTTGGTGTAGCCACTTGATGTGTAACTATTATTTGTTGTTTTTGGAATGTAACCCTTAAGCTTGTGTCCCTCTCTCTCCTAATTTGAATTGCTCATGAAGGAATTCAATTTAATTGTGTTGAAGAAAAAAAGACACACTTGTGTGTTGGTTCATGCTTTTGCTCTTGTGTGTATGTTTGGCACTTGTGGTTTGATTTTGCTGCTCTTAGTATGAGATCCTTGTTGAGCCTATTCCCAAGTTGAGTTACTCTGGAGCCACTGGTGTATGACTTGAAATTTCCTCTGGAGATCCTGGATTGGTAACAGGGGTGAGGTCCACTGCCATTGGATTTAGGGTTGGATTGTTGTCCTAGAGCCACTGGAATTTCCCTGGAGTGGAAGTAGAGGCCCTACTTGCCACTGGGTTGTGGTTGGATTGATTTATTGAGAGAAATTTTGGTTTAGTACACCCTTTCTTGTGCCATCATGGTTCCAACTAGGGGGTGACCATTGCAAAGTGAGTTTTGGCTTCAATTGTGTCTATGGTTGGGTGGAACGTGACACAGTCGGTTATGATTGCGTATTTGGAAAATATAAGTGCTTTATCTCATGTGTATTTAATTTATTTGGCTCTTATATGGTTTATTTATGGATTCACATAAAAATTTTGGTGAAAGGTATGAGCTATTTATGGAAGAAACTTCTCATGGAATTCAATCTATTTATGTAAGTAAATTTTGGGAAGGAAATGGAATATAGTTTTTTGGGATTTTGTGCACAACTTGTTTGAGGAAATTATTCTTTGGAACCTCTGCTACAAAATTAGTGTTTTTGCCCCTGTTCATTATATAATGCGTATTTTTATGGTACAATATCCTCATAATGGTTTAAGATACTTCTCTTTGATGCTTCTACCTTTTATTCAAAAACTAGTTCTTTGATTGGATTGTTTTGCATAGTTTGGAGACTTGGCAGATTAAGTATTTGTAAAAATGATTGAGTGTTATTTTATGCTTATGTATTATAAATACACTTGAAATGTGTGTGAGAATGTGAGGGGAAATCTTCTTAATAGTGTTTGGACAGGTCTTTCAAAATTCTCTATCAAATTCCAATTTCTTACTCTTTCAATATAATTGTTTTGAGTAGATTTGTGGCTTTGCATATGAAATGTTTGGCGAAATATTCAAATTAGATATACCTATGTTATGACTGATAAAACATGTTATTTAGATTTGAAATGGATTTTGAATGATTTTATGAGCTATGGATTTAATTATTCTAACAATTCCTAGAATTACTAGTCAATTCAGATGAGTAGAATTAGCTAGTTTTGTGAGTTATTTAATTGACTGTATATGGACAGAAAGATATATCCATGTGACTTTACGTGACCCATGATACATTTTCTATGAGCTATAATATTAATATATTTCTCTTTATTTGGAATTTGGAAAGTTAAATTGGAAACTAGGTACATCGCGGTGAAAATTGATAACTAGTCGTGGATTGAAATCTATGTTTTCACAAAAACAGAGCGCTATAGCCATGTGCTCTTTTTCTGACATGTTATGTGTTGTAGGTGGCTACTTATCAGGTGTGAACCTTTACTTATGGATGCATTTAATTTTGGTTCAGTTATTTAAACTCAATTCCTTACGGTGAACGTTAACTAGTTTCATTGGAATTGATGGAAAATATCACCTTATATGCAATTTCAATGACCTACAAATAAACCTTTAATTGGATGTAGGTGCATTCTTAAATATGTTATTAATATCTATATGATTTATTTTGGGTTTAATGGCATGGTTACAATTTTGTTTTTGTGCAAGACTAGTTGCTTATATTGGAAAACTAGTTAACTAGTCTTGTGGACTCCCTTTCGTAATTACCTTGATTAATTATTGTAATTTTGGTAGTTAGGCCTTATTTACATGTAATTATATGTTATCAATCATTGGGATTGATTTGAAACAATTGGATTTGTGATAAGTGTCGTCGTTTATGCACTAAGTGTCGCAATTAACACCTTAATTACTAGTTAACTGTGAATAAGAATAATTAGCCTTTAGAAGTGGTTAGCACCTATGATATGGCTTGTATTGAAGATTTGATGATGTTATATGATGTTAAGTAACTACCTCAACCCTTGGATCAGCTGTTGGAAATTTATTTTAATTTATTGGTAATTAAGGGGATTTTGTTGTAATTAAATCATGAAAAATGAACTTAAATATTTGTTTGACTAATCTGGTGTGCTAAAATGATCTAATTAGCCTTATAGAGCTATTGATATGTCCCTGAGACCGTTTGTTAGAACTAGGGGACATTGCAGGTGGTATCAAAGTTGTGGTTGCAACATTGCGGCTGTTAGGCCTATTGGTCATTTTAAATTTGTTTGCTTGAATAATAGTTAAAGGTTGCCTATATGAAAGTTAATTATGAAAGTGTTTCTATCTTTGTGAACGATGAAAAATTATTTAATGCACCGAGAGGAGTGAGGTGCTCTACATCCCAGTATGGGGGAGATGTTGTAATTTAACATAGTGTTGCCAAAAATACAAAGTAATTAAAAAATCATGTCATCTCATAAATTTTTTTTATATGAAAAGTAATTAAAAAATTAATGTCAAAGTTTAAAATTAAAAAAATTAAACTTAAACTCAGATTATCAAACAAGAGAGGAACCCAATTTATTGAGTTTAAAAATAAAATAAAAAATACACCTAAAGAAAATAGATCCCTCTTGGTGCTTGGCAGATCCAGGCTTAAGACGGGTTTAAGATGGATCTATGCTGGTTACTTTGAAGATGTGGAAGATGCTTAAAAATAATCATATCCTTTTATTTATTTTTCTTACTTATTTGTTTCAAAAATTGTAGACTAGTATAGTATGCTTTGTTTAATCTTAACTAATTATTAATTGAGAAAATAAATAAACATGATAATGGAATGTTAACAAAACTTAGAATGAACACGTTGCAGATTACAGTAAATAATTTAAACCAAGAGGACTCCACAGAGAAAAATAGTAGAGGATGGAAGTTAAACAAACAACCCCTTATGGCCCCGAAGAGGAGTATGTAGGAAGGAGGAGGAGTAGTTCATCCCTTTAATTGGAAGACTCGGTTAAGAAATGTAACGAAAGGATCACTCACCTTCAAGAACAGATCATGAAAGAACTAAGATCCTTAAAGAATACCCAAGACAATAAAGAAAGGAAAAGTATGAAAACTGACTCTAGGATGGACTTTCCAGCAGAAAACTACCATAATCCTCCCTTGAGAAAAAGAGCTAGAAGTCCCGAGGTTAGTCAAACCATATTTTTAGATGATCATAATAGTAGAAGGAGAATGTATGAAAATGATCAGTTGATGCGAGAATTAAGAAATATTAAACCTCCAACATTTGATGGTGAAGTTAAATAAGGAGATGAAGTAAAAACCTGGTTAGTAGGGCTCCAAATTTTTTTCCAATTGCATAATTATTCATCAACCATGGAAGCAAGAATAGCTATCTATCATTTTCAGGGAAGAGCCTATCTTTGGTGGGAACATTTGGTCAAATTGAAATATATTGATGAAGAAAATATCACTTGGGAAAAGTTTAATTTTTTTTCAACAATAATACCTTTCATAGATATTATGATATTAAGATGGAAGGATTCTTTGAACTAAAGCTAGGTAATTTAACTATGGTTACATACGAGAGGAGATTTCTTGAACTGTTAAATTACGTAGACTATATAAAAGATGAGAAAGTTAAGATTCAAAGATTTCTAAGTGAATTGACAACTTTTTACAGGGATAAGATTCAGTATGATATGCCCAAGACCCTTAAAGAAGTAATCGAGAAGGAAAAACATTTGTATAAGTTTGATAAGAATAAGGAACATAAGAACTTGAAAGATAAGAAGAGTGCCACGTGAGACCAAAGAAAGAAGGTAACCAAGCCTTATGTCAACAAAAGAGGTAATTTCATAAACAACCAAGTTCTAAGAAGAGACCTTCGATCATATGTTGGAATTGTAATGAGAATCACTATGTAAGGGATTGTCCACATAAGAAAGGAGACAACATTCACAACATTTAGGAAGCAACAATAGGTGATGTTGGTAAGACTTAGAGGATTTATGCAGCTCTGGAAGGTAGGCAGGTAGATCATCAGTCTCATAAGATAGAAGTGGCAGGGAAGGGCGGGAATGGAACTATGTTTATTTTAATGGATTCAGGAGCTAGTAACAATTATGTTGCACCGCATGTAGTTTTGAATTCTTCTCTTAAGAAAAGTAACCTTGAGNTAAGGTCGGTAATGGAACTATGTTTATTTTAATGGATTCAGGAGCTAGTAACAATTATGTTGCACCGCATGTAGTTTTGAATTCTTCTCTTAAGAAAAGTAACCTTGAGGTAGTAGGCTTTGCTTGTACAGTTAGCAACTGGAACTAAAAGAAAAGTCACATAAATAGTAAGGCAATGTCCTTTGGAAATGAATGGTTTAACGACTTTGCCAGATTTGAATGTAATCCCCTTAGGCTCTTGTGATTTTTTATTGTTATGGAATAGTTGAATACACATCGAGTTATCTTGGATTGTTATAATAAGACATACACATGTCTAGATGAGGAAGTAAACAAAGCAGCTATGAAAGGAATACATAGATCGATATATTTAAGACATGTTACAGCCTTACAGTTAAAGAAGTGTTTTAGGAAAGGGTGTCAGATTTATGCAACTCACTTAGAAGAATATAAGGAAAAGGAACCTCAGTTACATGACTACCCAATATTACAAGAATTTATAGATGTATTCAAGAGATGCCTAGAATGCCTCCTAGAATATATATAGACTTTACTATTGATCTAGTGCTCGGTACAGTTCCTTCATCTAAAGTCCATTATAGGATGAGTACACCTGAATTGAAAGAGTTACAAATGTAATTAGAGGAGTTACTAACAAAATGTTATATCGGGCCTAGTGTTTCACCTTGGGGAGCACCGATTTTGTTTGTAAAAAAGAAAGATGGTAACTTGAGACTTTGTATAGATTATAGGCAGTTAATTAAAGCAACTATCAAGAACAAGTATCCTTTACCGATAATTAATGACTTATTTGATCAGTTAAGGGGTGTCTCAGTGTTTTCTAGGATAGACCTCAGGTCGAGTTATCATCAAGTTAGAATTAAGGAAGAGGACATCAGTAAGACAACTTTTAGAATAAGATATGGTCACTATGAGTTTACATTTGTTCCATTTGGTTTGATGGATGCACGAGATACCTTTATGTGCTTGATGAATGGTATTTTTCGAAAATATTTGGACAAGTTTGTGAATTTTTTCTTCGATAACATATTATTTTACTCTAAGACAAAGAAAGAACACGAATAACACTTGATACTATTAATGCTGGTACTCATAGAGAATCAAGTTTATGCTAAGTTAAGTAATTGTTCTTTTTATTAGAACAAGATTCACTATTTGGGACACATTGTATAAAAAGAAGGAATCTTAGCTGACCCTGAAAGGATAGAATCAATTATGAATTGGCCAACACGTAAGAATGTGTCATAAGTCAAATCTTTTATGGGATTAGCAGGTTACTATTGCAGGTTTATAGAAGGTTTTTCAAATATTACACGACCGATAAATTCTTTAAAAGAAAGATATAAAGTTTGATTGGACATTTAAATGTGAAACAAGTTTTCAGAAGCTTAAAGAGATACTTACTAGTGCATCGGTTTGAAAATTGTGAATCAAAATGAAAATTTCGTGGTATGTACATATGCATGTCAACAGGGTATAGGTGGTGTGTTAACTCATAATGGATAGGTTATGATATCATGACTTAGAATTATCAATAGTAGTACATGTTTTAAATATATGGAGACACTACTTAATGGGAAATAAATTTGATTAAGAACTCATCACCATGGACTAAAATACTTCTTCGAACAACCTAATCTAAATGCAAGCCAAAGAAGATGGGTGGAACTACTATGTGAATACGAATGTGATATTAAACATAAAAAAAGAAAATAAAATAAAGTGGTGGATGCACTCAGTAGGAAAATGCATGTGATGCACGTAGTTATCGGTACTAGCACTTCACATTTAAAGGATGTAATAAAAGAGGCAAATAGTACAGATGAATTCTCTCAACAGGTAAAAGCAGGTTTTCAACAACAGGGAATGACACATAAGTTTGAACATTATAAACTGGAAGATGGAATACTTAAGTACCAACATAGATCCATCTTAAACACGAATCTACTAAGCACCGTGAGGGATCCAATTTTATCAGGTGTAAATTTATTTATCTTAATTTTTTTACATTTTAAAATAATTTAAATGTAATTTTGGGTTTAAGATAGATCAATGTTGGTTTTAACTTTTTTATTTATAAGCTATGGCTTTTTTAATTACTTTTCAATTGGTTATAATTTTTATTTTATTTTATTACTTTTCATTTAGTTTTAATTTTTGGTTTTTATTATTTGATTTAATTATCATT
This sequence comes from Pseudotsuga menziesii, assembly GCA_001517045.1. Taxonomy (NCBI): domain Eukaryota; kingdom Viridiplantae; phylum Streptophyta; class Pinopsida; order Pinales; family Pinaceae; genus Pseudotsuga; species Pseudotsuga menziesii. The sequence continues at coordinate 640,413 of LPNX011139568.1, forward strand.
TGATAAATTAATCCTACATGTATTTCTCTATATTCCCTTTCCCCCCCTTTTTTAGCAAACATGGTGTATTGTTATGTTTCGTATGTGACAACATATGCCCCACACTAAGTTGTAGAGCACCAAGAGTATACTAGCTATAAAGCACCTCGCTACTCTCGATGCAATGAGAACGAGGTCTACATTCCTAACTAAGAAAACATAAAGAAATTGGTTGTAAAAGAAATGCATGATGTACTGTATGCAGGTCACTATGGTTATCAAAAGACAATAGCGACAATTAAGAAGGATTATTACTGGAAGAATGAAAGATGAAATTGCATATTACATAGCTAGATGCTTAGAATTTTAGAAAGTAAAATTTGAACATAGACACCTTGCAGGTTTGTTACAACCTTTACAGATACCATTATGGAAATGGGATGTAGTCAATATGGATTTCATCACGAAATTACCTAAGACAAGGTATCAACATGATATTATTATGGTAGTAGTAGACAACTTAACTAGTAGTCAAATTAACTAATGCATCTCACTTTATACTAGTTAAGACTACCCATAAAGCAACTGAAAGAGGTAGCTAGATTGCATGGTATTCCAAAAGCAATTGTGTCAGACATGGATTCAAAATTTATAGGTCATTTTTGGAAAGGTTTATTTAAAGGTTTTGGAACAAATTTGAATATGAGTACTTCACATCATCCTCAGACAGATGGACAAACAAAAAGGGTTAATCAGGTTATTGAAGACATGTTAAGAATGCATGTAATTGATCAACCTACTAAATGGGAAAATTATTGCATCTTGTGGAATTTGCTTATAATAATGGTTATCACTCTTCTTTGAATGTAAGTCCTTTTGACGTAATGTATGGAAGAAAATGCAACACACCTATTAGTTGGGACAATTCAATAGACATAGTTATAATTGGAACATAATTATTAAGGAAATAGAAGATCAGATGGTTAGGATTAAACACAATTTAAAAATATTATAGGATAGACAAAAAAAAGTTATGCAGGTCAGAATAGGATTGAAAAATAGTTTCAGGTTGAGGATCATGTGTTTTTGAAAGTGAAACCGAAAAAAGTACTTTAAACTTGGGGAACTGTTCTAAACTTGCAGTTAGATATTGTGTTCCCTTTGAGATTTTGGAAAATATAGGGAAAGTTTCTTATGAACTAGCTTTCCTTCATAGCATATAAGTGTATAATGTGTTTCATGTCTCTTTGTTGAAAAAGTATGTGCATGATCATAGGCATATAATTCATTGGAATATGATACAGGTAAATTGTAGAGTATATGATTTTGTTTTATATTAGATGATGATGCATATAGCATATATATATATAATTTCATGTCGACTGGTATACATGATACTGATTATGTTTTGTATATATATTTGATATGACTAGGTGGAGACAGAAGGAGACTTTCTAGTAAATCATGTTGCCATTGTAGGAAAGAAGACCAAGTTGCTTAGGAATAAAGAAATATGTCACATTGAGGTTCAATGGAGCCACTATACTCCCGAGGCGGTGACTTGGGAATTGGAATATTTGATGAGGGAGGTATACCCTCATCTATTTTGAGATTTTGTAGCATGTATGTGTATGCATCAAGGACAATGCATGGTTTAGGGGGGGGGGTATAATACCCTCTGGTTTATCCCCTGGACGTATAGTGGCACAAGGTTCCTGGACTATGGTTTACACATTATTATTATTTTTATTATGTTTTTTTTACAAAAATGGCTATTGAATTAATTAGAGAGAACAATGACTGGATCACTTGAGCAATTATAATAAAAACAGGGTAATATAATTACCAATCAGCTCTAAGACTGCAGAATTCACACTTTCCATTTTTAGATAAATAGAAAAAACATGAATAATGAATTTACAAAAGTCTAAAAATCTGAATTTGCAATAATCTGAATAATGAACTTATAAATATTTTGAATATCTGAAATGATCTGCTTCATAGTAGACATTCTTGATGCAACATCTACTTAAACTTTGCTTCCACCTATAGATTTCCGATTCAAACTTTCGAATCTCCAATTCATTGGTTGACGGCTAGAATAAGATGAAACATAGACCTTCATGCTCCAGCTCATTAAACAGTGTTTCTCATCCTTGCTTTCATGCTGATACAAACTAATAGCCTGTTCAATCTCACAGTCCTTCAAATGTGCATCCATCTTAAGGGAGATGGGATCTTTGGGAAACTTGATTAACCAGAAGCTCATTTGAGTTGAGATGGATTCCACGTTGGCGACCAAATCTACCTTATGATTCATTCCTCTAAGAATGTGGTAGAACTTTAGATTATGAAATGAACAGGAAAGATTTTCTATTCTCTGCAGGATTCTAGCTAACTTCATGGCTTGAATTATTAATTGGAAGTCTCCGAAGACTAGAGCTTCTTCCACGCCAATAAATTTCTATTGCCTCAATCCTTGCCACAGGCCGTAAGCTTCTGCAATACTGTTTGTATTGATTTTGATGCTCTAGGAGTAAATTATTTGAGTGCTATCTTTTGGATTGAGGATAACTCCTCCCCCTCCAGTTGCCCATGGATTCCCTTTATAGGCTCTATCAAAGAACAACTTGTGGAGTTTCCTTTCCTTCCTCCAATTATTGAACTGAGTCTGACCGAGCCTTATCTCCCAAACTTCATGTTGCTGAATTGCAGGAGCAAAGCTGTCAGCAGATAACATGAACAAGGTTAACCAATTTGCTTCTTCAGTCTGTAAAGGGACCTTGTTTTTAGGTAGGGATTGCACCTGAAGCATTTTCCCATGCGGGCTTGAATTACCACTTGTGATGGAGTGTGAGTCGTTTCTCTAAAAACTTTGTTATTCCTCTCTATCTAAGTTTCCCACACTATAAGTTTCGGTAGCATCAACCAACATGTTTTGAAACCATTCTTTTGGGATATTGATCGCAGATAAATTTGGTCCCAAGTGTTGAATAACACCGAGATGCTTTCTAAGAGAGCTACCATGCCAAACCAGGATGTTGTCAGCCACTCCCAAACTTCCACAGTGAAAGGGAATTTTAGAAACAAGTGTGCGATTGTTTCTTTGCTCTCTTGACGAAGTGGACACTAGAAAGGACCAATAAATCATCGTTTTTCCAAATGGTCTCCTGTGAGGATTCTTCCATGGGAAAGAGTCCATACAAACATATCCATCTCGGGGAGACTTATGTTGTTCCAAATTTGTTTCCACATAGTGGGATTTTCGGGGATGTTTGGGAGAGCAAAGAAGCGTTTATAACCTTAAGTAGAGGTGTAAACGCTTGATTTAGCGCCCCATTCTCTTTCATATTTTGATTATTTTGCAATAGGCACTAATCCTTGCAGATAAGAGAGAAATCGTGCTTTTTCATCTCCTAGATGGATCGGGCATTCAAGGATATTCCAGTTTTCCTAGTTGAAAGGGGGGCCCATGTTCCAGCTAGAGATATCCCATAAGGCTTTGAGACCTTGCGTTTCCATCCAAATCTGAAAATTCTGAATTCCAAAAATACAATCCTTGGAATTCCAAGAATAGAATCCTTCCAAATTCTGATTTGCTTGTCGTTACTTGGGATCCAAGTCATGCCATCTTTAAACAGAGGAAGCACTTTTTGCCATAAGGTAAAGATAGAGGAAGCATTTTTTGACATAAGGTAAAGATAGACGAAACTTTTCTGACAGTAGGAGCATTGTCTAAACAACGTAATCGAGAGTCAATAAAGTATTTTCTCCTTAGGACATGACTACTCCGAGAATTTGAGTTTCCTACCAGGTTCTAGGGTAGTTTTGCTCCCAAGGCCAAATTCTGGAATTTAAGATCTCGGATATGAAATCCCCACTTCTTAATAGTTTTTTTTTTCCAGCTAACAAGCGTGGATTCCCCCCCATTACTCTTCCCTCCTTGCCACAGAAAACTACGGAGCCGTCTGTCGATTAAGGAGAGAATTTTGACATTAGTTAACAGGATGGAACTTTGATAAATATGAAGGCTACTAAGAACAGACTTGATTAACGTCGCTTTCCCTTCCAAGTTGAGCCATATTGCTCCCCATGAGAGAATTTTCTTTTTGATTTTTTCCAACAACAGATTCTAGTTAGTTGTTTTTTATTTTTATTATGTTGAACTTATAAAATAATTAATAAAAAAAAAACAATCGAATGACTAATGCCATGAAAGAGAGTATGAGGAACCATGATGTTATGATCAAGCGGTTGTGAAAAAGTGTTTACCTATGTGTTTTGAGCCTATGTTGATGTTATACACTGTTATTATGTACTTGATGGACCCTATTGGTTATGTACCCACATGTGTTATGTTACTGCTTGGTTTTATTTACCTTGAGATTAATTTTTATTTGGGGTCTGGAGTCCCTCTCTCACTTAGTGTTCCCTCATGAGTTGGATCGGTGTACCTCTTGGTTTAGCCACATGATGTGTAACTCCTATTTGTTGTTTTTGGAATGTAACTCTCATGCTTGTGTTGAAGAAGCAAAAAAAGACACTTGTGTGTTGGTTCATGTTTTTGCTCGTGTGCTTGTGTTTGACACTTATTGTTTGATTTTGATGATCTTGGTATGAGATCCTTGTTGATCCCTTTCCCAAGACGAGTTAATCTAGAGCCATTGGTGTATGGTTTGGAATTTCCTCTGGATATCTTGCATTTCCAGCAGGGGTGAGGTCCACTACCAATGGATTTGGGGTTGGACTGTTGTCATGGAGCCACTGGAATTGCCCTGGAGTGGAAGTAGAGGGTCTAGTTTCCATTGGGCTGTGGTTGGGATGATTTCTTGAGGGAAATTGTCGTTGAGTGCACCCTTTCTTGTGGCATCATGGTTCTAGATTGGGGGTGACCATCGTAAAGTGAGTTTTGGCTTGCATTGTGTCCACGGCTGGGTGGAATGTGGCACGAATGATTATGGTTGTGTATTTGGAAAAGATAAGTTATTTATCTCATGTGTATTTAATTTATTTGTATTTGATTATATATGGATTCACATTAAATGTTTGGTGAAATGGATAAGCTATTTGTGGAAGAAACTTCTCATGGAATTCAATCTATTTATGCAAGTAAATTATGTGAAGGAATTGGAATCTAGTTTTTGGAATTTGTGCACAAATTGTTTAAGGAAATGTTTCTTTGGAAACTATATTACATAACTGGTATTTATGCCCCTGTTCATTATATAATGTGTATTTTTATGGTACATTATCACTGGAATGGTTTAAGACACGTCTCTTTGATACTTCTACCTTTTATTCAAAAACTAGTTCTTTGATTGGATTGTTTTGCATAGTTTGGAGACTTGGCACATGAAGGGTTTGTAAAAATGATAGAGTGTTATTTTATTATTATTTTTGAAAAATACACTTGAAATTTTTGTGATAATGTGAGCGGAAATATTCTTGATTGTGTTTGGGAAATCTCTTCCGAAATTCTAGATCAATTTCCAATTTCTAGCTCCTTCAATGGAATTATTTTGAGTAGAATTGTGGCTTTGCATATGAAGTGTTTGAAGAAATGCTGAATGATATATAAATATGTTATGAATGATAAAAACATGTTATTTAGAGTTGCAATGGAATTTGAATGATTCTCCGAGTTGTGGATTTAGTTATTCTAGTGATTCCTAGAATTACTAGTAAATTCAAATGAGTAGAATTAGCTAGTTTTGTGAGTTATTTAATGGATTGTATATGGGAATAAAACTATATCCATATGACTATAGGTCACCCTTATATGATTTCCATGAGATACAATAGTCATGTATTTATATTTATTTTGAATTTGGAAAGTTAAATTGGAAATTAGGTACATTGCGGTGAAAATTGTTAACTAGTTGTGGATTGAAATCTATGTTCTCGTAAAAATGGAATGTTGCAGCCATGTGATATGTTTCTAACATGTTATTCTGTTGTATTTAGCTACTTATCAAGTGTGATCCTTTAATTATTGATGCATTTCGTTTTGGTTCAGTTATTTACACTCAATTCCTTGCGGTGAATGCTAACTAGTTTCAATGGAATTGATGGAAAAGATCACCTTCTAATGGCATGGTTCCAAGTTTATTTTGTGCAAGACTAGTTACTTATATTGGAAAACTAGTTAACTACTCTTGTGGACTCTCTTTTGTAATTACCATGATTAATTATTTTATTTTTGTTAATTAGGACTTATTTACATGTGATTATATGTTATTAATCCATTGGCGTTTATAATATATGGTTATTTGTTAAACAATTGGATTTGTGACAAGTGTTGTCATTTGTGCACTAAGTGTCGTTAAGTGTTCAAACTAACACCTTAATCACTATTTAACCGTGAATAAGAACAATTAGCCTTTAGACATGGTTATCACCTAGGATATGGCTTGGATTGAAGGTTTTATGATGTTAAGTAACTATCCAAACCCTTGTATTAGTTGTTGGAATAATTATTAAATTTATTAGTAATTAAAGGGATATTGTCATAATTAAATAATGAAAAATGAAATTAAATATTTATTTGACTAACTTGCTATGCTAAAATGATCTAATTAGCCTTAGAGAGCTACTGATTTGTCCCTGAGACCCTTTGTTATCCTCGGGGGACATTACATTATACTACTTGTGATTCAACATCTTTGGTGTTGGGCCAAAGACCAATGAACTTTCCAATAAGAGAGCTCTTCGACATAATAAGAGATTTTCTCCTTGGGTCTTAGGATGAAAAATATAGCTAAGGAAAAACCTCAAATCACTTGAGAAATCTCTATTGTTGGGGTTGGGATCTCATGGCACACTTCAAAGTATTAACCAAATACTTAAGCACCTCTACGCTTAGATATATCTCTTCTCCGATTATTGAGTAAATTAAAAGTCTACGCTTGAAACACACACACACAAAGGAAAAATTCTTAGCAGTAAACCACTCTCTAGATTCCAATGATGCCAATAATGAGCATGAAATTTGTAGATCTGAGATTTACAAGGAAGGAGTTTAGTAGAGTGGTAGCTAGGGTTTCTAAGGGAAGCCTAACCACGAGTGGATCCTCAACCAATTAAACATTATGCTAGTGGGATAAAATGCGGCTCTATTACTAGTTGTTGATCCATTTTACCCTTGTATTTATTAATCACCTAGAGGGTTTAAAAAATTGTATAAATTTATTGTTGCTTAAAAGAGTCAAGGTGAAGATTGATTTATGTGTCTTTTTTGTTACATTGTGGTATTTTAAGGAGAATTTTTATTTTTATTTTTTACATTATGAACCTCACCATTTTTATTTTATTTTATTTATTAGTGCTACCCACCCACCCACATATGTAACATCTCTTCCACCCAACTTGTAGAGAACAACCCCCCAGTTTTGGACTCCCACATGTCCTAGTATGTTTTTGTCTATTTATGCTCACCCCAAGTATTTATAAATTTGGTTTACACCTCATGGACTTATGCTTATTTTTATATAAATTGTTCATTACCATTGTATGTTATTATCGACATTTTAGTACTTACCCATCACGGTTTTACAATATGTTACTACCTGTGTTAGATGCCTTTGAAACTACCTTTTTTTTGGTATAAAATCAATGTATATATTAGTATATTAAATATTCAAAGGAATGTTTTTTCAAAATACTTTGAACTAGGTCAAACTTGACCCAATTGATAATTTATAAGAAACTTTAGTTAGAGAGTTAGAATTATGACTCAAGGGATGGTGCTCCTTGGGGTTGTTGCAAAGTAATTGTGCACTCTTATTGTATCAATTATAGCTTATATGGCATATATGTCGGTGATGTTTATGGTATGAGGGGAGGTAATAAGGACTCACTTGAAAAATCTACACTAATTTTTGGTACTTATATTAACCTAGAGAGTGAAGATAACACAAAAGGATCCCACAAATTTGTCTTAGAGTTATATCACAAGGTAATGGCACTCTTATTGATATTGATTTTTATTATTATTATGAATATGATAGTTTATGCAATTTTTTTAAGGTAGGTTCCATTCTAGGATACTATCTTGGGAGGGTACTCCTAAGTTAGCCATTTGAAACTGGATTTGATAAGCGTGGGATCCAAATGGTTAACACTAAACCCACAAGTATAGCTTAACCAACTATTTATTCCTATTTCAATTTAGTAACCTAAATCATGTGCATGAAACATGCTTCATGCCCAAGGATCTATATTAATACCTTGGTGGTTTTTCCCCACTAGACCCATAACTTTTCAATTGGAAAAAAAACTTGTTTGTTTACTAGTGTAGGTTGATTTCAGAGACCTCCCAATGCAATTCTATATAACCTTGGATTGATTTTACCTCGCGAATAAATAAATCATGATTTTATTAAGGTAAACAAAATTACAATCTCAACATTTCATCATCCAAAGAGGTAAAATAAAATCATCCAGTATAATTTACCAAAAAATGGCTACAATATTAACACTATATGAGGCAAAGCATATCCTTTCTATTGTTCATCATCTATTGATTTACGAGATCATGCAATAACCGTCCTTCCAAAGAATAGTAGCAAAATAACAACAAAAAGCTTTTGTATCACAAACACGAAACACAAATTTGCGCATAAACCACCGTGATACACCTAGATCATACTCTGAATGATCATATGATAAATGAAGGGTGTGAGAAATTTGTAAGGTAGCCATAAAGATCCTCCAAAATTTTCCATTGTCCTGGAGGTGTTCCTAGTCCATGTTTGTCAACCCATCCGCTTGAATATTCCTTTCTCTATAGGTATGGTGGAAGAAATGGATTGAAATACCTTTTTTTTATCACTATCTCATAAAAAGAAGGACACAAAGTAATATTATCACGAACAAATTCTCCCGAGTCCTTTCATCTAGTTTAGTACAAGTTGTGAGTCACCAAAACCCTAAATCTTTCTTGCTCCATGGTCCCATGTAGTCATAAGAGCAAGGTTCAGATCCAACAAATCAACCAAGTTGTTAGAACCTCTACCAATCCCTACTTTAAATTAAACCAATGCATGTTAGATATGTGAACAATCCCACCTACTCCACAAATAGTAGGGTTCCCTTAGATAACTCCATCAAAATAAAGCCATGATCCTTATTTGTATATAGTATCTTTGATAAGAATAGGAATATTTGTGGTTTTACATTGCTAAAAAAATTAAGAATTTTTATAGACAGTAAAGCACATTGTAAGGGAGGGTTTGGCGATCCTCAAATACCTTTTGATTCCTAGATAACCACACTCCCTAGGAAACTATGAGTGGAAGAGATTTAAACATCCTGGTAGCAATATTACCCTCTACAGTTTTAAGACATTCTTCAACAATGCCACCAATACAAAAATCATTAGAACCTAAGATGACATCAGTTTCCTTCCATACCTAATTTGAATAAGAGCATAAAATGAGAAGATGATTAATACTTTCATCGACATATTTTCATACACCAACCAAGACCAATTTTGTTCCTGTTTTGAATATTTTCCCAAATGACGAACTTATTCCTGAGGAAAATCCACATGAAAATTATATATTTTAGTTGGCATTTATACTTCCAAACTCTCCTCCACCACCATATAGGTTCCTCCCTGATTTCATTTTCAAATGAAACCTTATATCCTAGCTTAGGGAATAACTACGACCAACGAAATTCCTTGTCTAGACCAGTTCATTAGTTGCCTCCCTATTCCAAATGTGATTTGTCTTCAATTGGGTTATGTATTCCTCACATTGCATCACTTCCTCATTCCACAATCACGATTTATATGCATTCATCCATTCCTAACTCCATTTTGTGGTCAAAATATTGTCAACTACTTGAGCCAGTGTGTATATACCATTATCCCTAAGAATTTCACTTAAATTTCTAGATAACTTGAAGGAATCTCCATATTTGACCCATGGATAATCTTCTAGTCGGTTTTGGTGACAAAATCCCACCCCCATGCAAGCCAATTATGAATGAGAGAAAGTTCGTTAACAATATCCTTCCAAATGATACAACCATTTTGAAAGTATTCGATGGCAATTTTGATCTATCCCTCCACTATGTCGAGGGAAATGTATTTATACACTATCACCTAAAACTAGAGTCCCTTTCCCCTTACCAACCTCCATACTCTTTTTGTAGAGAGTAGGGATGTAGCAAAGTGATATATATTATTCAGTCCCTATCCTCCAAACTCCTTTGTAACTGTTAGCCTTTTCCATTTGACTAAAGATAACCCTTTTTAATCCATCCTAGCAGACCACAAAAATCTGTAACATAACCTCCTCATTTAGTCCATAATTTTGGGACATAGGAAAATTCATCCAATAAATTAGAATTGCTTCTAGCATTGATTTCACCAAGACCAACCTTCGCCCCCCTCTCATGACATCCAACGATTGCACCAGAATGAGAGTTTCTTCTCCATTTTTACAATTGGCCATTCTAGACCTTCAATCCATGATCATTGGTATTTATGATAAAAATATAGATATTTTAATCCCTACTACAAGTCTATCTATTGATAAGGAAATACTTCATTGCAATACCTCTCAATCTCTTCTTCTATATCATTAAAAGTTATCATTGATTTCCTTAGGTTCACTAACATATAGGTATGAACAATAGAGATTTAGCACTACCTTTAACTTAGTAGAACCCCTTCTAGATCCATCACAAAACCATAATATGTGATTAACAAATAACATGTCCATTAGATTAATCGATCCTATCCTTATCTCCTCTAGTGATCTAGGTATTTTAGCATGCATCAAGTCCCTACTTAAACCTCTTGTCATGATTAAGAACAATGGGGGCGATAACGAACAACCCCAAAGTATTCCTCTATCTGGACTAAAAATCCCTATATCATAACCATTAATCAAAATAGCAAAGGAGACAATGGAAACACAATTCATCACCAAAGTTACAATATGAAAACGAAATCCCAAGTGAATCGACATCAATCTTTGATAATTCTAGTTGAACCTATCATAAGCTTTTGTGAGGTCGATCTTGAGCACCATAAATGATGTCTTCCTATATTTGATCAAGTAAATACCCTCTTGTGCTACACCCATGGCTCCATGAATCTGTCGACTTGAGAGAAAACTATACTAATCTTCAAATATAGAATTGGAAAGTATGTCCTTAACTCTTGATGCAACAACCTTATCGATGATCTTATAAATGCAATTGCATAAATAGATAGGAATGTATTCCTCAAAGGACTATGTATTATCAAATATTAGAATTAGGGCTATAAAGGTTATGTTAAAGGCTACAAGCACCCTCCCATTATCCCTTAATTCCTCAAAATTCGTTAATAAGTCATTAACAATGGTCTCATAGAAGTCGATGAAGAACTCAATCGGTCATCCATTTGGACTAGGGATTTTATCTTTTTTGAATTTGTGGAGAAGTTCTTCCGACTTTGTTTTAGTGACTTCTTCCATCACTCGTATATTATCCTCCTATGAGGAAAATCTTGGGAAGAAGGGAGACATATAAATAATGTTATCTATATTCAACCTATGATAATCCTTATATATCCCATTGAAATGGCCCGTCTCAATATTAGCCAAGTCTTCAAAACTAGTGGCTTATACACCATCCTTATCCCTCATCTTCCAAATGAAATTTATATTATTACAATGGTTTGCGTATTGATGAAAAAACATAGTATTTTTATCACCCGTGTGGAGCCATATGGATTTGCTTTCAAGTTTCCATATTGCCTCTCTATCCTTCAATATTTTCCTTTTCCTCCCCTCCAGGGATAATATCTCCTTTTGGCCTCATTCGAAGAGAAACTAGAAAAATACTCTAAATGCATCACCTCTAATTGGGACTCTATCTCTTTCATCTCTTTATCATCTTTCAATTTTTTTAATGGGCCCATGAGGTTGATGCATGTTTTTTCTTTTTGAGGTTTTCCATCATAATGTATTGTAGCGTCTTTGAATTAACCACTTTTGGCGTATCTATGGACACCATTTTGCCTCCTGTTCATGTAGATAACTTGGTTATATCACTTATATTTGCCTAATTCCCATGTTTTGCATATGAAGTATAATGGTGATTTAAAGGTAACAAATTCTTGCCTAATCTCATGTTTATTTTCATTTATTTTGAGTTTGATGGGAATTAAATTATCTAAGTTGGTGAAGTTATAGGAAGCATGATCCTACAACATGCCTACTAGGTGAATCCGATAATCACTGCCAATCCTGCAACCATGATGGTTTTAACAACACTAGGAATATAGTAAAAGATATGTAGTTGGAGGTACTTGTGCTTGATACATAGAAAAACGGGTGGGTTTGACATAGATTTGTATCTAGACTCTATGATGTTCACAACATCAGTCCTAGTTGGCATCAACAGATTGCTAGACCCAGATCTTGAACTTCTCCTATGATCCTGCAATGCAAGCGTCGACCATGAATCCCATGCGTTCGGTTTTGGGAATTGTTGAACAAAGACCAAACTTCTCTTTGCTACGTTTTTTCCATAATTATTCATCCTTGTCATCTTTTATCCTAAGTTGGGATTTGAATTAGTTTTCAGGATGCAATGGCAACAGCCTTTCTTGTAACTTGTAAACACGCTAGAACTTTGTTATGTAGTTTTGTTATTTTGGATCTCAAATGATGTATAAATACTAATAAGACCTTTAATATCATTTTAGTTGGATATTTTAGGAGACAATGATACTATACATGCATGAACTTTGTTGTAAAACTTTTTATCATTAATGGAAGAACTTGTTTCAACTTTGAGTTTTGATTAAGTAGTGGGCACGGTTTTGAGGGAAGGGATGCCCCCCTTCAACTCTAGAACCATGCCTTGTGTGGTGTGATAGATCAAGTAGGAATGTTTGATATCAGTTAACCCTATAGCTGCCTTATTTTTTGTAATAATTTGATTTCATATAGCTATTATGTTTCCTTACCAACACGTTCTTATTTTCTGCAGTATTGAAGTTAGGATTTTATTTCATAATGATTGGTTTGAGTTTTGATACTGGGAAGGCATGATCAACATAAGTTTAAGCAAAGGCTTGTAGAGTCTTGATTAACACTATTGTGTTAACCCGTGGGTCAACTAATCAACCCATAGTTGGAATAGTGTTGGTCCTTTTTCTTCATGATTTGAGTGTGATTTAGTTTTAAATGATGTTATTCAACTATTGATTACACTTGTTTCTACCTTAGGAGGTCACTCAAGTCCTAGTCATTATTGGAATACATTCTTAGTCATTGGTTGATCAAATTTAAAATTGATTCCATTTGCTTTGTATGAATTAGTGAAGTCATTATAGGTTTTGGAGAACTTGAAAGCACTTTTAAGAATATTCTTTGCATATAATTTGCACAGTGCCTCACAAGTTTATTGATCTAGATTGATGATTTATGTTGTAAGAATTATCATTTAATAATTTTCACCAATATTTTGGCATCATTGTAGTATAGTGGTAAGTATTCCCACCTGTCACGTGGGTGACCTGGGAGGTGCTAAAGGGAAGATTTCAAAAAGTGAAAAAGATGTGGTAAGTGTGGGTAGGATCTTCTTGGAATCGGTATGAATGAGGAATTAAGGCTTATTGGGAGTCCAACGTTCCACTCATAGCTACGTTGGATAGTATTGATTCCAAAAGATCATAGCTATTTTGTTTAAAGCATTGCTTTCTATATTTGTTTTTGGTTTGGACCCTCGTAAGAATTGGTATCAATGAAGAAAGGCTTATTGGGAGCCCAATGTTATGCTCATAGCTACATTGGATGGTATCGATTCTAAAAGGGTTATGCTTTTTAAATTTTTGATTGATTGCAGATTGACCAACATTTAAGACTTGATGGAGGAGTAGTGGTAATATGAGAGGTAAAAACCAATGCATCTGTTTTTGTGGGTTTCTCCAAGACCTTGTTGTGCTAGTATGGTTTTCTTTCCTTTACTTTTAGTTTGATTCCTTTCTTTGGTGTGTGTGGAACCCATTATATAATTGGTAAAATGGGAAGGTGATAATTCTCAAGTTTGATAATTGTTTTATTACATCCTTATTTTTCATAGCATTTCTTTTTGAGCATTACATGTTTGGAGGTTTGATAGTAATTGTATGATTTGAAATATATATGCATTGCATGATTTGACATATTTACATAGGAAATAATGGTTCATTTTGCATCTTAGAAGGAATGATAAATTTTACATGGGTTGTTATCACCATGTGAATAGAGACAAATATAACAAGGGTATATTTCTTTAAAAAAAAAGAACCAAGATATTCCAAAATCAGCTTTTTGGAAGGACTGTGAACACACCCACCCCCACATATACTAACTTAGCAGGGAAGCATACTAAACATTTTTTTGTAGGGGTAGTTGTAATGGAATCTCTTGTGGTAGATTTTAAAGGGACATCTAATTAGACAGAAGTAACTACACACAGGAAAACCACAACTGAAATAATGGAGCCGTTGAATCCCCCAACAGAGCCTATAACATAATGAATCATAGTTGGGGGACTGAAAGGAAATGGGAAGAATGATTTAAAGGAATCTTTGAACCAAACTTCTCATTGCCTGAAATGGTGTTCAATTTGTTTGGAGAATAAAAATTGTTGGAGGAAGAAGGAAACAACTCTAATCTAGGAGAAACCTTCACTTTTCAATTCCTTATTAGAGACCATAGTGGTATAACTCATATGAAAATCATTGCCCAATCTTCCCTTCCAAACTTTCATGGGCTAGTAAGTGAATACACAAATGTATTTTCAATTGAGTTCGATGTACTTTGCAGAAGCTATGTTTACTATATTAATGGTAAAAAATTAAAACTCTTGCTTGCCACCTTAAAAGGAGCAACACTCTGATGGTTCATGGGACTAGGAGGAAATAATATCGATACATGGGAGCACATGAATAAGTTATTTTTGTAGAAATAACAAGACTACTAGAAAGCCCAAGATCTCACAGAATAAATATATCAAATGACACAAAAGGAAGATGAAAGTTTGGAAGACTACGTGGAACATTTCCAATACAATCTCAAGGTAGGCACAACTCAGCAAGAAGATGTTAAGAATGATCCTACTTAGAGGGATTCAAGATGACTCCTTGGAAGTATTGAATTTGATGGGATCATATGATGTTTATCGATTGAAGTATGATGAAATATGTGAGTTATGCAGAAGGTATTCAGGAGGAAATTCAAAGATTGGAAGAAGCTATAGGGATGCTTCTAAATTTATAAAATATTCTATAGGAACATGAGTAACATGGGCTGAGATTGGTAATATATTTGAAAATTTTAAAGCTGACATTATGAGTTCTTTAATTTCTTAGCTTGATGTTTTGCAGGTTAAAAAGAGAGATGAAGTAGAAAAGGAGTTGGCAGTATTTTGTGCGAAGTACAAAAAAAATATGCTAAGGGACTACCCATTAAAGAGCATTGAACTTTTTGGCATTTGTGATAAAGGTCACCCTTCTAAGAATTTCCCTTCCGCACTAGGCCGAAAAGTAGTATACCAAGGATATCAATAGACCACCGACTCACTCTATGCAATGAATCCACCACACTCATGGAAACCTCAATCTTCAGGTACGTCACAAAATTCTGCTCAACAATTTTCAAATTCTCATAATCATGAATGGAATGCATCAACACCATGGTAGGATTAACCGCCTCCACCAACTCCACAACATCCCTGGAAATAGGGTTGGCTCGGGCCTTCTTATGATCCCATGTCTAATTTCCCTTATCCTACAACACTTCGATTTCCTGTAACACATCCTATATCGCATCAATTTCCTTCATCGTTACTTGTAGCACACACATATCACACTCTCCACAAATTCCTTGGCATCAAATCAATCAGCCCGGCTCAAATACAACTTCCTACCCCTCCAACCCCCCAAGACCAACACAAATCTTTGCCTAACCCACTCCAAATACGAATAATAAAACAATCCAACCCACATACAATAATGACATCAAAACTTTCCTTGCATACATTATTATGACTGTGAAGGGAAAAAAGCATAATTTTATTTCATCCGAAGAGAGGTAAAATTACATTTTGTAGATATGCCAAGCATATTTGTAAAAAAAGTTCAGACCCCAAAAAGAAATTTGAGTACTTATACCACAAAAAACCTTAAACTATCATCAGATGAGGAGAAAAACCCCCAGCTGTCCTCAAAATCAGAGTACCATATCAAAAGTACCATGATCGATCCATATATTCGACATAAAGAAAACTGCCCATGAAGTCTGTTAAATAATATTTGTAGAACAAACCAACTGTCAGTCACAAACAGTTCTCAAAATAAAAGGTAAATACTCCAGTATATCTGTGTAAACCACTCAAAACCTGTCCATAAACTGAAATGCAACAATTGTTCAAAGTGCCACCACCTCAATAAAAGGTATGTGAAAAGGAAATTCATCTTAGATTAGGGAAGGTTCCAAATAAAAATTCTTCAAAAGTTATTTAGGAGAATGATGAGGAGGAGAATCCCACTCCTTCCGAAATAAACATTGATAAACAATCACAACTTCAAGATGAGAACTAGATAGATTGAATTCAATCATCGCCCTCACCAACAGTGTTCGAATTTCATTTCATCTCTTCACTTCTGACTAATTTTTTTTTACGTTTTGAACTTTTGTCTTGCCCGTCACACAACATTTTAGTGAAAAAATAACCCTTTAACTTTAAAGTTTTATTAAAAAAAAAGCTTCAATAATAATGTTTTTGTTAGTGTTTAATTTTCAATTAAAATATATGTTTTTATTGAGTGTAATTTCCAATTAAAAAACAACAATAGACTCATTTACCAATGTTTTTCGTTGATCATGTTCTTTGAAAATTAAGGGTGGAACAAAATAACCCACGAAGAGTGACATAGCCAAATAAAAAATAACATGTGCCAACATTATGCATCCGAAGTACATTGTGTGATAAACTTAAGCAACAAACAAAACATGGAAACTAGAATCCTTTATGAAGGTTCATGTCAAGCCACATGTAATGCATCATACAAAATTTTACAAGGGTTAACATGTTGCGTCAATGGTGGAATTGAAATTGTGAAATTTTAATTTTCAATTAAAAGATATGTTTTTATTAAGGAGTTTAGTTTCCAATTAAAATATAAAAACATACTCATTTACTCATGTTTTTCAGTGATAATGTACTATGAAAATCGATGTTGTAATAAAACAACCTACTAACAATTATTAATCTATCACAGTAATCTAGGGACTAAACACAAGTCTCATCAAAGATTAATAATAATAAGGCATGGAAATGGTGTAATTGTGCTACAAAATGAGTAGCTGCTCTGTATATTCACACAAAGAATGAGTAATACAATACAAGATCATGCTGCAAGCATGAATGACAAACAAATTCGAATTCCTGAGGAGGTCATTCAAATTGAATGAGTGAGTCTAGCTTAATTGAATGTAAGCCACAGTCAACACTCAAGTTAACCACTAATCAAAACCCTAATTGACTCAACTGAGCCCTAACTAAAGTCAGAGTGCAATAAATGACTAAGTCTAACTGAAAATAGCTCAGACACATGTCACTGCAAGCCAACCAACAAGTGGTAGCACATCAATGACTCCAATGAACCCCAATGAGGTTAACTAAAGTGTAACTGACCATCATAAGTGGTTGGAGGTGCCCCTGTTGACTCCAGTTCATTAAATAATCAATTTAATGAAGGAAGGCGCCTTCACTGCTCTGTTTAACTGATTGTAACCATCAATTAGTAGTATGGAGCATTAATGACACTCAGATCACCCCCGGAGTGCTCCAGTTAGCCTCCCCGAATGTAGGAGAAGGCTAAGTTAGCCTCCTTGACTGAAGGTAGGCGTGGGTGTGATCTTGCTAATGTCATCTAGTGCTCCTCTGATGTCAATTAAGTCAATAAAACTTAGGATAGTGGTTTAACTAGGCCAAATTGACCAAATTGAGTGTGTATGGTGGTAAATGTCTCCAACACCCCCCCTTAAGCTATACTTAGGGCCTTAGGGCCCTAAAAACTAAGGCCATAGGTCACCCTGTACAATAAAGTAACTGCTTAATAAACCAAGGAAATGGGGAAAAACTCATGGGAAAAATACCCCCACTCAAACTAAGCAGTAAATCAATAATTGGTTCTTTATGCAACAGCATCATGAGACTGTGCATGTGAACCTCTGAATCCAAACTAAATGAATATGTCTGGAGGAATCTTCCACTTTGGAAGAAGAACAACGCACTTAACTGAATCAGAAATATAAATAGTTGCACGGAAAAAACTGGACCCATGTAGAGCAGCTGAAATCATCTGAAGAGAGAGCAAAGGTTCTTGAGGATTCGAACCATGTGTGGAACACTCAAGAAACTGATATGTTTCAGCCTTGAACAGAAAACCATGAGTGGTAAAGTCAGCCCCAATTCTTAGGATCAAGTGTCCAAGCGGATGCAGAATGTCTTCCTCTTTACTAGTTCTGTGAGGAGATGAGCATGTGACCAAAGGTAGACAAGCCTTGGGACTGTGGAGAGCGAATGCTTGAGCTCCATAATCTGATATAGCTTCTGAAATAGCTAATGAATCACATAATAAAATATCAGCAACATCATATGAGGAAACTAACACCAATCCCCATCAACAGTTTTGAAGAGAAAGTGTGGTACTTGATTTTTCACACCGGAATTAGTGAGAGCAGCTACAAGCATGACTGAAAGCTTTTGGATTTTAAAATATGAACCAAATAATATCATATCAGAAAGTAAATCAGATATAAATAAGTTCACAATAGATCCAAAACTGTGAAATGAAATCAAATCCCCAACAGCAGTTTTGTAGGAGACTTGTGGTACTTGTTTCTTCACACCGTTGATGAGAACGACTACAAGCAGTACTGAAAGATTATGAATTTGATATATTAAACCAAGAAATATCAGATCAGATCTAAATAAGATCATATCAGATCCAATAAGGTTAATATCAGATTCAAATAAATGGTTAACCGATATGGTGGATGCACAACTTTCTTCTTCTTCAAAATTCTGAATTTTGGTGCATGCAATCTTGCAGGAATTTGCTGGAAGATCTAGATCATGGGGAGCGAATGGATCACTCTAGTAATCTGATATTTCTTCCAAAATATCAAAGGTATCATATAATTTCACACCAGCAGCAACATTAGAGGAAGAAAAATCAAATTTCTCTTCACTTTCGGAAGCAATTACTGGTAAATTTTGCATTGAATTCAAAGAAAAATCATCGGTGAATGTTTGCATGGAAGTGCAGTAGTATTTTTATTCAATATCAGAGATTTGAATGTCTTCTTCTATTTCAGCAATATGAGGAGATGAGATATCAGAGATCTCATGAAATTTTGGAGCATCAGGAGAAGGACTCACTGCATGGAGACTGTCTTCAATTCGAATTGACTGTGTAGAAGATTCTACTTCTTCTTCATTTTGAACAACTTCATTAGAGAGAGTAGAGGCCGAGACTTTTGAGTAAATAACTCTTGTGGTGCTGGATGTGATCTCCAAAGTGCTATTATGATCCTTATTGTGCTTGCCAAAGTTTCTGTCCAATTTTTCCCAGAGATCCTTTGGGTATTTAGTAGAAGTTGGGCTCAACTTTGTGAATCCTTGAGAAACCATTTCTACCCACCCATGTACCTACAATCTTTATGGATTTGATGGTACTAGCTTCGCCAACTCCCTACACAAGGAGCGTAAGCATACATAGAATACTTCTCCAAGCTGCGCTTGTTGGTCCACATTCCAAATCCAAAAGAGGTATTAATACTTAAGTTTATTTATGGGTTATTGGCTCGATTCCATAGGGAAGTAGAGTTATTTGAAAATCAGACATTAGACAAATTATTTCAGAGAGCATCGACAATGGAAAGGAAGATAGCTCCTAGGGGTCATACTCCTTAGTCCCGTACCACCCCTAATCCCTTTGTCTCTCAGACACCCACCTTCAATCCTTCAGCCCGCTTCCCACCTACTCATTCTCTGAATCCAAATACCAATACACCCTAGTGTTCCTTCCACAAGAATAATTCCCACAACACTTTAGATTGTCGAGTTCTCAAATATCTAAAAACCAACAAAACCTTACTCATTGAGCCTACTGCTTCTCAACTAGTCGAAGACAATGAGAAAGTTTCTGTTGAAAACCCCACCGAAGTAGATCCCTTTTTGATCTTAATAACCACTGAATATCCGAACTCATCAACGCAACCCCTCTTCACTCACAACTGTGAAATAAAAAATTCATTGGCTTTACTTATCATGGACAATGGCAGCCAAAAAAATTTGGTGTCTCAAGATCAAGTCAACTGTTTTCATCTGGTCACTACTCCGCGCCCAAAACCCTGTCATCTGGGATGGTTTCAAAAGGATTGTCCTTGTCTATTGGTATCTCAACGTTTCCTGGTCACCTTTTCCATAGGCCAATTTAAAGACACTTCCCTCTGTGACATCTCGCCATTAGATTGCTATGACTTACTTCTCAGCATACCCTACCAAGCCCAAATGAATGCCATTTATATGGCTAAATCCCGCCAGTATTAACTTACAAAATATGGCCACACCTATATCCTAATGACAACAACACCCAAACCCACTTCTACCAAAGGAAAAATCCATCATATCCATCTGAATCAGTGTGTCTCTCTCTGTTTGCTGCGCCCCATACCACCAAATAATACTACACATCTCGTTCTTGAAGCAATGACTCCTCTGCTTCAAGAATTCATCAATGTGTTCCAAGATCCTATAGGCCTTCCCCCCTCTCGCCATATAGACCATTCTATTCACCTCATCCTAGGGTCTGCCTTACGTAGTGCACCCACTTACCGGTTGGCCCCACGAGAAACAAAGGAAATGGAGAAGCAATTGACCGACCACATCAACTCCTGTCACATTCAACCATCATTTTCTCCCTGTTATTATACCGCATTTGTAATCCCAAAAAGAGACACCTCAAAAATGCGCATTATCCCTGATTACTAAGCCCTTAACAAAGCCACAATAAAGAATTCTTACCCCCTTAGGAGTTACTTGACACTCTCCAAGGAGCTAAGTGGTTCTGTAAATTAGATTTGACAGCAGGATACAATCAGGCTTGAATGAACCCAGATGATGTGTGGAAGACAAATTTTAAGACCAAATTCGGTCTTTATGAATGGAAAGTCATGCCCTTTGTCCTGACTAATGCACCAACCACATTCATGTGGCTCATAAATGATGTTTTCAGAAAACTTTTGGGTCGCATTGTGGCCATCTACTTAGATGACATTCTCATCTTCAGTAAGACATGGGACACACACATGCAACATGTCCGCCAAGTTCTCCAAATACTCAGAGAACACAAGTTACAAGTCAAGGAAAAAAAGACCTATTTTGGCTAGATTTCAGTTCCTTATCTTTGCTTCGTGGTAGACTTAGAAGACATTGAAATGGATCCGACCCACATCCAAGCCTTAAAGCAATGGCCACAACCTTCTTCGGCCAGCGAGCTAAAAATATTCCTGGGTGGTATCAATTTTTATCGTAAGTTTATTCTTCATTTTTCTTAGATTGCTCGTCCTTTGCATTAGCTATCTAATAGTCATTCTACCTTTATTTGGACTAACGAAGCTACCAACCATTTTTTTCATCTCAAGGAGGCATTATGCTCAACTCCAGTATTGCATTTTCCAGACCTCTCTCAACCATTTGAGGTCGAGTTAGATGCCTCACAATATGCTATTGGTGTTGTGCTTAAATAGGGAGGGCACCCCATTACTTATCACTCAGAAACTCTTTCTGAGGCTAAGAGAAATCATA
Organism: Pseudotsuga menziesii; assembly: GCA_001517045.1. Classification (NCBI taxonomy): domain Eukaryota; kingdom Viridiplantae; phylum Streptophyta; class Pinopsida; order Pinales; family Pinaceae; genus Pseudotsuga; species Pseudotsuga menziesii. The sequence continues at coordinate 662,262 of LPNX011139568.1, forward strand.
GTACTTATGACAAATAATTTTACAGCTTGATCCAAGCTCTCAAGCAATGGTGCCATTATTTGCTGGGCAAAGAGACTATTCTACATACAGACCATCATCCGCTGATTTTCATTAATTCACAGTCTAAGATTCAGGAGCAAAGGCATCTTAAATGGGCATCCTATATTCAACAATTTCATTTGGTAATCCGTAATAAAATGGTTGATTTACTCAACAGGCCACCAACTCCAATTATCCCAATTTTATAGTTGCGTTGTGCTAATTATGATACATGGAAAGATCAGTATGCTACTGACCAAGACTTTCACGAGATTTGGGTTGCCTTACACAGTCCCACGATAGTCAATCAGACTCCATTCTTGAACTACACCATTCGGGAGGGATGGCTCTAAAAATTAAAGTTGCTTTGTGTTCCACACTCAAATGATTGTCTCTTGCTCATTAAAAAAGCTCATGCATCAGCCTATGGTGGCCACTTTGGTACCACAAAGACTCTCCAACATCTACAACGACATTTCTATTGGCCTTCTATGCACCATCAGGTTGAGAAATTCATCAAAGCTTGTGCATTATGTTCCCAATTGAAGCCATCCAATAGAAAGCATGGCTTATATCACCCACTGCCTCTCCCTTCTCGGCCCTGGGAGTCAATCTCTACGTATTTCTTAAGCGGACTACCCACCACTCAAAAGAAACATGATGCAATCTGGGTAGTGGTATTTCGTTTTAGCAAAATGGCTCTTTTCATTCCATGCACAAAGACTACTACAACAACACAAACAACATAATTGTATTTCCAACATGTATGGCCACATTTTGGCCTACCAAGCAACATCATTTCAGATATAGACTCACGCTTCCTCAACACATTTTCGAAGACAATCTGGGAGCTACTTGGGTGTCAACTAAAGTTCTCTATTGCCTTCCATCCTCAAATGGATGGCAAAACAAAGGTAGTCAACCGGGTATTGGTCCATGCTCTCCGTACTCATTTTGGTAGCAACAAACAGTCAGACAACTACTTACATATTCTATAGCATAACTACAACAAGGCCACCCACTCTTCTACTGGATTCTCTCCTTTTGAAGTATGTTTGGGCTTCCAACCAGAATCCCAGCCGAGCTTCCCCTCACTTTGGATCCCCAAGGTACCGTGCATCAACAACAAGAAAAACACTCATCCCACTAGTTTCTTCAACAACTTGTGCAACGACACACTGCCATAACAACAACACTAAAAGCAGCTCAAGATTGTGCAAAGCAAAGGCATGAAAAAAAAGTACCTCCATGTTTTTTAGCTTGGAGATAGATTTTGGTTACATTTGGATAAGAAGCGATTCAAAGGCCAACATCATAAACTTCTTCCAATCAGATATGGCCCTTATACCATTCTAGAAAAGATTTGGGAGAATGCATATCGATTGGATCATCCCCCCAGCTCGGAATACAAAATGTAATCAATTTCAATCGACCAAAGTTGTTTGAGCCTCCCCTCTTGGAGGAACAAATCACAATTACACACCTGGTGGACAATATCCCAGAATTCCAACTCCCCTTGTCCAAAGACAACACCAGGAATTGTTCTACAAGGCACCGGGCCTACACCTCCTACCTTGTGGAAGGCCAAGGACAAACTCTAGCTCAAAAAAATTGGATGACAGCTGAAGTGGTGCACAGTCTCTTTCCTCAGCTTCTCATGGACGTCAGGACGCTTCCAGATCTAAACAGGGAGGAATTGGGCCACCAAGGAGAAAGTCAATATGGGGCACACATGTTAGCTTAGCCTAAGTTGTATTTCAATGTGTTAGAGCACATAGTATTTAAATAATCCAACCCCTTATTATAAAACAAGAACCTATCTCTAATACACGCATATTTTCATGTGCCAAAACCTATCTGCTTCATTTTATCTTGTTGTTTGATAGTGGCTCAGTTTCTTTGCTTGTTCTCTAAATCTGGGTTGTGCTTAGAAAAGCCAATGCTCCTTTCTCCATGGCTTCACCTTGGATTCACCTTTTTGAATGATTCCACCTCTGAGAGTTAGCCTATCCCTTTGGGCTATTCAATGTCCCAGGTGGCATTCCTCTTTCTGCAAGTTTCACAAGGCGAGAAGGAGAGCGCACGATCTGGGTTTTGTGCCCTTGCTAGGTTTTTCCAACTACTGGGAATGAAAGAAGTGCCCCCTCCTCAATGGTTGCACCGAGCCTCTCCATTTGACCTTCGGGGATCCAACTGGGATAGACTATCCCTTTGGCTACTCTCAGTCCACCTTGCCATTGGAATTCATTNAGAAGTGCACCCTCCTCAATGGTTGCACCGAGCCTCTCCATTTGACCTTCGGGGATCCAACTGGGATAGACTATCCCTTTGGCTACTCTCAGTCCACCTTGCCATTGGAATTCATTTGTTTTGCTTCGCCAAACCAATGGGGCGCTCCATCTCAGAAATGCATCCTTCCTGGAGTTTGGGGCGAGTGCCGAAAATTGCTAGATATTCAATCTAAGAGTTTAGATATCCTTCTCAGGAATATTAGTGGGAGTATACTGACATGAAAGGAATTCATTAAGATACCTATACTCATCGCATTTACATACAATAAAATTCTAGGCCATTAGGTAGCCACAAAGAAGGATGAATCCAACATTGAGGGAACTGGTAAAATAAGAAATTAAAAAATTACTCAATGTAGGTTTCATATATCCTATTTCCGAGAGTTAGTGGGTGTATCCTTTGGCCATGTTCATAAAAATAATGGGAAATGGCAAGTGTGTTTTGATTATAGAGTACTAATCAAAGCAATCTTGAAGGATTACTTTCCTTATCTTTCATAGACCAAGTCTTAGACACACTAGCAAGGAAGAAATACTTTTCTTTCTTGGATGGATTCAGTGGATAGAATTAGATTCATATTTCCGTGGAGAAGTATGATAAGACTACTTTTACTTGTCCATGGAGGACTTATGCTTACAAGGTGTTACCTTTTGTCTTATGCAATGCACTAACTAATTTCCAATGGGTAATACTTGGTATTTGCTCTAGCTTATTACATGATTGCATGGAGGTATACATGGATGACTTTACTACATTTGGTGATTTTTTTGTGGGAGTTTTAATTAATCTTAGAAAATTTCTAAAGGGGTGCAAAGATTCAAGGTTAGCTCTTAGCAATGAAAAATGTTTTATGATACTTGTGGAGGGTATTGTGTTGGGACACCATGTGTCCGCTATAGGAATCCAGGTTGATCTCGCTAAAATTAAAGTGATTGTTAACATGCCACCTCCTACAAGCCAAACAAGGGTTCAAATATTCTTAGGCCATATAGTTTACTATCATCTCTTCATCGAAAAATTTACAAAGATAGTCCTGCCATTGTTCAAGCTGCTAGGAAAAGAAGTTGATTTTCATTGGAGTAAGTAATGCCAACTCCCTCTTGATGTATTAAAGGAAAATATTTCTTCAGCTCCCATATTGAGATGTCCAAATTGCAGCCTTTCATTTCATATCTCTATTAATGCATCATATTGGGCCATATGGGTAGTATTGGGCAAAATGGAAAATCTCTTTACCCATGCTATTTATTTTGCAAGTAAAAAATTAGCCCCTACTAAGTTAAACTACAAAATAATTGAGAAAGAATTCCTTACGATTGTATATGCAATAAATAATTTGATGCAGTATATCACAGGGTATGAAGTGTTTGTCCATATTGACCACTCTCTCATCAGGTACCTCATGAATAAACCAATCGCGACTCATAGGTTAACTAGGTGGTTGTTGTTGTAATAGGAGTTCAACATCACAATTTTGGATAGATCGAGGAAGGAAAATCCTATAGCTTAGTTCCTTTCTCGATTGAATAATGAAGGTGAGGATACTCCTACCAATGATAGTTTCCTAGATGAAAACTTGTTCGCTATTTCTACTAACTAACCATGGTTTGCATACATAGCCAACTACTATGCTACATGGAAATCACCACCTCATTTCCCACTAAAGGAAAGGAAAGGGGTTGTGAGGAGGAGTGCTCCTTATTCTTTGATTAAAGGAGATCTCTTTCACATAGGCCCCGACTTGATCATTCATTGGTGCATAAGAGAAGACAATATGAATGACATCTTGAAGGCTTGCCATGATGAATCACGTGGGGGTAATTTTGAAGATAAAAGAACAACATATAAAGTTCTCCACTTGGGTTATTACTAGCTCCCTCTTTTCCAAAATGTAAAAGAATATGTTCGGGCCTGTGACTGTTTCCAAAGGATGGGTTGAACTACTCCACTAGATGAGACAACACTCCAACCACATCCTCTCATAGGTCCATTTGAAACATGGGTCCTATATTTCATAGGACTATTTAACCCTTCCTCCAAAGGTAAAAGGTATATTCTTGTTTGCACAAACTATGTGACTAAGTGAGTGGAGGAAAAATCCTTACCTAGAGCTACAAAGAAGGTAGTAGTAGATTTCTTGTTTGGTGAATTTTTTGTTTGATTTGGAGTACCTAGGGAGATTATTATTGACCAAGTTTCCTAGTTTACATCTAAGTTTATGCAGGCAATCACTCAAAGGTACCAAATTACCCACAAGAAATCCACTCCATATCATCCACAAGACAATGGGAAAGTAGAGTAAACCGACAAGGTTCTAGAGGCAATACTAACCAAAACAATACAACTGCATAAGAAGGATTGGTCAAATAGGCTTCTAGAGGCCTTGTGGGCATACAAGAAGACTTGGAGAAGTACTATTGGTTTCTCCCCTTACGAGATGGTCTATGGAAAAGAAGTCCTTCTTCCTATCGAGTTTCAGATCAAGACATTCAAGATGGATGCGGTTTTGGGAATGGATATGAGTGAGGCTCAACTATACCATAGAGTTACACAATTGAACGAGCTAGATGAGATGCAATAGGAAGCTATTCAACACACTGATATCATCCAATAACAAAACATAAAATGCAATGGCAAAAAAGATAAAAGGAAGTAGTTGAACGTAGGGGACATGGCACTCCTTTTCGACTCAAAGTTTAAAATTTTTAAGGGGAAATTCAATACCTGCTTATGAAAATGGATTTGACAAAGTTAGAACAATTGGTGATGAGAAGTTCTCCTTCTCAGTCAATTGGAATAGGATTAAGCTATATTAGAGGCCTAAGTTTAAGGATGATTTTATCAAAAGTTTGATGGAACAAGATGAATTGAAGGTAGTACGTATGGGGGATTCTTTTCACACTTCTTCCTCCTCATCCTAATTCTTTTTTTCAAGTGAAATAAAAATTGAAAATACAAAAAAAACGATAAAATCATAAAATGCATAAAATAAAAAAGTAAAGAGAAAAATAAGGCCCTATTGTGAAAACCAAAATTCTTTTGTGGAGTAGAGCCAAGACCTCACTTGAAAACCAGTCCTTAGCTGGTGGGGTCTTCAATAAAGGTTTGGTTATTTTATTATCATTTCAAATTATTTGTCTAATTCTCATGTTGGAATAATGGAGGACTCCCTAAGGCCTTCCTTCCAACAATTTTGGCCCATCGACGCCAGCCTATCATCTGGGTCCAAGATTAGAGATTTTAGAGATACATTGAAGTTTGTATACCTCAATGACAATATTTCTTGTTGATAACATAGATGATAAAATAATTCCTCCTGAATATTAGATCCTACATGGGGTTCAATAACAACTAATTAATTCACACGTAATAGGATGCATCATGGTACCTTGGTTATCATCGTCATAATTGTTGAGATACCTCACACCAGTTAACAACATTCATTAAGGGATGGTAATATGACGAATCCTTTCACATTCGACATCAATAAATTTTATTCATGTGGATAGGATTGTACCTTGGGGGGTCGAAGATGAAGACTTTGTTTCTATCTTGCAACAAAATTCAGGCTTGTTAATAAAAATTATATTTAGAACTCTTTTCCATATTTTTTTTAATCTAGTTCAGTTTAGAAGATCATTTCTCAAAATAAAACAAATAGGAAGTCCATATTCAAGAAGACTTATATTCCTGTAGCATGAACTAGGGGTTTCTAATCTTAATCCTGTTCCTACTGGTGTTCTTGTTCCTGCTCTAGATTTAGTCCTTGATCCAATTCCTACAACAACCCTGCTTTGTGAAATTAGTGCACATGGAAGGTTTCTTTATATAGGCCAAGATGAGTGTTGGTAAGAATTCATCAGGGTTATAGATATTCTCCAAGTTGGATAAAGGACAAGGAAACTAAGACTATATGTAATTTATTTTTTTAATGTTTACACCGAAGGTGTTATTAAGGGGACGGTTCTCCTAGGGCTTTCGTCGTCTTTTGATGTCCTATGAGGAGCTGCCCCATGTCCACCTTTAAGCCCAATCAAAGCTCATATCTTATTAATATATGTGGCAATAGGCGCATAGCAGAATTCAATGCTAGTTGCGTCCTTTTCAATGTTTAATCTTCCAGCTATTTCTTTTCTTATATTTTGACAGCCAAAATATTCAAACAAGCACAAAATAACTTTTGGAAAATATCTGTTGTCACTGCAATTTGGAAATTACTGGGTTAGATATAAGTTGTCGTTGTAGTTTGGAAATTACTGGGTTAGGTTCGAGTTGCTTCCTAATCTAGGGATTTTATAATAAAAAACCTTAAAGATGAAATCCATAACATTTGGCAGTCCCAAGGCTAGGCGTCTGTTATTCAATATAAGTTCGATTTCGAAGTTTAGAATGTGTTGGTTTTACGTTAACCAACTCAAAAACTCATGAAAATTGTACCCATGGAGTCTATTTTCTTAATGGATAGGCTATTCCATCATTTTTCAGAGCTTAGCACATGACAAATAAGCTTTCTCTGAGGTGATTTGCAGTTTTCTCATCAATTTTGTGTAGTTACATCAATTTACTCTGAATTCATAGTGGCATTATTTATGATTTTGCAGTGGGTTTATTATCCTTCATTCTCCACGAACATCTATGTATTTTCAACAAATTTATAGGTTTGAAGTAGATATGTTAAATAAATTCACATGAGTTTGCCTCTGGAACAATCCCATCCAAGGGAAATTTTCGCAGGTAGATATGGGTTTGGATGGGGGAGCCTCACGAGATGTAGCCATAAGTAAAGGACCGACCAAACACAACTATGCCACTAACCACCATCATCCCCGCGGATGTCAAGATAAATTGCCTGCAGCTCGTGCATTGCCTCCATGTGCAGTGTTTTCAAGGTGGGCGCTACAAGAAAAGTGGCTTTGGAGAGAAATTTGGTCTGTGTTTAAAGCCTCTTAGATAGTTGTGCAGTCTAGTTTCAATCTTGATGCAATTTGAGATACAATCCTTGTGTTGTTTGTAGTTTGTTACATTCAATATACTTGACCAGGTCAAGGTTCACCTTCTAGCTCAAGAACAAGACATTACCATCTAATTTTAGAAAGCGATATAGCTAGATTAAGTGTGGCTAAGAAAGAGAGAACACTCTGTCTATTTTTGTCATGATTTGTGGGCTTTCAAGTGTCACTGGAGCTAGAAATAGTGCAGAACGCATGAATAATCTGGATTTTCAAGAGTGTGGGGATATAGGATTGCAACACACAAGCTTAGATTTGGAAACTGAAGGATTTAACGAGTATGATGATGGGATTAATGCCAATAGTATAATATTGGAAGTAGGGGGAGATGAAACTATGGCAGGCACTAAGGGAGACCCAATAATGGAAAACAGTTAACCTTCCACTTATTTCCATTGTATATTTTCTAATCTTAAGTGCCTGCTACGTACACGACACATATTTAAATTGTTGGTTGTATCTCTTGATAGTGCATCAAACCATGAGCCACTCTTTAAAATTGGGTTGAACATTGAACATTACATCCTCCGTAATCAATCTTATTCTCACTTAAATAATGACAAGTGTTGTTACATTTTCAAGGAATTTCCATAATAGGATTTATTGTTATTGTATACAATTGGATATCGATATTGTATATAGAGGATTTATATTCATTTTGAATTAAAAACAACAATTACATTAATCCAAAATTGAATTTATAATTTTGATGAAAATTTCCTTAGATTTCAATAATGAGAAACCCTAAAAAGAATCGATTTAAACTTATAATGTTTGCTCTTATTCACTGGAAGAATCTCAAAATATCCTTCAAATGAACTTGAGTAATTGTCGGTTTATTTATAGTCACAAAGCCTTGTCACATATAAAGTTATAAAGAGTCATGGCTCGAAACTTCAACAACGCACACCGAGTCATGATGGAAGTTTGGCCTAGGTTCCAAAGAGTCATGCTAGTAGTTTGTCCTAGGTTCCAAAGAGTTTCTATCCGTCAAAGCATCAAATATCCTATCAGATCAATAGAAGCACAACACAACTTAGTAGGTTTGCATAGAGATACCAGGCATATGTAGGACAAGAGAAAGGAGGAGTCAAGCACATTGAATGAGTTACACCGAGGAGGGAAAAAAATTACCTGAAAAACAGTTGAGGGAAACCATGAATGTTTGAGTGAGTTTTAGTAATAAAGGCCATGTTGTGTGAGCCATGTAAAACCCTTAGTCGTGCAAGTTCCTCATGAACGATATCTTCCATTGAATTTGATTGACGATATTGCAAATTAGGCATTCTTTGGTTATTTGTTTTATTACACTGAAGGTGTTATTAAGGGGACGACTTTCCTTTGGCTTTCGTCGTCTATCGACGGCCTATGAGGAGCTGCCCCTTGTCCATTGTTGAACGCTAACCTGCTCATTTTCACAGACAACAAAAAAAACTTCACCTTGTCCGTTGAAGGATTCACAGAGAGTAGTAGTAGTACCATTGATATTCCTTCTTCTTGCTACAAACACCATTCATCGTCTGTAAATGGTTGCAGCGAAACACTTTCTACCACTATTTCAACATACGTATTTTTTTTTTTTAGACACAAACGGTTATAATATATAAGGTGGTATAACCATAGAAACTGGATCAGTATACAAAAATTCCCTTGTGGAAGCGACAAAGCAAGTCATCAACCCAAGTCGTTTTTAACAACGCCCTTATGAAAGCAACAAAGTAGGTCCAAAACACCCATTAGTGGGTCGCAGAGACAATACTAGAAACATATAGTAACGGGAAATTAAACTACTAGATGCATACAAAGTCCACAACTTTTAACAAAGAAACATATAGAAAACAACATATGAGCTTCCTACGAGACCCGGTCGATTCAGATGCCTGCAGAAGACAAACTAAAACCACAATCTATGTTGATTTCCCAAAGGAGTAGGAAGAGGAACCTGAATTGCTCGCATTTTCCAGCATGACCACCTTGAGCTCGAGTTTGTCAACTTTCACCTCCAAGCTTTCTAAAATCATGAGAATTGCAGTTTCGAACTTTCTAATTGTGTGCTTGAGTTCTTTTCTCAGGAAGGCCAAATCTCTTTCCACATTGCCCAGTCTTCTGCCACCTTCGAAATCAATGATGTCCATTGTTTCTTTGATCTTCACCACCTCCTCCTAGACGTTGAAATCCCTAAGATCCGACAAGGAAGAACCCATCGAATTAGAGTTAGCCATGGAAGCAATATCTCGTAGCTTTGTTTTGGAACGAATGCAAAAAATAGACTCAAATTGCATGCATACCAGCCAGATAACGATGCCTCTTCCTTTCAATTTTCCGGAGATTATAACCTTGCATCCCACGCTCGAAATTTCCATAGCACCCAGAATAATCATTGTCTCCATTAATACTCACAACCTTCCAACCTCCCGGTAGATCGATGAGACCTTAGCTCTCCATTGCACTTGCACGGAATGCCCCTTTGTACCTAAATTAATAACGCTCCTATGTAATGCCCAGTGCTCCCACGAGACAACATATGACCCCCACGTGTCAAGTCCTTTCCCAAACAATGAAATAAATATGCCCGTCCTTTAGAAGAAGACCCCACACGCATCATGCTTGCCCACGTCACCATGATCCAGCCTTGGTCCTATGGAAGAGGGCAGAACTTGAGATTCTTGTTGATTTGGAGGGTGCTCGGGCTTAGCATGGACCTAAGATTTGCTGCTAGGTCTGCCTCTTGATTATGCACTCTTAACACATGAAAAAAATTGGTTTTCTGGAAAGACCATATTAGGCAACGAATATTAGATAATAATTGCCTGAGCTGTAAATGATTAGGGAGATGACCTTCTACCATTGCTTAGATCACAATCCTTGAATCTCCCAGCACAATGAGCTTAGAAATTCCCTTGTTCTTGGGAATCACCAATCCTTGCCAAAGGGCTAAGGCTTCGACAATGTTGTTTGTCTCAGACCCAAGACCCCAAGAGAAGGTGGTTTCCAGAATGTCGTCTGGGGTGAAGAAAACCCTGCCCCCCTCTGCTGCACCAGAATTTCCTTTAGAGGCTCCATCCGTAAACAAAGTTTGAGAGTTCAGACTTCTCAGCCAAAATTCTAGCTCCTTGTCATTCAATCTTATTTCCCACGGGTTCTTCTTCTTTCTCTGCAGTTTGGCCAAAGGAATATTTGGAGAGAGACTAACAAGATTGTCTGTGGGATTTTGACCACCCTAGAGATGGGCAAGACAGTCGCCCAACAAAGCTTTTATTTTGCTCGCCATCTTGACCGCTGTCATTGCAGTTCCTCTGAATATTCAAGAGTTTCTTTCCAGCCAGATTTTCGATAGGGTGACCTTAGGGAGAGTCATCTAACAAATTTTGGTTCTTTCACACTTTAGGTTGACGAAGGGGGAAGCCGAGGGCCAATTAATAAATAACCCATGGATATCCTCAGGAGGGAGCACGGAGTTTGTTGGTAGAATGAGCTTCCATATTTATTTGGCAAGATGATAGGAGATAAGTAAGTGATCATCGATTTCTTCACTGTTAAGATAGAAGGGGCATCTTGTGGGGCCTTCCCATCCCCTTTTCCTAAGATTCTCCCTAGTCAAAATTCTTCCATGCGCTAAGGTCCAGATAAACAAATCAATTTTAGGGAGACTTTTCACCCTCCAGATGCTTTTCCAAATGGGAGCATCCCCATTCTGTCCAAGAATTGAAAGAGCCATGTAGCCGACAGAGGTAGAATATCTACCTGATTTGTCCCCCCAACCTCTGGAGTCGTTGGCACTTTTGTCAATCGGGGATTTCCCCTGAAGCTTGATGATGAGAGATTTTGTAGCAGTTTCTAAATGGATAGGGGTGGGGATGTTCCAGTTCTTCCAGGAGCCATCCTGATTCTAGTTTTAGATGTCCCACAGAGTTACCAGGTTTCGGCTTTGAAGATAATCTTTAATCTGGGCCAGTCCATTCATTTGAGTCAAGGCTTACTCACCCATGATGGAATATTCCCAGATCTTAATTTTCTTCCCATTCCCTGGTATCACATGAGTCTGTTAGAGAAGAAAGGGAAAGCTTTGGCTAGAATGGAGTAAATAACCGAGCCTTTCCTCATTCTTGGAGGGGAGTCCAAACTTCTCAAGCGGCTTCCAGAGAGATACTTTTTCCGGAGGGCATTTTTACACCAAGATGGATTGCCAGATATAATTTTCCAAAGGATCTTGGCTCCAAGTGCTAAGTTTTGCATCTCCAGATTTCTGATTTGCGGCCCGCCATTTATCCAAGGTTTGGTGATCTTTTCCCAGCTTAAAAGCGGGATCTTATTCTCATTTTGTTTCCCTCCTTTCCACAGAATTTTTTTGAGCAGAGAGTTAATATTGAATAGGATTCTCTTGGGCGCGAACAAAATAGAACATTGATAGATCGGGATGCTAGTGAGCACAACTTTAATAAGGACCACCTTCCCCGCAGGGTTTAACCAGTTTGCTCCTCAAGTGTTGATTCTAGTTTTAATTTTATCAATGATCTGGTTTTAAGGAGAATACTTGGGAGAGGCTTTGAATATAGGGACTTCGAGATACTTGAAGGAATCCCAATTAGTTTTACCTTCTATGCCCATTATTCTGCTTATATTAGCCATTTCTCTAGGATTTCAATTCCAACTAAGAATTTGGCTTTTCCTGGAGTTAATCAAGCTTCTAGAGGCCTCTTGATAAAGATTTAATTCTTTTTGGAAAATATTAGTTGAGTTCACGCTCGCCCCACCCAGCAGAATGGTGTCATCGACAAATTGAGCATGGTTTATGTCTTTAACTCCTCTGGCTATTCGAATTCCAATGAGATCTGAGTTTATTTGGCTTTGATTTAGCTGGTAGCTGAGGACTGAGGCCTGAATGACATACATAAGAGGGAGAGAGGGCTTCCCTGACGAAGCCCTCTGGAGGCTTGGAAGAAACTGGCAGCTAGCCCATTAACCAATGGGTGATCCAAGGATTTTTAATATAGGCTTGGACCGAATTGATGAAGTTGGGTTCAAACCCAAGTCTATACATGACCTGAAAGAGAAAATCATACTTAACTCGATCAAAGCCATTAGTTAAATCAAGTTTGATGATCATACCTTTTTCCCGACGCTGGGTGCTGGAGTGGATAGCTTCTTGAACCAGGATGATGTTGTCCTCAATGTGTCTACACTTTACAAATCCGCCTTGGTTTTCTGGTATGATACAAGGAAGGATCTCTTTGAGATGGCTTGCTATGACTTTAGTGATGATTTTGTACCCTATATTGCATAAAGAGATCAGTCTGAATCTATCAAAGGAGATGGATCCTTTTTCTTTGGGGATAAGGGCAAGGAAGGCCAAATTTGTGCTTCCCCCGAGCTTGGAACAGGTTTGGGACTTAGAAACCATTATGCAGAGGTCGTGTTTTATATCTTCCAACAAGATTTGAGGAATCTGGCAGAAAACCCATCCGGACCATGCGCCTTGTTGAAATCCATACTTGCTAGAGCCATTTTGATTTCCTTCTTCGAGACTGGGGCAAACAATTTCCTGTTAGTTGTCCGGCTAATCAGCTTGGGGATTGAGTCCAGGATGGGGGGGGGGAGGATTGCCAGGGTTTTCTTCTGTGTAGACCTTTTGAAAGTGGTCATGTGAAACCTTTTTAATCTCTTTGAACTCCTGGATAATATGTCCTTGAGTATGGATTTCTTTAATTGCCTTAAAAAAAATTCTACCTTCCTCCTATTTGTGGAAGAAGGTCGTGTTTTTGTCACCAGCTTTGAGCCAAAGGCATCTCGATTTTTTCCTCGTATTTTATTCCTCTATCCTGTAGGCTTCATGGAGGTTCCTATGAAGAGTTGTCTCTTTTTTGATGAAGGCATGAAGTATTTCCTGAGATTCTTACTCCCTTTGGTGGATTTCCAGAGACTTCTGCGCTTTGATCCTTTGAATTGCAGGCGATTTCTGAGATTTGGCCCAGATTTTTAGAGACTTTTTAAGACGCCTTAGCTTCTCTTCCCAAACGATGAAAGGTGATACAAAAACAAGAGAGTTCCAAACAGATTTAACAAGATCATGGAAGCCATCCTATCTAATACAAATAGGACTAAATCGGAAGGGAATGGGGCCTAGATTTTTTTCTTCTACCAGATCAAGTATGATTGGCTTGTGGTCAGAGGCCCTGAAGGCCAGAATTTTGGAGTCGGACCTAAAGCCAAGCATAGAAAAGGATTGTTGGACCAAGAACCTGTCCATGCTAGCTGCAATGTGACCCGACCCTGCTCTTTTATTGGACCAAGTCAACTGGCCTCGGACTGGCTTATTGTCTTCCATCTCCTAGTCTCTGATAATATCCTCTGCATTTTCCCTTAGTGGGTCTCTAACAATAGAGCCTCCTCTTTTTTATTTGGTGTTGAGCGTGATATTGAGATCCCCAACAAGGATAAGATTAACATGGCGTCGATTTACCAGGGCATCCTCGATACTAATCCAACAATCGTTTTTTTTAGAGAGCAAAGCAGGGACGTAGATGTTCAGAATACTTACTTGAACTCCTGACTCCTTGTGACGAAGAATTGAAAGAATCCATTGCATGTGGGAGATGGATTGAACTAAATCAAAAGCTTCTTTTTTCCAGAGGGCGCCTTACCCCCCGGAGGCACCCCAGGCATTGCTAGCAACCCCTTCAATTGTTTTCCAGAACTTCTGGCTTGCAAGGAGGAAAGTCTCTTCCTCCATTTTTGTCTCCTAGATAAGAAGGACGCCAGGATTGGAAATTTGGATTAGATCTCTCATAGCTTCCAAATTTTTCTTACTACCTAACCCTCTGCAGTTCCAGGAGACTATCTTCATTATTTACCTTTGGTGAATTTCGTAGTTCATTTGGTCTTCCCTTTTTGTCTTGTATTCTTAGGATTCATCATTGATTCAATAGTGGCTTGAGTTCCTATGAGCTTGTCCTTGAAAGAGGCTTCCTCCCTTTTCTCTTTGTCTAATTTCCTTCCCACTTTGGCCTTTTTTTGCACCAGGGTTGATCTCTCAACTTCACCTTCTTCCTCATCCGAAGCCTCCTCGGACGAGAGAGAGGGAGAATTTGGGACCGAGGACTCAGGTTGGGTCTCCTGATTGAACCCTTTAGACGGAGGGCCATCTGCTTTAGGGCTTGGAGACTCCCCAGATTCACAAGTTATAACTTCATCCTTTTTTGTTTCCGTATTTTTAGTTGCATGAGCTGGGGTTTTAGTTGCATGTTCCTATGAGCCATTTCCTTCCTCAGGTTGTATTTGGTTCCTGAGTTATGCTTTCCTTGCATGGCCCAGAATTCTTTCATCTTTCTTCTGGATCTTCCTTGGATTGGCTCTGGGTTTTTTTTCTTGAATCCACCCTTCTTCCGGATTTTTTTCTGATAGATCTATTGGCCTCTTAGGGCATCTTTTTTGGAAATGCCCATATTTGTGACAATGTCAGCATTTAAAGGGGAGCTGCTCATAGTCCAGCTTTTGAAAGTGCTGCTAATCCCCCACTGTGAGTTTGATTGCTTTAGGAAGGCCTGCTTCAAGGTCTACTTCAACGTAGATTATGGCACAAGAGTAGTTTTCCTTGGGGAAGGATTTGTCAATAAACTTTCCTAGCTTGTTCCCGATTGCTTCTAAGGAAGAGGGAGTCTAGCAATGAATCGAGAGATTTGGCAAATGAACCCAAACTGGGACCGCCTTAGGGACGTCTAAATTTGGATCGAAATCAAGGGTCCATCTATTGAGGTAGAGACCTTGGGGACCCATAAAGTACGAACCATTTTGGAATATTAGATCTCGGTCTTCTTTGGCAATGAATTCGAAGAGAAAATACCCCTTCCCACAGCGCAACAGGTCACGCTATTGGAGATTAGAGGCCTCCAATTCTTTTGGATCCAATTATCAGTGGTCTTGGGAGAAGGACATAGTCCGATGAATTGACCAACCAAAGCCCGATCTGCCAGAGAAACTACAACATGCATAGGATGCTGAGGGGGCAGGTCAATGATAGGAATCTCGTCAACCTTCTTAACGAACTTGGGGAGGGGAGTTGGTCCAGGGATCTTAGATTTGCCAGAGATCAGTAGTCTGAATTCCCTCTTGTCATCTCTAGGACCCAGGGAAGGGCCAACCCCAATGTCAGGACTACAAGCCTGATAGAGACACCGCGGCTCAAAGCCAAAGTCGTGCAGCAGCATGGGATCCAAAACAAGAACCCTAGAATGCACGAGAACCCTAGCAGAGCAAAATTGGTTCTTCAACATCCGTATTGTTACTTTGGAATTACCAGAGTAATGGGATCGATCGTTCTAATTTTGGGCGAAGAATTGTAATCAAAATTAGAGGCATTGATTTCACTAAAAGGAATAAGAAACAACCTCAAACTATAACCAAGAATGAGACGAAGACCAGTCAAGAACGAATCCGCCCTTGAGAAAAGACCAGCACCAATTTGTAGCATGAATATTTCTAGCATGTGAATCTCACATGGCCCATTGCCACAGTTGTTGTAACTAAAGCAGAGCTCCTCAATCTGATCTGCACCCACACTGTACACATTGAACCCCACACACATTAGAGGTATCTAAATAATATCTATCTTGCGTACAATGGTATTTGGTAAGCAATTTATTACCTGATAGAGAATACTTGACATCTTGATTTAAATTTTCCAAAGTTTGAGTGAGCAAATGAAAATTTTCTTGTCGATTTGATACCACAAGATATTTGTGGCCATCATCCTCACTCTGTATTCGCAAGGTTACACTCACGCTTCTGTAACCAGTCCAGTTGTTGGTTCCATTATCAAAACTAGGATTTCAAAGAATCCCTCCATTGTAAAGCGACGTTGTAGGATATGGTTCACACTGCAAAACAGAATAAAATTAGCCATGCACTTGTCCAATCTGCAGGCTAAATAAAAGCATTGAGAAAACTTAGAAAACACATTTCAATTCCTGTTTATAAGGTGCAGATGTATCATAATAAGGTGCCTCTGTAATTTTAAAAGCATATTCTAGACCCATATGCTTTATTTGTTTTCCAAACCTCTCCATGCATATTTTTTACATAGATTAAAATTTGTATCAAGGAAATGATAGATTGATATACTATGAAGTAATAGGAAAATGATTACCAATTGATAGGCGAATCTAAAAGTAACTTTGCATGCCGTATAAAACCAATGCGATGATCACATCATTTACTGTCTGTAGAGCATAACATAGTAAACAATCAAATTAGATCTGAAAGTATACACTATTCCAATCAGGCAATATGAAAATAGCGGTGATCACATCATTCACTGTCTCTAGAGAATAACATAATTAACAATCAAATTAGAGTTGAAAGTATACATTATTTCAACCATGCTATATGAGAATTAGTGCTACAAGCATATAGTGTACTTTACATACCCCTCCTACAAAATAATTTATCCCCCTGATGTCATCCAAGAGAAACGTAGCTGAAGAAAGAGCAGGGGGCATGTTTTCGACTCCAGGTGTCCTTGAATAGGCAACTGGCTATCATCAATCCATCCGATCATTCTGAGTGAAGACACATGTAATACATTTCACCTGCTTAATTTTTAACGCATGCTAATCATTTCAGGATTTTATAGATCTCTCTCATCTGGAGGTTGTATGATTGTATCATGGAGAACATGCCTTTGGTTGATTTTGATAGATTGGGAACCAACCATCCGCACCATCGCTGTAATTAAATTTAATAAGTAAATGAGGGTGTTTCTCATCACCAAGAGGAGTTTGACCGCCTCAAGTAGATCTCTGTCCTCAATTCAAAAGGAATCCAATGGTGCTCGTTGGAATTAGAACCTGGGGTTAGGTTGTGTTTTCTCTATCAAAGGGAGCGTTCCAAGCAATTTTCTTGAATAAGCCTTTGTGCCATGAAGCAGAGCTTCAGGATTTTGGTAACAACATCTCACATTTCTGTTGACTTGCTTTCAAAATATTGGAGCAAGATCCGAAGAGATCTACGTATCTCTAACCCAAATGCAAACCAAAATTGCTTTCAAAGTTTCTACAGATCCAACATAGTCAAATAACCAAATCAATACATGGGGTGATAATATGCCCTGAAATCGACCAACAAATTAAAAATCATCTATAAACCATCTCATGTAAACACAAGCAATGTCCAAAAGTAAGCAACTAGGGAGTTTCACGAGTAGAGATTAATTTGTAATTATATGATTAATGATGCTACGATCCCTCCAACAATGCCTCTAGCCATATGACGTGCTTTCATGGTAGGAGAAAAATACAACTATGGTGGAGAATAGCATCATGCATGATTCAAACACATAGACATGGGATGTGTGTTGTTCAAGGGAGGTTAAACAGGAAAATATGGTCGGAGAGAGCATCGTACTTTCATTTTAGACATGCGTTTTTTCATAGAATGGTAGACTTTCAATTTTCCCATATAATGTCAACAATAGCCATGGAAACCCAAAATGTAATTTGCGCTTTTGCTATACTTTCGACATATTTCTCTCTGAAGTTGCTAGAGGGATACGAAGTTTGCAAACTTGTTTTGGAAAGTTAAAAATAAATTATCCCCCACTCATTAGATGTTGGGAAGCTCGGGAGGGGATCACGGTTATCAATAGATTTGTCATTTCTTAAGATCGATTCAAATCTAGTAAAGAAATGAACCCATTACTATTCATAGTCGATTAACAAGAAGAGTGAATACATAGTTTCACAGGCCCAAATGACATGGTTGATCAAGATAATATAATTTTTAATTAGCTAGGACTAGGATTTTAAGTTATAATTACGATATCATATACAAGACGATTTAAGAGATTGATAGGGTCAAAATATTAATCACGTTATGAAACTAAATCTAGACCGATGTGTTAGGTATTTGTCTTGGTATTTTGGTTGCATCTAGCATAATTTTATCTCGAAGATGATTGGATCCTTAACACATTGTTTATATCGAGTCATATATCTATGTTATTAGCATTACTTGAACAAGATAAGTCTTCATTAATATTCATTTCATTTTTCCTTCGGTGTTTCATTTCCCCCATTTTGGGGGCATGCTAGTTTATTCAAAATGATGAAAAGATCATGATGGGAAGGAAAATCCTTTTATTAGGAACCTTAACTCAATGTCCACGACTTGTAATGAATTAGTACTCCCAACCTTAAATCATTACTTCTATAACCAATTTGCACATATTATGCTTATCATTTAGTTTGAAACATAATTTTGATAGGCATACTCTTTATACAAATTATGCACCCAATGCCATTCATAGTTGAAATCTAATTGGCTAGACGTAATGTGATTGTATCATGATGTGAAAGCATGATGATCATGATCATATCCTTACCTTTTCATATTCGAACCTTGAGCCATCATGTGAGTATCCTCTTATATCCATCGTATGAGCCATTTCCATGTCCTAAGGATACACTTAAGTGGTAACCATAGATATCATCCACCACGATAGAGCTTTGTATCAAGTAATGATGGCCCATGGTACATATGATGTCAGAATTGTGAGGTAAGCATTAGGACACACATAAATCAAATGAACTCTCTAGAAGTTCAGCGAGCCAATTTTGAACTTCTCAAGGATTAAAACCATTATGCTTCAGTATGGATCATAACCGTTCCATCGTTAACCATCCAATCAAATTCACCATGTATGACAATCTCATCATAGTGGTTCCATTTCACATACAAATTGTATCATGATGATTATCATGATCACGATTTCATTACTAATTAAAATTTATCTCCTTTCTAATGGTATGCTATCATTATCCGATAAAACAATTGCTTCTTCCATTTCAGGGGCATTCTATTAACGAGAGGTAGTACAAACATATAAGATTCATAGAGTAAAAGATGAGGGCCATAGTTAGAGTGGAGCCTCTAGGGATGGGCCTATTAGAGGATTATCCTAAATGTAGAAAGAGGATTAGCAAGAGAATGTGGATGCCACTTGTTTCAAAATTATGTAGTTATAGTGGTGGAGTCACTCTAGCCTTTGCAAAAGGGTTCAATGGTGACAAGGTTCAAATCAAGGATGTCAAATTTTGAATTATATAACAGTCAATAGTGGAGGTGACTGAGCTTCCAAGAGACGGGGAATGCTAGTTTAAAAAGCATCCTTTGGAAAAAGAAGCATGGATTCCTTTTTTGTCAAAGACTTGCACCAATCTTGACTAGTCTAAAGGGATACCACGATCATGTTTGAAAAAGAAGCACAATGACCTCTTGATGATTTTACAAAATTTATTACATGTGAGGGTCAGTATGGGTTGATGTTTCTATATCATGTTTAGCTTTTGGGACATTTTATATGAAGTAGACAAAACTTGCCCTATTTTCTCTTTAAATCTATAGTTAAAATGGCCAATGCAACTAAGATAAGATCTTAGAACCTAAACAAAACCTCTATCATCACGGTCTTATTAAGATTCTTGTTCTAGCAGAATTGAGAAAGAGGAATTACCAATGGGAGAAGTTTCTAGAGAGGAATAAATTCTCATAAGATGGAAACATATAAGTAAAATAACTAAAGGACAAGGAAGAGGTGTCTAAAAAACAGGATATTGAGCATGAAGATAGATAGGAGTATCAAAGTAATCACAAGGAGTAACATAATTCCGACAAAGAAGAGTGGTGTATGGCTACAAAATAAGAGTCCATGGATGCAAAATCAAAGCATCAAAACGATATGGAGGAAAGAAAAAGACATGAGGAAATTGAAAATGAGTCTAAAACTCCATCAAATCCTCAACCAGTTGAAGAAAGTGATGACAAGGTTCATATTTTTCAACACTAGTGAAGAAGACATAAAAAAACGACCTGCCCAAAAAAATAAGAAGAGCCCAAAATCTCCTGTAAGGAAGAGGGTCACAGGAGAAGAGAGACCAAGCTAGATCACAAGACTTAATCACCTCCCAAGGATGAGAAAGATGAAGAAAATACCAAGAATATTCCTAAAAAAGAAGAGAGTAAGTGAGGTTTCGAAAATCATCCAAGGAAGAAGAGGACTAAAGCAACCTACAAAATTATTGATCTTTAGGAGGAACTAGAGGATGTTGACCCAATGTATGGCGATCCCAATTCTTGGGAACCTCATAAAGAACTGCAACTTATTTAAATCGTAAAGCAAATTGAGAGCTTAGAGGGTTCACCAATTGAAGAGGAAACCTAGGTTGATACTGATACACCACCTAAAGGGTACAAATAAGTTAAAATATTCAAGAATAAGGTTAAGCGAATGGTTTTGCTTGAAAGGCATATTAAATCATACAAAGATTTACTAAAAAAAATCAATTGCAAAAATTTAGGAGGAGGTTAAGAGTTAAAAAGTGAGAACCATAAATCAATTAAGATGGCAAGGAAGTGGTATAAAAGAGCTAAAATCTATATATGAAGAACATGAAACTTCAAGTGAAATGCAAATATCCTCGACCTTCTTCTAGGTTGGATTTGTTGGTGCATGTGGCCACTCAGTCTTGAATTTTTTTATACTAGTTCAATTCAAGGGGCTTAGCAATTTTGAGAAAATTATATGCGTGCATGGGGGGTGGGGGGGGTGTCCTCTTTCTTTTGCATGATGACCTGGAAATTCTAATGCTTGGGGGATATGTAGAGTCTTTGAATTAACCACTTTTGGCATATCTATGGACATCATTTTCCCTCCTTTTTGTGTATATAACCTTGCTATATCACCTATATTAGCCTAATTCCCATGTTTTGCATATGAAGTGTCATGATGATCTAAAGGTATTAAATTCTTTCCTAATATCATGTTTTTTTGTATTTATTTTGAGTTTAATGGGAATTAAACTGTCTAAGTTGATGAAATTATAGGAATCTTGATCCTGTAGCAGGCCTAGTAGGAAAATATAGTAATAACTGCCAATCCTACAACCACGGTGCTTCATGCAATGCTAGGAATTCTGTAATAGATGCGTAGTTGGAGGTACTTTCTATAGACACATATCAAAAGGGGAACATCAGTTTGAGATGTATTTGTATCCAAATTCTGTCATGTTTTCCACATTAGTCCTAGCTAGCATCAACAAATCACCAAACATGGATCTTGATATTCTCTTATGATCCTGCAGTGCGAGTGTTGACCATGATTCACATGCCTTCAGTCATGAGATTTTCTAAATGAATACCCAAATTCTCTTTGCTATGTTTTACCACAATTATATTTAGCCATGTAACCTCTTATTTCAAGTTGGGATTTGAATTAGTTTTCAGGCCGCATTGGCAATGATCTTTCATGAAACTTTATTGAACAAATGCTATTACTCTATTATGTAGTTTTGTTATTTTGGATCTCAAAGGATGTATACATAATAGTAAATCTTTTTATATGAATTTAACTAGAGATTTTAGGAGACATTGATACTATAGAGGCAAGAACTCTATTATAATACCTTTTTATCATTAATAGAAGAATTGGTTCAATGCTTATTTGATCTCTGACTTTGAGTTTTTATTAAGTAAGTAGTGGGCACGGTTTTGAGTGAAGGAAAGGCCCCCTTCAACTCTAGAACCACACATTGTGTGTGTTTATTACCTTTGCAAGTGTGGTGTAATAGATTAAGTACAAATGTGTGATATCGGTTAACACTGCATCTGCCATATTTTCTGTAATCATTTTATTTCATGTGGCTACTCTATTTCCTTACTGGCACATTCTTATTTTCTGCAGTATTGAAGTTAGGATTTTATTTCTTAGTGATTGGTTTGAATTTAGATACCGGGAATGCATGATCACCATTAAATTAAGAAAAAGTCTTGCAGAGTCTTGATTAACACTGTTGTGTTAACCCGTGGGTTAACTAATCAACATGTAGATGGAATAACGGTTGGTCATGGTTTTCCATGATTTGAGTGTGATTTAGTTTAAAGTGATGTTATTCAAGTATTGATTTCACTTGTCAAGAGAAACTCAACATAATATTGTTGGTTATAACTTAATGAATTACATATGACTTCCCTGTGTTTCTTCCTTAGGAGGTCACTCAAGTCCCTATGGATATTGGAATACATTTTTAGTCATTAGTTGATCAAGTTTACAATTGATTCCATTTTCTTTGTATGAATTGTTGAAGTAATAATAGGTTTTGGAGCACTTGAAAGCACTTTAAGCATATTCTCTGCATATAATTTGCACAGTGGCTCACAAGTTTGCTGATAGGGATTGGCGATTTATGTTGTAATAATTATCATTAATAATTTTCACTAACATGTATAGTTGTTGATTTTTCTCTAAATTCATCGAAAGTTGATTGAGGCTCCTTGACCAAAGAGAAAAATCACTTTCTTCGATCCAAAAATGATCATTTTTAAGATAATTAAGGGTTTATCCCTTGTCCTGATCATCACCCAAAATATGGGGAAATGTTTTGAGTCTCCACCCGTACTTACCCACTGCATAATCCTAATATGATGATTAAGTAGACCTTCTAAAATGAGAAACATGTCTAATAATTGAGTGATTATATCGTCCCCAATCTGCTTATTCTTGCCTAGTGGTTCTATCATTTCCTAATCTGGTTTGTAGGAAATCAAGTATACCATTATCCCCTAGTCTTTGTATTAAATAATCAGATAAAGGATCAATATGAGCAGCTTTGCTCCATGTTTCTTCTCTTCCTAAAGAGTGTTTTAAGTCTCCTCCTAAAATAACATCACCATGATTAAAAAATTCCATCCTGAATAATTCATCCCAAAACTTCACCCTCTTATTATAATGCCCATCATCTACGATTGAAGGATAAACATATCATGAGAAAAAATTGTCCATGGGGCCATTTTCTCTAAGGACCCTTAATAAAGAAGTTTGCTTACTAGACCTAATATATGTAGCTCCCTTATCCTGTGCATGAGAAATGTAATGCCCCATGTTTTGACATTTGGTATTTAAACCCTAATATGAATTAGCTTAGCATTTTAATTGCTTATTATCTATTAGATTCGGTTACATTCATTAAGACTATTATGATATGAACATATTGACTCCCTAGATATGTGGATAGTAAATGTAATTTATCATTTTGTTATATCAATATTAATGAATATGTTATGCCATTTGAACATGCAATTAAATATGGAATATCGATATGCGAATGTGAGTTGAGGTGTACTTTGAGATAGAACAAGTACAATATATGTTTCAAAGGTACTTACATGTATGTCATGCCCCATATTTTGATTAAACAACTATATGACATTTGGACATACAATATTTTATTTTCTTATTATCCCCTGGACTCAGCTCGACTGAGGAAACTATATGGTATGACATGATGGACCTGATTATATGCTATTACTATACTTTATGATGATATTTTCTCTGGTTTAAAGATGACAATATATGTTTGATTTTATTTGTGTAGATAAGATGTAAAATATATAATGTTGTATGTGGATGCCACTTTGTTTATGATATGGTCGACTAAAATATTAAATGTCATGCACACATGTGATGGATTATATTGCATACAGATGATGATGATCAAATGGAAATATTTATGGTGTTACTATGTTTGTGTGATTACAATGTTGTGATTATCATGACATTCCTTTATTTCACGATGACAGTATATGTTTAAATGTTTTCATTAATAAAATGCTAAATATAGGATGTGGTACATAGATACCATCTTATGATGTGATTGATTGAATTATTAAGTGTCATGTGTAGCTGTGGTGAACTAAAATTATTACGCAAAAATAAATAATGATGATGATGTGGATCAATTGATGACCGAGAGGAAATGCTTGTTATAAATGTGTATTTTGCAAAATACTAACCCATAGGGCACAGGGGCTAAGTGATATATCGGTATTGAATATGACATGTGGATAAGTACTTACTTATGGAAGAAACCTTATTGACCAAACTAATGATACGATGACACATTCCAATAGTCTCGATAACAACAAGATATGATTTTTTTATAGGGTATAGACCCAATATGTTGAGAGGGATGGAGGTGTTTCCCACCCTATGTTGTATGATACCCGAGGTTGTGGAAGGGTTGTACTGAGTCACGCTTCCATAGACGTGTGATGACGATGGTCGGATGCCTGCTAGGGGAGGCTAGGTCTGCTATTTAGCCAACACTACTGCTCTCAGGTTCTATATGTGTCCAGGTCGGTGAAGCCGATGGCACATCTTTACTAGCAGAGGAAGGATAGGGAGGATGCAGAAGTAGGTTAGGATGGGAGGATATGTCAGCTAGTATGGTTTGGAGGTGAGTGTTATGACACTAAGATAGTATTAATGAGTACGTTTTCCTTGAGAATAATTGATTGATTATCTATTATGAATTTAAAGTATATCGACGTTATAACTTAACTGGTTAATTATTTAAAGGTTTCTCATGCTAAAATAATAAGGTTGATGTATGTTGATATGGTTATATCTATGTGATCGTCATGTATTGTATGTATGGTTCTTCTATGTGCACGAATGATTATTATTTTTTCAGTTAGTCTATATGCATGGATGACTTGATGTTTTCTTATAGTACATATATGATCTATGCGTATGCTGGCCACGGACGCAAACCTTGTACGTGAACAATAGTATTGATGTGATAAATTACTATAATGTTGTTCTTGATAAGATTTAGTTGTGCATTAATTAGGTTTGAATGATAATTGTTTAATCATGTGTATATAAATAACTGATCAATTAGTTTATCTATTAGTTACGCTTAAGTGATTTACTAGGAAATAATTGTTTGTTGTTGAGACAGAATTGTCATAGGATAATCATTGCATTTAGTATAACCAACATAGATCCAAATCCTAGGCTCTATCAAGCGCCGAGAGGGATAAAATCTCTCCAGGTGCAAACTTCTTCTAAGTATTGCATTCAAGGAACTATCAACTTTGGTGTGTCCTATATAGCCATTGATTTGATTCAAAATAAAAGACACATCTTTTTATTTAAGGTCCACATATAATATTATTATTATTAATATTTAATATTATTTATGGATGACATATAATATTTTTTATTTTGTTAGGAACCAACATTACAACATCTCCCCCATACATTGTTTTAAAACCATGTGCAAGGCCCTCCTAAAACCAAGGGTTGTTTAGGCCTTGCACATGGTCTTAAAACCATTTGCAAGGTTGTCCTAAACCATGTATAATTAAACCATGGGTTGTTTAGGAGACCTTGCACATGGTTTTAAAACCATTTGCAAGGCCCTTTTAAACCATGTACAATAAAAAGCATGGGTTGGTTAGGAGGCCTTGCACATGGTTTTAAAACCATGTGCAATGCCAACATTTTTTGGGGGTAATTCAATTATTATTATTATTTTGTTAGGTAGGAACATTACAACATCTCCCGTATATTGTTTTGTTTTTGTGACCGACTTTTTTTTGGGGGATAATTAAATTTTTAAATTTAAATTTTATTTTGTTAGGCAGTAACATTACACCATCTCCACCATATTAGGTTGTTTTTGTAATAGACTTTTATTTTGACGGATAATTAAAAATTTTATTTTTTATTATTTTGTTAATTGAATATTTTTTAATTACATTCAAAAATAAAATAAAAAGGTCTTTAAACATGAATTTATAAAATAATATTTAGATGAATATTTTTGTAATTTTATTATATAAGATAAAAGTAAAGCTTTTTCACCGTGCAATTTTAAAATTTTAGTGGTACAAATACATATTACTTCAACAATTTTTAAATTAATATCAATATATAAGTATGTATAAATGATTAAATGAAAAACAAAGTTGAAGAAAAAACCTAGATTTTATTGGGACAAGGGGACAAGAGTAGGATGGGCGGTGTAATAACCCATGACCTCCTTGTTATTTTAAGAGTGAAACAAATATGGTTTTCATGAGTGTGAAAGGCATGCCAAGAGGTCCGCATTCACATATTAATTTCCACTGAATTCATTTCCCCGTTTCCAGTCATGCAGTTTGCTCAGTGCGCAACTCTCTCTCTCTCTATAGATATGATAAGTATTGTCACTCAAAGATTGGAATTCTGGGATTCAATCAACTTATATTGCAATGTCATCGTTACAGATGGTGGAAGAGAGCATCAATGATGAGCAACCTGAGAAATTAGATGACTTTAGTGAAGAAAATCCATGTGAAGATGAGGGTGGAATTATGAGAAGGAAGATGACTCTGCAAAAGTTATTCAAATACGTGGACAAGGTGGACATGGTGGCACAGTGGGAGCACTGGCCAACGAAATGTCCACGACAACTCTCTTCATCGCCACCAATGGATTGGTAAATGCATTACGAAACAGATCCGCTGCTACCAATCCGCAACATTTCATGGATCAAATCCAAAAGGTATACATATAAACTTGTCGTTATTTATAATACCAATTATACTTGACATTCATATATATATATATATATATATATGGAAAGTGTTTTGTGCAGATTCATAATTATGCAATCTGTGGTCTAATGCAGTATGTTTTATATTATGTGTACATTGCCATAGCAGTGTGGGTAGCAACATTTCTAGGTAATTTCCCTGCCTAATTCAAAACATAGTTAATGTTATTATCATGTTTCTGTCCAACAGCTTAAGAGTTCAATTTATTGACAAAAATGGCGTTGTAATTTGAATGTGATTTATAGAAGGATGTTGTTGGACAAGGACAACAGAAATATAGAGCTTTTGTATAGGGAGTCTAGGATGTTGAGTGCTATACTAGGCTATTGAGTGCAATATTGGGCTATACTGGGCTATTGAGTGCAATACCCGAGGAGTAACTAATGTAAAAAGGGGAGGATGGAACCTTACAAACATGATGTTACAAACGTTACATCATGTTACAAGATCTCTCCCATAATATTCACTATCACTATTATTTTTTGCCGACATGTTACAAATGTTACACCACGTTACAAGATCTCTCCCATAATATTCACTATCACTATTATTTTTTGCTGACATGTTACAAACGTTACATCACGTTATCTCTCCCATAATATTCACTATCACTATTATTTTTTGCTGACATGTTACAAACGTTACAAACGTTACATCACGTTACAAGATCTCCCCCATACTGGGTTGTAGAGCGCCTCTTGACGCAATTATTGTGTTATGTATACAAATAGTGTTTTGTTAGCATGCTCATCATTCTATTTGAATAGTCAGAGGTGTTTTGTTTAGAAGTGATGGATGTTGTAATTATAACAATCATAGTTGTATTTATTTATCTATTTATTATTAATCAAGGATCAGTTTCATTATTGTTTTGAATAAGTTATTTATTTATTTATTTGGATTGTTGAATAGAATATTATTTTTCAAAGTGATTGGTTGATTTAGTGCTATTATATTATATTGATTGATTATTTAAACTTTATTTGTGAATGAGAACATCATTTGTCGAATCTAGGTTGATTTAATAATAAATATATATAAGCATCCTCATCATTATTTAAGTCAAGTTTTATTTATTTATTATATTATCCTCAACATTTAAAGAAGAAGTAGTGGCTAATTTTATAATATTTAACTTGTCTCGAAAGTGAATAATACAAGCCATGATTATCCTGCATTAAAATAAACCATAGGAAGTCATATCAAAATGTAAAACTTAAACGAACATTTAACCATTTGACTTGCCGAGAGAATGAGAAATCATAGAACCAATATTATAATTATTTTGTAGTTGGTTAGTGTGATTCTATTAATGGTTTAGAATCCCAATAACATGGGGAAGATCAGGCGGTGGAGTAAGAATGAAGTTAGGTGGGGAAAATTGGTATATAGGAGAGGTTTGATGGAGAAAGAGGGGGTTGGTTTTCTTTGGGAAGAATTAGACTTAGTATTTTTTTGGAGAAAACGAGGAAGACCAAGGAGGGGGTTAACTTGGGAATATGAGGAGGTGGGAAACTGAAAGGAAAAAGGGGAAACCGCACTATTGATTGAGATATTTTGAACTAAGGAAAGCTGCTACGGGGATTATCGAAGTGTGGGCTCGGGGGTTAGGAAACCTGCTGGTTTCCTAAGGCCAACATGATGAACTGGTCGGCAGGGTGGTTTGTCAGTTTGGTCAATAGGTTTTGGTGAAGGGAAGCTATAGAGGAGGACACATGAGCTACGAAAATGGTATATAAACAACTGAATCAAGGTATTCTGCAAGCATTATCTTACACTATTTCAATTCTTGTATGAAATGGAAATGTGTTTTATAAACTTTGATTTATCCCATAGTTATGTTGCACAATTATTTTGTTAAAATGCAAATAGAAATATGTGAACAAGGGATGTTGTAAATATTCGATCTATCAGAATAACATCAAAATCTTAGAATTGATAAATTTAGTGGATCTGGATGACAAAGGGGCACATCAAGAAATATACTTAGGTATCCCCCAACCCGTCCCTTTTCTCTTTCTTCCAAGGTTCATGGCTAAGCCACCGTAACTTGCCCCTTCCTTAGGAATACCTTTTAGATTAAGCCTTTTGGATTTGATTTGTGGCATGGGATCATTTTAAATACCATACATTTGCCCATCCTGCTTCCTTTCCATGGGTCCATTGGTGTTAGCTTCCTAGGACAGATTTTAATGTGAAGTGGATGGAACCTCAAAATAGTATTCTAGACTTTTCTTACCTTAGTTATTTAACAGGGTTTAAAACAGGATTTCAAAGTGTTCTGAAAATTATTTCCCTTTCAAGGTCCATCAAAATTAAAGAATCTTTGTAATGATAAATTCCATCATAGGTAAAATTAATAAGCAGTTTGGTCCAAATTTTAGGTAGTCTATTCAAATTCCAATGTACTCCAAACACCAAAAGCTGAGCTGGCTTTATTGAACAATAGACTAATCTAAAGTAAAGAAAAAATGTAATGAATCCAAACCAAAATAAAACAAATCAACATAAATAAAATTAACTAACTAAAGAAATCAAACAAAAAGACGCTTATTTATGTACAAAGGTTCCTTCAAGATACTAAGTAAAGTAAGGTTTGAGAACCAAACCATTGACAGGCAGATTCTCTTCCCAACCTTGCAAATCTTGGAGCTTATACATTGAGGATCCTAATTTAGCAGCAATAAAAAACGGGCCAACCCAGAGATGTTGAAACTTTGTGTGCTTACCCTTTTCATCATGTGGGTGATCCCATTAGAGGACTAAATCTCTCACTTCGAAACTCTTATTTCCAAACTTACACTTGTCAAACCATCTCTTTACAATCTCCTGCTGGTTTTTAAATCTTTCTTTAGCTTTGAGCCTAGACTCTTCTAACTTAAGCAAGGAGTTGATTTTGACTTGTAAAACTTCACTACTGGATCCTCTTGAAGCTTGGGCTAATTGGGAAGCTGGGAGTAAAATGTTTGGTGGAAAAATGGCTTCTTTTCCATAAACTACAGTGTAAGGTGATACACCTAAGGAATTCTTTGGTGTGACTCTGTCAGCCCAGAGTGCATTTGGGAGAGCTATGTGCCAACTTCTTTGGTTTTCTGTGATAGTTTTCTTCAAAATTCTAACGAGATTTTTGTTGGTAGATTCCACTAATCCATTACCTTGCGGATAATAATTAGCAGGATAATGTAGCTTCATTCCTTTATCATTAGCGAATTCTGTAAGTTTAATTGATGAAAAATAAGATACATTGTAAAAAACCAGGGAAATTGGAACCCCAAACCTAGTCATAATATGTTCTTGCAAGAAATCGATAAATGCATCTTCATTTATTCTCCGTAGTGGAATGGATTCCACCCATCTGGTGAAGTAATCGGTAGCTGTAAGGATGTATTTGTGCTGAATTGAAGAATTAGGATTAATCTATCCAATAATATCAATTCTCCACTGTTCAAATGGTTTCAAAACCACGTTTGGTTGTAATGGCCTAGCCGCTCTAACAAGTCTTCCTCCACTTCGCTGGCAACTATCACATTTCCTTACATATGCATGTGCATCTTTGAACAAGTTTGGCCAATAGTATCATGCCCTTAAGATCTTATGGGAAGTGGTATCTCCTAAATAATGCACTCCAGCAGGACCATCATGCAATTCTTTAACCACTTTAGCCACATCTTCATGTTCTAAACATCTCAGAAAGACTCCATCGTAGTTATTTCTAAAAAGAACTCCATTAATTACTTGATAGGATGCTGATTTCAACCGTAGTGCTCTTCTTTGCTTTGGAATCCAATGTTCCGGCAAATAACCTTGCTGGAGATAATGTATCAAGTCTCTATACCATGATTCCGGAGCTGTAAAAATGGGACACATGTTGATCTTATGAACTTCGGCCTCATTTTCCCAGTCACTTTCCTCACCATTTTGACTTTCAACCATTAGCTTGTAAAGTCCTTTTCCTTTAATAATGGATGCTGGCTTAAAATCTAAATTGCGTTCTTGTAGAGCTGTAACCCAATTCCCTCTTCTTTCTCCCAACTCTTTTTGCACGAAGAGGCTTCGGACTGCTGGGTGAGGAACTACCACTTTAGTCCGATTCTTAAGTATATATGGCCTGAATTGTTTTACCACTTTAAATACTGCATATGCTTTCTTGTTAATAGATGGGTAGTTTAATTCAGCCCCTTGTAGACCAGTGCTCATAAATGAAATAGGGAATTCATTTCCCCCTTCTTCCTTTTGATTTAGCACCACTGCGAGCGAATTATCAGAAGAAAAAGTGTACAATATGAAATATTTATCAAAATTGAGAGTTCTAAGTGAAGGTGCATGCGCTATTTCTGTTTTGATCTTAGTAAATGCATCCCTCTCTATATCAGTCCATTTAAACTACGCACTCTACTTAACCATCTATTGCAAAGGTTTGACTATTTGTGCAAAATCAAGCACAAACCTTCACACAAAATTAATGGTCCCCATGAATGATTGCATAACCTTCTTATTGTGGGGCAAGGGAATCTACACTATAGCTTCAATCCTTTTTGGATCTGTGGATATTCTCCTTTTAGAAATGACATGACCCAATAGCTTTCCTTCCAACACCGTGAAAACACATTTCTTGGGATTCAATGAGATACTGTATTTCCAACAATGCTCAAAAATTTGTTTTAAATGATACATATGTTCTTCTCTCTTCTTTGAAGATACTATTACATCATCCAAGTAGTTCACCACACTGTGGCCTATCAGTCCCCGGAAAGCTATGTCCATGGCCCTTTGGAAAATGGCTCCAACATTAATTAATCCAAAGGGCATTCTCCTATAGGCAAATGCTCCCCACTTTGTACGGAACGTAGTTTTCATCCTGTCTTGTTCTGCTACCAGTACCTAATTGTATCCTAAAAACCCATCCAACAAGGAGAATAAATCGGAGCCTGACACCATATGCAAAATATGCTCCATTGGAGGGACTAGATAATTGTCTTTGTCTGAAGCACGATTTAGATTTCTAAAATCCACACATAGTCTTATTTCTCCAGACTTTTTTCTAACTAGTACCAAGTTCGCTACCCATTCTGAGTGTCTAACCTTGAAAATAATATTAGCATCAAGTAATTTCTTCACTTCACTTTGAATCAGGGGTTCCAGCTTAGGATGCATCTTCCGAAGCCGCTGCTGGAAAGGTTTTACACCTGTTTTAATAGGAATAATGTGTTGGATTATGAGAGTGTCATACGTCTTCGTATCATCATCAGTCCAAGCAAATACATCCTTATACTGCTGAAATAAATTGATGAACTTACTTCTTTCACCTAGAGAACAACATTTCCCCAAGTTGACATACTTGGGTTCAACTTCAGTTCCCAGATTGATCAACTCATACTGCATTGATGAGATGTGTGTTTTGACGTTCATTGGCCTTTGGAATTTGTTATTTAGATCAAACATCCCCTCTAATGTACTTATCCCTTTTGGTATGAAATTACCATTCTGAATATTCGCTTGGTGTTCCTCATCATCAATAGCTGCATCTTTAAAAGTTTCCTCATTGGTTAAGAATTCCAAAATCTGCTGGTCATCTTCAAATACTCTCAAATTGGTGACATTATCAGGTACAGATGACCTGCAAATCAATTCAATTGAATATTTGTTATTCGTAGGCACCAATCTTGCAGTAGAGATAGCTAATAAATCAGCTGCTGCATTTTTTAGTCTAGGAATAGAATTAATACCAAAAGCATCAAAATTTGTTATGAGTCCCCAAACTTCCTTTTGATACCCTTTTAAATGAGGAGATAAACAATGGATTGTATTGCGGACCTATTTTACAATTATTTTAGAGTCTCCAAAGACTTTTAAATTCCTAACTTTAAACTCAATTGCCTTTTTTAATCCTTGAATCAATGCTTCATATTCAACCATATTATTCGTGCAGTCAAATTCTAATCTACAAGATAAAAAATGTTATTTATTTATTTTTTTTTATTTTTTTTATTTTTCTGGATCATTTAGGACACAACCAGACCCTGATCTTTCTTGAGTTTTTGAACCATCAAAATACAATAACTATAATTGTTTTTTTACTTCTAAATCACTAGTTCTATTTTCGGAAATAGAAACTAAATTAACTGTATTACAATCAATATTGTCAGTTCGCAAAATTGAAGGAGATCAGATTGTTCGTTCGATTCACTATTGGCCTCTTCCGCTTGATAATTTCCTGGTTCAAGTTCTAAAAAGAAATTTCCCAAAACTGAATGTGAGAAATTCACAGGTTCATTTTTTCCTTCAAGCTATGTCACATTATATTTCATATGTGGTTCTCTTAGTACTTTAATTTGATTCTGACAACCGCTGTAAGGTAACTACAAGTGCGACCAATTTGTTGCAAAATACCCATTAATCTTTTCAGACCAATCCTTACTCAGTATTAAACCATAGGCTTCAGGGATGTCTACTACCATTATATCTATATATTGACAAAACCTTTCGTCAGCTGCTACTCGGATTAGTATGTTCTACTCGAATTAGTACCATTATATCTATATATTGACAAACATTTGCCTTGGTTTTCTTGATATCTCCTACTATATCATATCCCATTTTTGGTTCCACTGAACTTTTCTTATTATTGTCTGACTTATTCTCCATAGCCTTTGCTGGTTTACTTACTGTTGGAGCGCTCTGCTTTGCTATGACCTTCTCAGGTATTGGTGGGCTTTGAGTCTTATTAGCAAGCTTTTTCATACTTTCTTGACACTTCTTAACCTTGGGCAATAAACTCTCATCTATTATTGGTCCCTGACTTCTTGTTGTGATGTTTATTGCCGAAAGTTGTATTTCTTTAGTGGGTTCTTCTTCTTCCAATCCTAGCATGGGCATACGGTCCCACAAAACCATAGTAATTTCTTCCGAAGTTATTTCTATTTCAATTTACTTTTCTTCTTTAACTTCAGGTTCTATTAGTTGAACATCTAATAGCTGATTCACGACTATTTTCATTGAATTAATCCACTGAGGGAAGCTTTTCTCCGAGTGAGGTTGTTGGTGAAAAGTACAAAAATTATCCACACCAACTTCACTGAGATTCAACACTGAAGAATTGTCAGTGGGTGGTTGGGGTGAACTATTTTCCTCTTTCTTCTTGAAAAATTGTCTAAATGGTTTTCTAGAAGAACTTGCTTCTTTACCTCTCTCAAAGTCAACAATCTTGTTCGAGAGATTTTCGACCATTTTAACCACATTTTCTAATTTGTTTGAACGTTCCTCTTTGGGTTTAGTCAGCAACAAAGGCTTCATATTAAAAGTTTTTGTATATGAATCTGCAGAGTGTTTATTTATACTCTCGAGTTCCTCTTCCACCTTCTTAGCTTCTTCATAGGTTTCTAATAATGAAGGTTTTACCGATCTCTTCACAAACATCGCTATCTCTGGCGAAAGCGTTGAAGAATAATTTTCTATTAATGTCTCTCTAGCAGGAATTATGGCAGCACTAAAATTATTCAAATGGTGAACGAACCTATGATTAAACTCAAGCACTTTCTATTTTTTCTCCATCTTTAGAGCAAGTAATTCTTTCATCAGAGTAGTTGTTCTTCGGCATCCAAACTTGCTCTTAAACAGTCTTTCAAACATATTCTAGTTTGTGATTGAATTCACATGCGGGACAAAATACCATGATGTTGCCTTTCCTTTAAGGGTACGTGGAACAATATGCATATTATATCTTCATGTTCTACTGCTAATAAGACTTCAAGGGCTAAGAAAAAAATTGTAAATGATCATCCACATAAATTCCTTTTGTCGGTTCAAACTTGGGTAATGAATTCACAGGATGGGCAGGTAAATTGTGCAACAGAGCAGCTAGGTTAAGAGGGGCTCTGGCCCTCCAAGTTGGTGGTGGAGATGGCTGATTAGCATTTGGATTCACAGCTTGATTTTCATTAACATTTCCATCCATGATTCGGGGTGGAGACTGAGCTGGACACTGAACAAGGGTTCGAAAAGGTGAACAAGAATGAGAATCAAGTCCCAACTGGTTAAGAGGTTGAACAATTTATTGCAAGGTTAAATGTACTAGCTCTTCAAAATCTCCCACTAACAATGAATCTTCTGTGTAAGGGCTCTCCCTTCTGCAAGCTTGTGTTTTGGGTAAGTTAGGGATATTCGACAATCCTCCAAGCTTCTTTGCATATGGACTTGTGATTCTTCTTAAATCGTTAACTACTTCGAGAGAGACAGGATAAAGGTACTCTGGAACTTCTAACTCAGTGTTATATTTTCTTTTAGGTCTGGAGTCCTTGGGAAAACTGGTTTCAGAACTATCACCGATGGAAAACTCTCGAGAAAATGGAGGTTCAGGCCCTCCTTCTAGCACCAAAACTGTTGATGCATGGAAAAATCCTAGGTACCGACAGTAGGGATTCTCCCAAATAACCATTCCCAAATATATCGTTTATCGTTTGGTATGGGGAATTCGTCCAGTTTGCGATACGGCTATCGTAGAGTTAAAATATATTCTTAAATCTCTTTTACCAGTTGTGGCCTGATCCACCGTTTATATATTTTATCTTTTAAGTATGAAATGCAAGTAATAGAAACAAAAAAACTAACCTAAATCTATTCTAGCCTATCCCTAGGGAGCAAGATTGATATTAAATAAGAATGAACGATGTACTGTATTGTTTGCATAAAGAACTCTACAGATAACTAATAAATTCAGGATACATACATACAATAGGAAGTTAACATAGAGATAGCTCAGTGACATTAAAACATTCATCATTCATTATTGCATAAGATTCATCACATAACATAAAATCAGTCATAACTCAGAAATAGTTAAGAGGGTTAGGAACGATCTCACATATTGTATATAGTGCTAAAAAAGAAATAGTTCTTCATTAAACTTTACACAACATGCTTTGAGACTTATGCAATAATCTCTCCAACAAAATTCCATCTTCTTTATTATAAAAGGAAATAGTTTTTCTTACAACAAGCTTCAGTAACTATGCTAGCGAAAAGTCCTCCATCTCATTCGATCTATCTATTATACATTCAGAAATGACCTTCGGTCTCCCTGTCCTTTGGGATTCCTTAACTTTCAGTTACTTAAAGTTTGTCTTTAGTGCTCAAAAATTAAATATAAAATATTACAAATATGTCCATGTGTGAATAAGACAAACTACTTAAGTGGACCTAGTCAAACCATCTACGAATTGTTTCCAGGCTGAAGCATATGAGGTAATTGTATCGAACTATGTGGGTCCTAAAAATCTAACTGTGAGCAAATATTCTAGTAGACAGTTACTAATCGCTGCTTGGGCCACTAGACTCTTTACCACCTTTGCATCTAAACCTTTAACCAGCAAAATATTTAATTCATCCACTTGTAGCGTATCATTCAACTGTTTTAAGTGCTCTTCATGCTCTAGAAATTCTTGTAGCCTTTGCGCTGAAGGATTCAAACATTTGCTGAGAGTTATCAGCATATTCCTGAAGAATTCTGCACATTTTTCTATTGTCTTTTCCATTTCCTCTATCAACCTCTCAACAACTCTACTGCTTTACAACATCACATTCAATCTGCAATTGTTTCAGACATTTTTTAGGTATGTGTTCTGGTTGCTTTGTATTTGTTTCTAACCATGTTAGCTGGCCTTATAGGATCTCAACAATGTCTTGGGTTCTTTCCTTGAATGTGGTAGCCACTATTGAGATTTCCTGTAGTTGAGCTTCTACTTTTCTGATTTTGAAAACCTCTCCCACGATCTGAACCTGCATCTAATATATAATCCATGATCTTGGATTTCTTCTTTCCTCTCTTCGTGATGATGTTTGGTATGAGTGGTGGCTACAATAACAAGAAAAATTCTTAGTATTTGCATCGTTAAACAAGTTCTATCTTTGAATAAAACAAAATGACTATTATATGCTTATCAAACCATTTCAAAATAAACCATATCATTCTGCATTACCCTACTATCCTCGACCATTGGGTCAAGACAACAACCTTCAATTCAGTGAGGTCAATACTTGGTAACAGAGACCTCTAGACACACTAAGCCTGACTAGGACGCTCCTGGCTTTGCAAATGAAACGATAAATAACCCTGGACATGTGCAACCCCTCTTCCCACAGACACACTCTTCACGGCTTACAGTTTGCAGGTGGCGCTTCCCTTGGCCCAAAACACCAAACTCAACATCTCGCAGTGAGGAAATACTATACCATACCCAAAACCTAAAAGGCAATGGCGAAACCTAAAATTGCAAGGGGAGAGCCTCTTTTAACCTAAAACGAAAACCCACCCACCCTTTCTTACCAAACTGATAACTGACCACTCAGAAATTATGCTTAAATCGCCAAACCAAGTAAGAACAACCCTGACAATGACGACTTGATAAATCCCAACACAATCGCAACCATCGGCTCAAAAGATAGCAATCTGCCCGCATTTCTTCTGCGGCTCGGCAGTAAAAAAACATCGGGAATAAAATCAGGACAACAACTGTTGTAGCGGCTCCAAGACTCAAACTTCTCCACCAAAGTGGACCTGACGAGGATCGGGTCACCAACGAGGAAACTTATCCCTCGTTGTAGAAACAAAAAAGAAAGGCATCCGCCGCGACGAGTCTAAAAAATTAGAATAGGTTTTGATAATAAGTTTGCAAGATTTCCCGCCATTACGACAAAGAGGTAAGGAATCACCCAACAAGGTGGGGTAGAAAAGTTAGAATAATTTCTGATTCTCAACACAATCTTCCACCCGCCGTTGTGGATCGTAACCAAGGAAAATTTTGAAGCAGCGGATAACAACCGACCTGCTGGTGCTTTAATAAAAACCTCCGCTGTAGCGGCTCAAGGACAAGAAATCACCTGCCTAAAACATAAGAAGCTATCTGCTGCAACGACTCCAAACATGAAAATCACCCACTGTTGTGGCACAAAACTGAAAATCCATCTGCATCGCGGCTCAAAACCTGAAAAGCACCCGCTACTGCGGCTAAAAGGGATTTTTTTGACTTAGTAAAAAAAAACCAAATTCTTGAAACCTTCCCAAGATAAGACCAAACCATAAATGTTGGATTTCAATCTCAAAGTTCCTAATAATAAATTGAGCACATAGATCTATGGACAAACACACAACTCACAAGATATATCACACAATTTACTCAGTTATTGAAGAATGAAACAATGCAAAAATGGCTTACAGCTGTGAATGCTTTTCATTAATCAAAGAGTAATTAGATAGTAATTACAATGAAGTACAATGGCTTAAATAACCACATGCAATTTGAATCCACATGAGGAAATTTGAATTGATTAGACTCTACTTGAATGTAGGTAACTAAGACCTTGTCTAAATCACTGTCGGAGGACTCAATAGTTAACTGACCTTGTCTAAACCATAACCGGAGTTCATCGGAGTTCTAAAACACAACTCAAGTGTTACATTCAGTGTTGACTGAGGCTAACTGAATATGGTAGGTGAGAAATGTACCCATCCTACATGCATCCATGTGAACCTAGTGCTAACTGAATGTAGAGGACTAGAACTGAATGTAACTGACTCCTAACTTAGCTTGACTAGTCACCAACTCAACTGAACTGAACTTGGTTGGTTTCGACACTCCCAGTGGCTCCTAAATTGTAGGGATTCGTCTAGGAGGCTCCTAAACTGATGCATGCAGGTGCAATTAGTGGCAATAGGCCTCAATTAGTGTTCCCCACACTTTAGTAACTGAAACATGTTCACCAATTAGGCCAAGTGGACCCAATGGTGCTAGTGACTAAAAATAGACTGGATGGACTCTCGATTCAGACATGACTCCCGATTTAGACATATGACTAAATTGGACAAGGGAGGATTAATAATCCTAACACCCCCCCTGAATGTTAACTTGGACAATCTGTGGGCCCTGGTAACTAAGACCATAGGTCAGCCATTACATCAAGTAAAGTAAAGTAACTGCTGAAAAACAAGGTGCTGTGGAAAAAACCACATGGGAAAAAATACCCCCCTCTAATTAAGCAGGTATAATCAGGATCAATCTGGTTCTTCTGTGCACAGGTATCCTGGGGCTTGGCATGTGAACCTCTCCATCATTATGTCTAGAGGAATCTTCCTCTTTGGAAGAAGAATGATATGCTCAACTAAATCATAAATATAGACAGATGTCAGATGAAGACTGGACCCATGTAGAGCAATTGAAGTTAATTGATAAGTGAGAAAAGGTTCTTGAGGATTCATAACATGTGAGGAACACTCAAGAAACTGATATTTTACAGCCAAGAACAGCAAACCATGAGTGGTAAAAACAAACCCAAGTGTTAGGAGCAAGTGTCCAGGCGGATGCAGAAAATCTTCCTCTTTACCAGTTCTGTGATGAGATGAGCATGTGATCAATGGTAGAGAAGCACTGGGACTATTGAGAGCGAATGCTTGAGCTACATTTTCTGATATAGATAATGAATCGCATAATAAAATATTAGAAACCTCATAAGAGGAAACTAACACCAAATCCCCAGCATCAATTTTGAGGAAGAATCGCGGTACTTGATTTTTCACACCGGAATTGGTGAGAGCAGCTACAAGCATGACTGAAAGATTTTGGATTTTAAAAACTGAACCAAATAATATCAGATCAGAAATTAAATAAAATCTAAAGATCAGAAAATAATATCTTGATTTTTCACACCGGAATTGGTGAGAGTAGCTACAAGCAGTACTGAAAGATTATGAATTTGATATATTAAACCAAGCAATATCATATCAGATCTAAATAATATCATATTAGATCCAACAAGGTTAATATCATATTCAGACATGACTCCCGATTTAGACATATGACTAAATTGGACAAGGGAGGATTAATAATCCTAACACCCCCCCTGAATGTTAACTTGGACAATCTGTGGGCCCTGGTAACTAAGACCATAGGTCAGCCATTACATCAAGTAAAGTAAAGTAACTGCTGAAAAACAAGGTGCTGTGGAAAAAACCACATGGGAAAAAATACCCCCCTCTACTTAAGCAGGTATAATTAGGATCAATCTGGTTCTTCTGTGCACAGGTATCCTGGGGCTTGGCATGTGAACCTCTCCATCATTATGTCTAGAGGAATCTTCCTCTTTGGAAGAAGAATGATATGCTCAACTAAATCATAAATATAGACAGATGTCAGATGAAGACTGGACCCATGTAGAGCAATTGAAGTTAATTGATAAGTGAGAAAAGGTTCTTGAGGATTCATAACATGTGAGGAACACTCAAGAAACTGATATTTTACAGCCAAGAACAGCAAACCATGAGTGGTAAAAACAAACCCAAGTGTTAGGAGCAAGTGTCCAGGCGGATGCAGAAAATCTTCCTCTTTACCAGTTCTGTGATGAGATGAGCATGTGATCAATGGTAGAGAAGCATTGGGACTATTGAGAGCGAGTGCTTGAGCTACATTTTCTGATATAGATAATGAATCACATAATAAAATATCAGAAACCTCATAAGAGGAAACTAACACCAAATCCCCAGCATCATTTTGAGGAAGAATCGCGGTACTTGATTTTTCACACCGGAATTGGTGAGAGCAGCTACAAGCATGACTGAAAGATTTTGGATTTTAAAAACTGAACCAAATAATATCAGATCAGAAAGTAAATAAAATCTAAAGATCAGAAAATAATATCTTGATTTTTCACACCGGAATTGGTGAGAGTAGCTACAAGCAGTACTGAAAGATTATGAATTTGATATATTAAACCAAGCAATATCATATCAGATCTAAATAATATCATATTAGATCCAACAAGGTTAATATCATATTCAAATAAATGGTTAACTGAGACAGTGGATGCACAACTTTCTTCTTCTTCAAAATTATGAATTTTGGTGCATGCAACCTTGCAGGAATTTGCTGGAAGATCTAGATCATGGGGAGCGAATGGTTCACTCTGGTAATCTGATATTTCTTCCAAAATATCCAAGGTATTACATATTTTCACACCAGCAGCAACATTAGAGGGAGAAAAATCAAATTTCTCTTCACTTTCAGAAGCAATTATTGGTAAATTTTGCACAGAATTCAAAGGAAAATCACTAGTGAATGTTTGCATGGAAGTGCAACAGTATTTTTATTCAATATTAGAGATTCAAATGTATTCTTCTATTTCAGCCATATGAAGAGATGAGATATCAGAGATCTCATAAACTTTCGGAGCATCAGGAGAAGGAGTCACTACATGGAGACTCTCTTCAATTCGAATGTGACTATGTAGAAGATTTTGCTTCTTCTTCATCTTGAAAAACTTCATTAGAGAGAGTGGAAGCCGAGATTTTTGGATCAGAGATGCTTATGGTGCTGGATGTTCTCTCCAAAGTGCTATTATGATCCTCATCAATCATTCCAAAGGTTTTGTCCAATAGTTTCTAGAGATCCTTTGGGTTTCTAACAGATCTTTTGAGGTAGAGCATGTTTGGAGAAATGGCCATATACATATTTCCATAAGCTGCATCACATTTATTTAGCATGTCATCCTTTCTCTCAAAGGACTCTTCACCAAGTCCAATCAACACCTCATAGAGATCTTGTCTCTTCAGAGATGCAATCATCTTCATCTTCCATTCTGAATAGTTTGTGAATAGGGTGAGAAGAGGAACTGATGAATCTAGAATTGATGAATCCATTCGAAGTTGTACCTGCAAAAAACAAAAAAGGGGCACCATAAGGTCGATAGCCTACACATTTCAGGTTTTCATCACACCCAGCATAGTTGATCAAGCTTGATCAACAATTCCTTAGCTTAGGGTATTAAGTGGTAAACCTTCTGCTTCTGGTGTAGAGCTAAAAGGAGCAATTTTGCTCAAAAGTGATCCAGTAGGAGATCTGAGGAGGAGAAGTGCCTTGTCTGTCGAGGCTCTGATACCATAGTAAATTGAGCATATAGATCTGTGGACAAACACACAACTCATAGGATATATCACACAATTTGCTCAGTTATTGAAGAATGAAACAGTGCAAAAATGGCTTGCAGCTGTGAATGCTTTTCATTAATCAAAGAGTAATTAGATAGTAATTACAATGAAGTACAATGGCTTAAATAGCCACATGCAATTCAAAATCACATGAGGAAATTCGAATTGATTAGACTCTACTTGACCATAGGTAACTAAGACCTTGTCTAAATCACTGTTGGAGGACTCAATAGTTAACTGACCTTGTCTAAACCATAACCGGAGTTCATCGGAGTTCTAAAACACAACTCAAGTGTTACATTCAGTGTTGACTAAGGCTAACTGACTATGGTAGGTGAGAAATGCGCCCCTCCTGCATGTAGCCATGCAAACCTAGCGCTAACTGAATGTAGAGGACTAGAACTGAATGTAACTGACTCCTAACTTAGCTTGACTAGTCACCAACTCAACTGAACTAAACTTGGTTGGTTTTGGCACTCCCAGTGGATCCTAAATTGTAGGGATTGGTCTAGGAGGCTCCTAAACTGATGCATGCAAGTGCAATCAGTGGCAGTAGGCCTCAATTAGTGTTCCCCACACTTTAGTAATTGAAACATGTGCCCCAATTAGGCCAAGTGGATAGAATGGTGCTAGTGACTAAAAATAGACTGGATGGACTCTCGATTTAGACATGACTCCCGATTTAGACATACGACCAAATTGGACAAGGGAGGATTAATAATCCTAACACCTAAGAATAAAAACTAGAATTTTAAAGGGGTCCTAAAAAATATAATTTTTTTTGGGGAAGAAAGTTGCAACAACAACAAATGCAAACCTTAACTCTTATAAAACTTAAAACCTATTGTTTATAACCCTTAAATAAGTTAATCCTTAACTCTTATAACCCCTACCTTTCCTAACCCATAACATGTATAACCCTTAAACTTAAAACCAATAACCCCTATTACCTAACCATGCATATGTAATCCCTAACGACTCACTACTAATGCCTTTAACCTTTATAACCCATAACCCATTTAATAACCATAACACTTAAGCCCTACTAGTCTCAATCCTTGAAGGGTAAAACCCAACACTTATATTGCCATATAATCTATTTGATACATATGATATCTAACCCTTTTAATCTTATACATGTATCACATATAAAAATGTATACACATATCACCTAACCTATATGATATCTAACCCATAACAACTATAATTTGAACTTGTAACCCTTCTAACCATTATAGAAAATATAAACCCTAATCCCCATGTTGCTTAAAATCTAACCCCTTTAACTTGTTGCAATTATAACCCACAAACACCTAACTCCTACAACCCTTATACCCCAATTTTTTAACATTCTCATATGAAACTTTATAACTCATCATTCATATAAAGCTTAAGCTTTATCAACCCTAACTCATAGGTCCTATATAATTTAGTCCATGTAACCTATTTAAATCCTATCCCCTATAAACCATATCAAGCATAATCCCCAACTATTATTCCTTATAGCACTTA
Source organism: Pseudotsuga menziesii (assembly GCA_001517045.1). NCBI lineage: Eukaryota > Viridiplantae > Streptophyta > Pinopsida > Pinales > Pinaceae > Pseudotsuga > Pseudotsuga menziesii. The sequence continues at coordinate 705,516 of LPNX011139568.1, forward strand.
CGACACATAACAAATATCAACCATAAGATCCTTAACCCCTAACACCTATAAGGCACCAACCCTTATAAGACTTTCCCACTACAACCATTAAACCCTAGCATATATACCCTCAATCTGTAAAACCTTTAAGCCATAAAATTATAACTTCTATATCGAAGAATCCATTACCCATATAACCCCTAATTCCACTAACTCTCACAACAACTATTTTTTTTGTTAGTACTAATGCCTAATCACGAACTATATAACATATAACTAGTATAACCCTGAACTAATCCCCAACCCCTTAAAAATATAATCCATATTTTATAACCGCCACCACACCAATTTCATAACTAGTAACCCTGAACTCATTTAACCCCTTATACATATAATTCTTAAATGTTAGATTTTTATCATTCAAGCTAGCATTATGATCTTAGGATCTTTAATTGAGAGAATAACATGCACAACAATAAAACAAAAGAGACAAGAGACACAAAGAATTTTCTTCGGGGAAACCATAATGGAGAAAACCTCGCAACTTCCTCAGAGATAGAATCAGCACCAAAAGTAAAACCCGAAAACATAAAGATGATCTCCCGAAAGCAGCAGTCTCTCTCTTGTCCCAGTAACTTCTCCTCTCACTCATGTGCTCCAATGAGTGAGTGTGTGTATGATAAATAGAGAGGCTCACTCTCTATTTATATTCTTTCGTTCACTTGAAACCCACTCCAACATGTCGGCCTCACTTAACAATTACTTACTAGAGCCAACATCTCTAGGAGTGTCTAATAACCCTAGTGCCCCACAACTTGTGGGGAATTTTCGTCCTCCGACCAATAAGAGGGTAACACAATGGTGGGGAATATTGTACCGACTTACAATGAATCACCTAGGGTCGACTTCACTAGGATAGTCTAATAACCCTAGGGCCCCACAACTGTGGGGAGTTTAACCCTTGACCAATAGGAGGGTTACCCACAATGACTTAACATGAATTTCACATTATAGAAACTTCCTAATCGGAACATCGGGGCATGACATGACTCAAGTACATCCCAGAATAAACATCGGGTTACAATAGATAGGAAATACAAGTGAATACATTCCGAAGTTACAATTACATCAACACTCCCTCTTAACTAGAAAGGTATTCTCTCGACACAATTTTCATCACTGGTCTTCTTCTCTGGATCATCTTGTCATCTGCATCTTCAAGTCATCTTCATCTTCAAGTCATATTCATCTTTGGATCTGGATCATCACGGGTCATCATCACTCAATCTGGATCATCACTGAACATCATCACTGGATCTGGATCATTGCTGAACATCATCACTGGATATGGATCATCACTAAATCTAGATCATCGTCTTTGAATCATCATCACTGGATCTAGATCCTCACTCGATCTGGATCAGTACCACTGGTGTTATCTCATGATTCTTCTCGTCACAGGAAGTTCTATAGAGCCAACCTTCTTTCATGCTGGTTGTAGGCCTAGCCATCATGCAGGTCTTCTTCAACGCTTATATCTGACCTACTTCAGAACGGCCCACCCAGCACTTACATCTGACCTACTCGTCAGAAAGGAATTCCCAACACTTACATCTGACCTACTCGTCAAAAAGGCACGCCAAACACTCACATCTGATCATATAGGATCAATCCTATAATCACATCAGAAAGGCCCATCATTCACATTCACCAGCATGATAGGACATCACTATCATCTATGAAAAGGATCGAGCACTTACATCTGACCTAGTAGGAACCAAATCCTACACCCTTGTCAGAAAGGCATGCACTCACAACTGACCTGGTAGGAACCAAATCCTACACCCTCGCTAGAATGGCCCCCAGTCCCAGACTGAGCTACCTGGTAACAGATGAGGTGCCTCCATTCTCCCAGAGAATGGTAGTTTCCCTTATATCTGACCTGGTAGGAACCAAATCCTACACCCTCACCAGAATGGCCTGCACTCACATCTGACCTGGTAGGAACCAAATCCTACACCCTCGCCAGAATGGCCCCCAGTCCTAGACTAAGCTACTTGGTAACGGACCAGGTGCCTCCACTCTCCCAAAGAGTGGCAGCTGCCCTTATATTTGACCTACTCGTCAGAATGTCCAAAAATCATATTTGACATGGGAGGAACCTAATCCTTTAACCATGACAGAATGGCTCAACCCTTACACCTAACCTTCTCGTCAGAATCGCTCTCTCAGTCCCAGACTAAGTGTTCCTGGTAACTGACCAGGTACCTCCATTCCAAGAATGGCATTTCAGCACTCATATCTGACATGGAAGGAACCAAATCCTCTCACCATGACATAATGACTCAGCCCTTACATCTGACCATGGAAGGAACTTAATCCTCTCCCATGTCAGAATGGCTCTAGGTCTCATCATTTCCCCTTAGAGGGAACCTTGATTTCGAGAACACCAAGCTTCTCCCTGAAGTACTCAAAATTCACTTTGGCCATTTCTAGCATAGAATTAAATCAGGGTGGATTACATCCAAGGATGACCTATGAGCTTCACCAGGACCGATTACATCCAAGGGAAACCTGTCTCATCAGCTATGCTAGAAATCCTTCTTTCAAGAGATCTCGATCTGGATCACTGCTCCTCTATGCATCATACAACAAAATTCAAGTCAGATCAACCAAATCAAATAGTAGTTTTCAAAAGAAACATACTACCTCCCAAATAGCAAGTGGTAACATCTTTTGCCTCAGCTGTAATCAGCGCCATATAGGAATCCATCCCGCCAAACCAAGAGATCACACCTGATCCCATACTGAAGTAGCACCTTGAAGTGCTCTTCCTATTAATGGCACTGCCTGCCCAATACAAATCCACATAATCTTTTGATTCTCCTCATACTTGAGCCCATAATCAACTGTACCCTTCAAGTACCTTACTACATGCTTTGCAACCATCAGGTGAACATGTCTCAATGTGTTCACAGCAAAGCAAATATCTGGTCTCATATTCGTCAGGTTCATCAAGGAACCAATCATCTGACGATACATCGTAGAGTCAACTGTCTCTGATGAAGCAACACTCAATAGCTTCAGGTTCGATGCCATAGGTGTGGTCATGTAGTCCATCATCCTAAACCTCTTTAGGATCTCTATTGCATACTTCCTTTGTCCACAGCTCCATGCCTAGAAAATAGTGCATCGACACATAACAGGAGCATCACTGGTCTTCCGCCTTCAACCTAGAAGCAAAGGTTGGAATCCACTTTACTCTCAATAAAGCCTAGAGTCATCAGTAATCTTTCCATCCTGTCATACCATGTCGAACCTCAGGATCTTCTGCAGTCACTCCCTCTGAAGCTGAGCATCACACTCCCTCTAACTTTCGTACTCTATGCATTGAAACATTCTATACCGGAGTGACAAGTAGCTTCCTATGCTACTAATATTCTATGTATCCATCTAGGATCACTGGATACCAAGATCCTCTATCTTGAACCTTTTCAAAAGTTCTTCTCACACCCATCTGTGAGCTTGTCATCCTCTATCAACCTTGTAGCATAGGTTCATATATTCATCAAGCTCATTATGTATGTGTTATCCCATGATGTTTCCATCTACTGCATGATGGAACTATGAACTTCTCTTCAGGTCTCGATACTGCATCCTAGACATCATTCTTCTTGAACTGTTCTTCCCTTTCTTCTTGGTTACTTCTTCATAGATGGAAGGTTCTTTATTAATGATGTCGTTGCATTTGTCATATTTATTCTTCATCTTGAACTGTCGTCACTTGTTCTTTGGAACAAGTCTTATCCTTCCTTTCTTGTAGGCAATTATGTACGCAATCTTTCCTACAAGTCAAATGCAAATTGTATGGTTAGAAACATTTCATAAGGAATATTTATACTGGCAAACACCTATGCATAAATATATGATCATGCAACTACTTTAGCCAATACAACATTCATCCATATCTCACTGAAACTTTCTAGATGCCTTCCATCTCTACTAGGACAACATTGAGATTGTGCACTAATCCAATATGTCAGCAAAGAGGTTTCATTCTAGATAAGTAGCAATGGAGAGTTGTATAGCACCATGAGCTACTTACCCATCACATGCATATTAGTAGTATATTGTCATTAATGCAAACATCCTATCATGCATAATAAATCAACTGAATATAAACAAATGCATAACAAAACAATATCATGAAATGACAATTGAATACTTATCTTTATTTGTTTCATGGGTAGACTCCTTCTTGAGCCTTTAGCTTCATCATCTTCTTCATTCATAATAGCATCATTTCTTATCCAAATGCTAAGGTGGATAAGAGGCTCTTCAAGAGTTGAGATCTTCATATTCCTCATCAATTGAGGGGTCTTCTTTGGATGGTGAGAGCTTGATCTTCAGTTGCTCCCATTTTCTCTTCTCTTCTTATGAGTCGAGCTTCTTCTTCTTCTTGGAGTCTGTTGAAAGTAATCACTTCCTTCTGGCACACATTCTTAGAATGAATGAATCCCATGATCCTGGGAGGCCATTCAAGATGGTTATCACCACTTATGCATTCTCCACTTCTTCTTCTACTGCTTCAAGTTGTTCTTTGATTTGAGAGACCCTTGTAAAGTATGACTGTATGGTCTTTGCATTCTGGATCTTCACATTCTTCAACTGGTTTCTTAAGGTCATATTCTGATTTATGTTCTTCCCTTCAAATATCTTGGTCAAGGAATCAAACATCTTCGGTGTCTTTAGGAAACACACTTGTGGTACAAGTTGATCCGTGATTGAAGAAACAATGATCTTCTTGTCCTTGACCAAGTTCTTATTGTGTAAGGCTTCTAGCCTCATCTCCCTCTGGAACTGGAACCTCTCTACTTGTGTAGGTGTCCAATTTATTTTCTTTAGGGAGATCATATGCTTCCATGCTTGGAAGTTTTCAACTTCACCAAGCTTATCATCAAACTGATGTAATATATCACTTTGAAATGAGAACCTCAAATGAAAATAGCAAAAAATTAGATCTTACCGATTTGAGGTGTCTGTCCTGGTTTCGGAGCTGGCTGATCTAGGGTTTGTCAGAGAAACCCTAATTTTCAAAACTTGGAATATTTCAAATCTGATTATATAGAAATATAGATCTCTCCAAATGGAGCTATCCAATGTACTCCTTTTGTGAAAATAGTGGAGGGAAGCTTCTGGAACAGGAAGCCCTAGTTTTCCAATTTCTTATGCAGCAATGTCTGTTACTGTTTCTGTGATATCTCCGAAATTACTACTCCTCTCTATCTGAAACTTTGCACTAATGTATCCTCACATGTACCTGTTCCCACACCATAGGTTTCGTTAGGATTGGTTTCACCAATTGGGACTTATGATCATTTTCCCAAGGTGACCTGTTACAAGACTGTTTAGAACAGAGAAGTTGTACGGACTGCCACATGTCACTGTTTCATCTTCTGAGTCTGAAAGTTGGAACACAAAAATTAAAGTCCGTGCCCTTTCTAGAAAATCTTCATAAATCTCATTTGGACCTATGTAGCCCAAGATATGGCAATTCTCCCCAGGTGTCCTGTTTAGGGATGAATTTTGGAAGAGGCTGGAACCCTAACTTGGAGGGATCATATCTCCCAGAATATTTCGAATCAGAGTCTAAATTTTGGATACAGTGTAAATCAAGATTTTAGATTTGGCCTATATAAGTTTCAACTCCTGAACCTTCACCAATCCCTAGATATAGAGAATGTACCAAAACTTAGCATTTTAGTATTTTAGGGTTTTTCCAGCTCGAGGTCAAACTAGGGTTTGAATTTCCTAGAGTTTCACCCAACAAAAAATATTGATCCAGGTCTCTAAACTTCGATTTTGATGAGGAGAGCAATCCTATACTGGGCTCACTCAAAAATTCCTCTTCTGTAAGAAGCCCTAATTTCCTGCACCAAAACTGAAAATGCTCGAAATCGAATTCCGCTTCGACAGAAAGATGCGCCCTTCAATGGAGAGTCAACCTAGCATACATTTGCTGATGGATTGTGGAGAGAGACCCAAAAATTAAGAAGCCATAGCTTTTGCATCTGCACAATGTCTTCTTCTCAGGTTAGCTCTGATACCATGTTATATTTTTATCATTGAAGGTAGCATTATGATCTTAGGATCTTTAACTAAGAGAATAACATGCACAACAATAAAACACAAGAGACAAGAGACACAAAGAATTTTCTTCGGGGAAACCATAAAGGAGAAAACCCCGCAACTTCCTCAGAGATAGAATCAACACCAAAAGTAAAACCCAAAAACATAAAGATGATCTCCCGACAGCAGCAGTCTCTCTCTTGTCCCAGTAACTTCTCCTCTCACTCATGCGCTCCAATGAGTGAGTGTGTGTGTGATAAATAGAGAGGCACACTCTCTATTTATATTCTTTCATTCACTTGAAACCCACTTCAACATGTCAGCCTCACTTAACAATTACTTACTAGAGCCGACATCTCTAGGAGTGTCTAATAAGCCTAGTGCCCCACAACTTGTGGGGACTTTGCCTCCTTCAACCAATAGGAGGGTAACACAATGGTGGGGACTATTGCCCTGATTTACAATGACTCACCTAGGGTCAACTTCACTAGGATAGTCTAATAACCCTAGGGCCCCACAACTATGGGGACTTTAACCCTTGACCAATAGGAGGGTTACCCACAATGACTTGACATGACTTTCACATTATAGAAACTTTCCGATCGGAACATCGGGGCATGACATGACTCAAGTACATCCCAGAATAAACATCGGGTTGCAATAGATAGGAAATACAAGTGAATACATTCCGAAGTTACAATTACATCAACATTAAACACTATAATTTTTTTTTATCTCTAACCATATAAACCCCAGTTCTTATAAATATTAACATTTATACCTTGTAATCAATTTAAACCTAAAATATAACAACTAAACTTAACAAGTATAGCCCCTAATTCATTTTCATGAACCCTTAATGACTAAGCCTTCAACCAATACAATTTGTAATCCCTCAACTCTATAATCCCTAACTCCAATACCCTTATAACACTTAATCAATATAACCTAAAAGTCCCCTAACCTTTAGCACCATAAAACTAAAACGTTTTAAAGCTTAGAATCATAAACCTTTAACACCTATAACCTCTAAGACCTATAACCCTTAGCCCATGTAACCCATAACCTTGAACTCTTGTAACATAAATTCCTATAAAACCTAACCTATAACAATATAGTCATACTCAATGCTATAATAATTGTATACCCTTATAACATTTAACTGATGATCCCTTCAAACCATAGCCCATATAACACATAACTCATAACCCCTTTTAGGCATAGGCCTTATAACACGTGACTAGAAAAAATCCAAACTAACATGTATAACACCAAATTAATCTAATACCTATAAGCCTCAACCCATGACACATACAAATCCCTAAACTTAAAACTTCCACCAATTTTAACCACAATGATCAATTTACCCATAAGAAATAAACCTATAACAACAAATATTTATAAGGGTTAAGAGTTATAAACCCTTAACCACTAAACCTTATAAATATTAACCCATATAGCCTCAATAATCCCTAGCATTGCTATCCTTGATTCCCTCCAACCTTTGATGGCCTCAATAAATCATATAATGCATATTATTATTATCTGCTAACTAGTATAAGACCCCATTTACCAATACAATATCAAACCATTAACACGCAAATTATTAACCCTAATAATTCCTAATCCCCGCTACTTATAAATCATACCCTCTTTAACACTTAACTTGTATAATACCTAATACCTATCCACTATTACTTGTAACCACTAGCCCTTAGATATCTTAAATATCAGCCCTTGTAAAATAAAAACCCATAATTATTAAATGCTTAGGGCCACATAACCAATAACAACTAACATATATAACACTCAAAAACATAATTATTATAATACCTATAACCCATAACATCTAAATTCTATATCCCTAATATTACTAACCAATGAACTTATTAATGCCTAGTCCTTGCAACCCTAATAAACCTTAACATCTAATACTTGTGATCCTTTACCTCTATAAATGCTATCACCTATAATTGATAATTTATGAAATCATTATAGCCTTTAAACCCTATACATACTAAACCTTAATCTAGGTTGTTAGGGTAAGACAACGCATTTAACTTACCACTCGTTATACCCTATGTCCTATGACCTTTATATCACCAGTAGAAATCAATCCCTATAACCATTAACTTTTATTACCCCTAAATCATAGCACAAATTCCCTTTAACCTTTATCCCTAAACCCCTATAACCTTTGTATCTACAAATCGTTAACCTTTATAACACTTAACCTCTACAACCATTAACATTCTTAACCATTGTAACTACTAAAACTATTATCACCGCTAAATGTTAACCCTTACAACCCCTCACCAATATAATCGCTAGCTAATCCCTTTATCCCCCAACCCAAATAATACGTGTGACCCCTTACAAGTAATATCATTATAAACCTTAACCCCTAACCACTATAATCCATGTCTCTTATAATAGGTATCACCACTAACCAATATAACCCCTAATATATTTAATCCCTTACACCTATAATTCTTAAATACTATATTTATAATTTCTAGTCATATTAACATTATCCCTATAATTGCTGATCTATTTAACCCCTAAATCATTTAAACCCTAATCCCTATTATCATTATCACACTCAACCCTTAACCTATGTAAACCTGAACCACTAAACTCTATAATTACAAACTACTATAAACACTAACCTCTATAATTGTAAGCCCCATATAACCATTGCAACCTTGACACCTAACTCCTAAAAATTAAAAACACTAAGTCCTAAGCAATAACCCATCCCATATTACAATTTTAATTCTTATCACCCAAATTCCATGAAATTGACCATGCTTATAATGTTACTGTCTAACCACTATCATTCCTAAACCCCAAAAATATATAAATCCAAATACTTATAACACCAATAACAACAAACCTCTATCTTATGTAACCCCTAACCTATTTAAACCCTATAACTTTTGGTACCTAACCTTATAACTCTTAACCTATAACCAATATAAAGCCTATAAAAAGGTCTTCCACTAACCCTATAAACTTGAAAATATATAACCCTTAACCCCTAATAGTGTATCCCTAATAATATCCATCACCATTGAATTTATATAGTTATCACCTCTAAAACCTAATGCCTATAAATCCTAACTCATAAAACCCATATGGGCCCTAATCATTATAATCCATACAACTTATAAACCTTTTCCGTTAACTACAATCACCATTATCACTCTTATTATATAACCATTATATCCTCTTAGCCTGACCTGCAGAAAGCTTACCACCTATAATACTTAAGCATCAATCCCTAATCTTGATAATCATTAACTTTGTAAATCATGTAACTAATAAATAATGTCTAGAATGCTTGGTCTCTATAAACTCTATTATACTAATATATACAAGATTTAATCTTAATAACTATTATAACCTCTATAAACATAAACCTCAAATTCCTATAACCATGAGACCCTAACGTTTTTAACCTATCCCTATACCTTAACTTGTATATCCCATATCATACCCAATCCCTATCAAACTCAACCCTTATAACCCCTTAATCATCACACATAAATGTGACTATTATAACATTTTTAAATATTTAATGTTATAACACCTAATCTCTGCAACCTCTAATGCCTTTAACCCCTCACCCCAATTGTTGTAACAACTATTCCTACAGAACCCTCTAACCCATACTCTTAATTGCTATAATTCCTAACTCTGATTAAGCCTAATTATTAACCAGTATGACCATACCAAACACTTATAGTTACCCTCTCTAGTCATTATAAACTTTCATAACAAAGATATATAAAACCCTTAATGTACATAACCCCCACAATTCCTAGTTCTTATGTCATAGCCCCTACAAAAACTAACCAATATAATATATATCATCCCTAACACCCAACCACCTATAACTCATATATATTCTAAGCTTAAGCTCCATAACCTTTAACACTTATAATCCTGAGCTCTTATAACATCTAACACCTAACACCTATAACCCATAACACTCCTTACCCTTGTAAACCATTAAACAATCATTTTTAACCTAGAACATTAATCCTTATAGTTTATAATATCCCAAACTAATATATCACCAAACAAACTAATTTGTCCCCCAATGGATATGAACCATATCATCCCTAACTATTTTAACCCATAACTAACTTATATAATCATTAGCTCCTTAATCTTATAACCCATAACTAACTTATATAATCATTAACTCCTTAACCTTATAGAATATAATCTCTAACCCCATAATAATGATCTCTTATAGCCATTATTACCCTAACTCCTAACCAATATAACCCTTAATCTCTATACCCCTTACTCATGTAATTATTAAGCCATATAATTCCATACCCCTAATCCTATAAACTATAGTTCTTATAACCATTAACATCTATAATCCATAATCCATTTAACCCGTAATTCATTTAAACCCTAATGCCTTTCACCCTTAATACTTAACATATATGATTCCTAACCCCTAAACAATATAACCGCTAATTCATATAACTTATAGCTTCTAAAACTATAACCCCTGATCATTGTAACTTTCACATCCCTAGATAATACCCCCTATCCCCTATAGATCCCAACCCTAACCATAATGCCCAACTTATAGATCTTATTACTCTCTTTCATCAAACATTATCAGATCCAACCCTATCATCCTTATAAACCCTAACCCCTAACAATTGTAATCCCTATATCCCATGGCGTTTAACGCATGAAAATATAAATCCTTATAAACCTTATAAACACAGTCCCCAAACACGTAAAACCAATAAATTTGAACACCTTACATCTATAACCATTAAAACATATAATAATTAACCCTGACATTATAACGCTTAACCCTTTGAACTAGTTTGACCACACACTTAATCCTTAAAAACTCCTTCATTTCAATGCCCTTAACCTTTAATCCATATAACCCATGTCCCCCATAGATACTAACTGATACAATACTCAACCTATTATTATAACCCCTATAACAATTAACCCATAACTCTTATAACACAAACTATGCGGAAACAATACCATATGTTACTTTAACACTTATAAGACATAACACATATAACCCATAACACCTACAACACCTTTAAATATTATAATCCTTAATCATTCCAACACCTATAACACCTTAATCCTAATATTTCAAAACTTTAATATATAAGTTTTATAATCACTAATTCTCATAATCCCTTAAAGCATTAATTTATATGTTTATTATTTTCTAAACCTTATCATCAATTGTCTCTAAGCCCTATCTCTAAGCCCTATGACTGCTAACTAGTAACATTTATAATCCTCATAACATCTATAAACCATAACTCTTAATCCATGTAACCCTATACTAGCCCCTATAATATGTAAGGCTTATAATCCCTAAATATTGATATATAAATGTTTGTTTGAAGGAACATTATGTTGACATTGCTCATAATCATATAACTAAGTTAGCCTTAGCAGAACATTCGCACTTCACGTCACATAAAATTTGCATGGAAAAGGTTATGTTAATCACCCGAGAAGAACACTACAATAAGAGAATCTTTGGAAATGGAGAAAAATAACAACATTTTGAACATAAGTGAAGGTCTGAAGTTGAATGACTCTTGGAAGCTAGTTATAAACTATATCAAATTATGTCATGTAGGTATATATGTATAGGTTGTAGTATGAATTGGGTCGACCTCACTTATATGTTTCTCTATTTAATATTTATACACCCACTTAGATTTGTATTTTTCGTCATCCCAATCATTGGATTAAGTGATCATCCTAACGACAGATTCACGTGAATGGAATTTGAAATTGTTGGTTTGTATAAATTCAATGTAGGTTTTCCTGTTTGGCTGAAAATCCCTCTAATGACTAACACTTAATCACTATAACCTTTAACACCCGATACATGTATTTTTAATCCTTATTGGCCCTAAGCACTAAATCGTAACATCTAAAATCATTTACCCCTCACTCTTATAATTTCTTATTCACATAACCTATAACCCATATATATGATATAATTGACAACCCATGTAGCTATTAATACTTGAAAGCCTTATAATGTGGAAACTCTACAACCTTAAATATTTCCTAAACCATTTAACCTTGAATCCATAACCTTGTAACCCCTAACATGTAAAACCCCTAAATAATTTAATACTTATACTATTTATTTGTTGATCTGTATAAATCCTATGCCATACAATCCATACCAAATAAAACCCATAATCATTAACACGTATTACCCCTTTAACATCCATCTCTTAATATTTATAGCCACTAAACCTTAACTACTATAATGATTAACCCTAACAACCCCCAACACTAAGGTTCTCAACACTTAACTCGTAAATCCTATGATAGATATAACCCTAACATTTATAACCACACAACCTCTAAAACATATCTCATATCACTCCTAAACCATGTAACCTCTTAAAACTTTATTATTGTTAAGCATTATAACGCTTAGCCCTATCCCTTATACCTCTTAAATCTGGTAACATAAAAACCCTAACACCTATCCTAATAATACATATTCATTATAACTCTTTAGCCCTATAACCCCGAATCCTAAAATCTATATCTCTTGCCACCACTAAGGACCATAGCTTGTAACCCCTGACATCCTAGATGCCTAACCACTAACAACTCTAAATTCCTAACTCATAATTCCTAACCCATGTAACCGTTAATTCCTATAACACTGAATTCTTATAACCCCAAAAAACTTACAACAAAAATCATTGCTACCCTAATACCTATAACCAAAGATCTATATGCATCTTGTCAACCCTATCCACTAATGAATACAATCCCTAACCCTTATGAATATTATAACCCCAACCCCTATAAACGCTATAACCCACAATCAACATAATCCATATCATCACTAAAACCTAATCCATATAATTTATTTATCTCTATACCCTACCCATTATAACCCATAACTTCTAACCCCTAACCATCATATCATATATCCATATAACCCATTAATATTATAACCTCTATCACTCCTAACCATAAATATATATAACCTTTAAACACTAATTATAACATGAGCCATGTGGTGGCAATGTCCCCGACATTGCTACCTGCTTTATTTGTAGAAAGTTGAAGAGAGGAGTTATTTGCTTGGAGTTAAGCACAATTGATGGATAATTCTTAGACTTGTGGTTCTTACACTTCAAGAAAAAATATTTATATTTATTTATATATACTATCAACATATATTTGTATTTCTCATTGTCATGAAATTATGGAGATTTCAAGATCAAGTCCTAATGAGTTGGTTGATGATTAGTACCATCCTACATCTAGAAAATCAAGTAAAAGAGGATAAATCTACAAGAGGGTGGTAAGGTACTAGTAAAAATTACAAAGGAATGAGATTAATGACATGAAGTACTACAAACAAAGATACAACAATTTCACCATTTGTTTCTCTTTTACATGAAATACTACCAAAAAGGATACAACAATTTGATTAGCATGAAATACTACAAAAATGATTACATGATATAGCAATTTCACAACTCTAACAAAATCTTGAAATATCAAATTAAAAATGAATGAATAACACATATTCCCAAGCATCCAATCCATTATTTAAAATGTCACAATTTCAATTACACCATTAAAGTAACATGTTAACTTTGCAAAATTTTGTATGTTACATTACATGTGGCTTAATAATTGAAAATTAAATATATATTAATTGAAAATAAAATTCTTTTTAATAATTGAAAATAAAATTCTTTAATGAAAACATTATTGCTAAGGGGTATTTTTAAGTAGAAGATGTTATTATATGAAGGTGAGTTTCTCCTTGGTTCCTCAAACCAACATAAATCCAACATGTGTTACAAACACGAGATTAAGTGTACATAGATCAGTCCCTCTGGCCAACCCATGCTGGAAAGGAACATGTTGTCACGTATCTGGATTCTTCTTAAAGTTTTATTAGGGTGCTTTTTTATTGCTTGTTGAAGCCCTATATACATTTGGGTCCTGGCATAAAGACTACTAACACTTCATAGTCAATAAGTAAATTCATAACCAAATTTAGAATATCTAAGTCAATATTGGCTATCACCATTGGTATTGGATTGAAAATTCATAATCAATTTCAAAATTGGAATGGTAAGCTTTAAAAAATTAGGTTAAAAAAAAACACTAAACGTTATCATCTTCATCATCATCAAAAGCAACAAAGAAATTTAAAATAGCTAAGTGAATTTCAGATTGTTGAAATTGATTATGAATTCTCAAATTGGTTGATGGCTCAAATTGGCAGATGGCTCAACCCATGGATAACTGCAACATGTTGCAATCTGAGGATGGTTCAACCCATTGTTCTTGCTTCTCTGGGAATGAGCAACTCCAAGATAGAATCTAGATTACTAGAGATAATCATCACTTTGTTCAGTAACTCCAAGCTAGAGTACATATTGTCCATATTGCTAGCAAATGGATTTAACATGTGACCTTTTTCTTGCTAACACCTGTGACCTTTTCCAGAAAAAAAATTCTTGACCACCTTGCGCAGTATTTCCAAGTTGTTTTAGGTGTCACCGCCACATTACAACACTTATTAAACAATCGATGTGGAAGAAAAAGGGAAATAATTCTAGGGTAATTGAACTTGCTTGACACCCCATATGTCTTTCACATATTCATGTAGAGTTCGGTCACTGCTAAATTTGTATGAACCATTCATGTTCAGGATAGACATCCTAGTCCATTTCTGCATTAAATGGATGCATGCTACACAATAATATAGTGCAGATGCAAGCAATTATCTATAGAAACAATAATTTATGTGTAAAGAATTTAACCTCGGAATTTCAACTTACCTCTTGATCTCCATATGCGTCATCCACCTTGTATTGGAATTTGATATATGCTGGAAAGTCTTTCCAACAAGGAAATAGGAACCTTGACCATAGCCCTCATTCCCTTCAAGAAAATGAAGCAAAGGCCTATAGTCCTATTTTCCAAACACCCTTCTCTTGACGTAGTATTTTGCCTCTTCAAACCTTGGGCCTGGTTTGAACTATATCCGAAAATTTTGTTGCAAAAATACAGTTAAATTTTAATTACTTCCAGGACCATATTAATCTTTACTAAATCCTAGCATCCTATCCATCTACTTCAAGCTTCGAAACTTAATGGTTTCAATAAATTCACCAATGAGAATCTTCATGTATATCCAGGCTACGTCAAAACTCAACAATGTATCCTCTTCCAATCTTACACCCTTAATTTCTTCAACCGTGTCTGTGGAATTTTTAACAAAGGATTGTGTCTGCCCCCACCAAGCATGCTAGCTTCTTCTCTAATAATTTCACTAGTTTGTATGTGGAAAATTCGATAGTATAAAAAATCAGTCTCAATGAAACTTTTTCTTTAAGCACCTTTGAAAATCCATAAATCAAGGGGTATTTGTTATATAGACTCCTTTGATCCAATTTTTTTTTCGCTCCAAGAAGATTTGAAATTTCTCCAAGAAGATTTGATCTCTGTGCTCCTCGGCCTGGTCTGTAGTCTTACTTGCTTCAGGCTCGTGGAGTTCACTGTCCAGATACACTCTGCGTTGAAGTGGCTATGCCTGGTGTTGCAGAGGGACCTCTATATGTCTCAGCAGGATCATCCTTGATTTGCTACAGTCATGGTGGTTTTCTCTGGATCTGTCCAGCCCCAAGTGACTTTGTGTTGTTTCAGAGCCTGTGTGCTGCAGTGGGATATCCTTTTGATTCAGCAGGCGGATTGAGGAAGAGTTCTAGATCATCCATTGCTGGTTGAATGCGTGGAATTTCCATTCTCTGGTTGTTGGGTTTCTCCGGATCTGATTGCTGCGTGCCTTCCAAGTTTCTTCTATGGTGGATTGAATATCGACGAGGGAACAGAGAAGCAATTCTGATCTTTGAAATATTTGTGTGCTCCTTTCTCTGGATCGTTGAAGACTCCTATTTTCTAGAAATCTAGAGGATGGCTTGGATCTTTTGGATATTATGTGTTGATACTAGTGTTGATGTATTTGTAACTTCAGAATGTATTCACTTGTATATTTCTTATTGTATTTCATTATACCCCGACATAGATGTTTGTTCGTACGATCGAGAGAGTCATTAATATAATAAAGTTAGGTAAAGTCATTGAGGTTAACCCTTTGTTGTAAGTCGAGGCAATAGTCCCCACAATTGAGTTAAGGTTAACCCTTTGTTGTAAGTCGAGGCAATAGTCCCCACAGTTGGGGGGTATTAGGGTTATTAGACTCTCCTAGTGAGGTAGGCCCTGTAAGAGTATAGGTCAAGTGGAAAATAAGTATAAATAGAGAGTGAGACTCTCTATTTGGAACACACACTCACTCAATAGTAGTGCATGAGTGAGAAAGGAGTAGCTCGCATAAGTTAGAGAGAGAATAGTTGGAGGAGATCATATTTGTGTCTTTGGGTTTTTTTAGTTTTGCTATTTGTGCTCATTCTATCTTTGAGGAAGTTGCGGACTTTTCCTGAAGAAAATTCTTTATGTCTCTTTGTTGATGTATTTGTAGCTTCGGAATGTATTCACTTATGTATTTCATGTATTGTATTTGATTGGTCCCCGATGTTCCTGAATCCTATCGGGAGAATCATTAATGTAAACAAGTCATGTAAAGTCATAGAAGTTAACCCTCCTTGTTGATCAAGGGTTAAAGTCCCCGCAGTTGTGGGGCACTAGGGTTATTAGACTCTCCTAGAGAAGTCGGCCCTGGTAAGTTATTGTCAAGTCGAGAATTAGTATAAATATAGAGTGAGCCTCTCTATTTATCATACAGTCACTCACGCTCAGTTGTAGCGCATGAGGGAGATAGAAGAAGTTGGGATAAGAGAGAGAACAACTGTTGGAGATCATCTTACTGTCTTTGGGTTTTACTGTTGCCATTGGTGCTTGTTCTATATCTGAGGAAGTTGTGGGGTTTTCTCCTTTATGTTTTCCTCAAGGAAAATATTTGTGTCTATTGTCTCTTGTGATTGATTGCTGTGCATGTTATTCTCTCAGATAAGATCCTCAGATAATATTGTTAAAATAGATAAACATCTAACATGGTGTCAGAGATAACCTGAGAAGAAGACAGTGTGCAACTGCGGAAGCTAGGGATTCTTACTTTTTGGGTCTCTCTTCACAATTCATCAGCAAAAGGAGGCTAGGATGAACCTCCATTGAAGGGCGCATCTTTCTATCGAAGCAGAATCTGATTCTAAGCACTTTCAATTTTTGACCTACCACTACATCAGAAAATTAGGGCTTTTCACCGAAGAGGAATTTTTTTGTGAGCCTAGGCTAGGATTTATATCCTCCTCAAAATGGAAGTTTAGAGAAAAAAATCAAGGTTTTTGGTTGGGTAGAACTCCAGGAAAGTCAAACCCTAATCTTCCCTGGAACTAGAAAACCAACACTGCAGAAGATCAGCTCCAGATCTAGTTTTCAACTTCTCAAATTGGTAAGATCTAAATCTTTTATATTTCCATTTGAGGTTCTTAGTTAATATGTATCATCACACCAAGCTTGATGAAATTCTTGAGGGAGATGATAACTTTCGATCCTAGAAGTATAGGATCTCCTTGGTCTTGGAACAAAATGAGTTGGACTCTTACAGACGAAGATGAGGCTAAGTCCTTACACAAAAATAATTTGGTCATGGCTAAGAGGAGTATTGTTGATTCAATCAAGGATCACCTCATACCATAGGTATCCTCCCTAAAGACACCTAAAGCAATGTTTGATTCCCTAACCATGCTATTTGAACAGAAGAACATAAACCGAAAGATGACTTTGAGGAACCAGTTGAAGAATGTGAAGATACATAATGCAAATACCATAAAAGCATACTTTACAAGGGTCTCCTAGATCAAAGAACTACTTGAAGCAGTAGATGAAGAAGTAAAGAATGCATAAATTATGATGAACACCTTGAATGGTCTCCCTAGGTCATGGGACTCTTTCATTCAGGGAATTTGTGCTAGAAGAAAGCTAGCCACCCTTCAGTAGACTATGGGAGGAATGCTCACAAGAAGAAGCTCGAATAGTAGCTCGAGAAGAGAAGATGGGAAGTGAAGATCAAGCTCTCACAATACACTCCAAGAAAAGCAGAATAGAATATCACAGAGGTAAGCACTCTCACAAGAAAGATAAACCTATAAGATCTACTAGAGATCTATCTAAATTCAGATGTTATACATGTGATGAAAAAGGACACTTTAACAAATATTGTCCTAGAAACAAAGGTGGCTCTCAAAAGAAGAAGAACTACAAGAGAAGACATCATGCTCATGTTGTAGAGGATGATGAACCTTCCAAGAAGAGAGTCAAACAAGAAAGTGAATATTCTTCAAGTGATGAAGAGTATGTTTTGATTTTTTCCCTCACGGGAACTGTCACACATGGGAGCAAGGATTGGCTTATCAATAGTGGGGCTTCCAAGCATATGATGGGATTCAAAGAATCATTTGTAAAATTATCAAAACATGAGTCACCCCACAAGGTGAAACTTGGGGATGACTACCAATATCCAATAAAAGGTAGTGGTGAATCCTCCTACAAGTTAGAATCTGAAAAATCTATGAAGATGAAGGATGTCTTGTTTGTACCATGACTAAAGGATAAACGCATCTCCATCTCTCCATTGGATGCAAAAGGCATGATTGTTGCATTTGTAGATGGACAAAGGGAAAGACCATAGATGATGCAGTTGTGATTGGGGAGCAAGAGGGAGGACTATACAAGCTAAAGGGCCAAATAGAACAAGCCTTGGTCCATAAATCAGACTTCAGTGGAGCCAAATAAAATTTGGAACAAAAGGCTTGCACATGTGCACTTAGAGCACTACCACTTGAAAGCAAAGCTGTTGAAGTTCTTCCAGAAATTCAAGCAAAACATGATGGTGTCTACAAAGGATGTGCCAAAGGAAAGAACACAAAGAAGACATTTCCAAGCAGTGAGAGCAAGGCAAAATGAATCTTGGAAATCATCCACTCCGATGCATGCGGTTCGATGTCATCCAGTTCATTGAGTGGGTATGTATACTATGTTTCTTTCATTGATGATTTTTCTAGGAAGACATGGATATACTTATTGAAAAACAAAGATGAAGTATTCAACAAGTTTAAAGAGTTCAAATCCTTGATCGAGAACCACATAGAAAATAAAATCAAGACCTTTACATCAGACAATGGCGGAGAATTCACATCAAATGAATTCAAAGAATTATGCAGAGATTCAGGGATTAAGAGGGAGTTTACCACTCCATACAATCCGCAACAGAATGGGGTTGTAGAAAGAAAGAATAGAACAAATATGGAAGTTGCAAGGGCAATGCTTCATGATCAAGATATTCCCATGCATCTATGGGAAGAAGCTGCTAGAACAATTGTGTATGTATAGAACCATACTCGTCATAGAGTACTCGAGAACAAAACTCCTGAAGAGGTATTCTCCGGCAAGAAACCAGAAGTCAGTCATCTTAGAATATTTGGTTGTCCAGTGTATGTACACATTCCAAAAGAAAAGAGGACGAAGTTAGATCCTTCAGGGAAAAAGGGTATATTTGTGGGATACAGTGAAAGCTCGAAGGATTACAAAATATACTTCCCAGAATTTAGGAAGATTGACATCAGTAGGGATGTAACATTTGACAAAGACTTGGATTACAAAAAATTCATAAAGAGACTTGTTAAAGAACCTGAAGAAACATAAGTACCCATAATTCAAGATACAACTATGAACGATGCAACTCAAGAAGAATATCGAGGAATAGAAGAAACCCAAGAACCTGTAGATACACCCCATGAGAAGAATCCTCAAAAGAGGAAACCTGGATGGGTACGAGAGGCTATCCAAGGTGCATAAAGATATGGGGCTCCAGGAGAAATGCATAGATAAAGGAAGAGAACCGGGTCCTACTTCGAATATGTATCCCTATTATGTGACATCATTAATAAAGAACCTCCTAACTATGAAGAAGCGACAGAGAAGAAAGAGTGGAAGGATACTATGATCGAGGAGTATCAGGCAATCATGAAGAATGATGTCTGGAATGTTGTCCCAAGACTAGAGGGGAAGTATTTTGTGACTTCCAAGTGGATCTACAAGATCAAGCATGCTGTAGATGGAAACATAGAGAAATATAAAGCAAGATTTGTGGTTTGTGGCTTCTCCCAGAAAGAAGGAATAGATTATGAAGAAACTTTTGCACCTGTAGCCAAATACACTTCCATCAGATCAGTACTTTCTCTGGTTGTAGTAATGAAATGGAAGATACACCAGATGGATGTCAAGATTGCTTTCTTGAATGGTGTATTGGAAGAGGAAGTGTATGTGGAACAACCACTCGGTTTTGAGACACGTGACAGGGAAAATCATGTGTGTAAATTGAAGAAATCCCTGTATAGTTTGAAACAGGCACCCAGGACATGGTACAACACGATTGATAGCTTCCTGACTAGTTTGGGCTTTACCAAGCGTAAAGCGGATTCCAACCTTTACTACAAGGTCGAAGAAGGGAACCCAGTGATACTCCTATTGTATGTAGATGACCTATTTGTAACAGGTGAGGATGGGTTAATTGCTGACACGAACAAGAAGCTTGCTGCTGAGTTCGAGATGAAGGACTTGGGTATGATGCATTACTTTCTAGGCATGGAGGTGTGGTAGAATGCAAATGGAATATCCTTGGGACAAGCGAAGTATGTAGTAGAGATCCTGAAGAGGTTTGGGATGATTGACTGCAAGGCGATGACCACACCTATGGCATCGAACCTAAAGCTATTGAGTGATGCTTCATCAGAGTAGATTGATGCTATGATGTATCATCAGATGATTGGGTACTTGATGTACCTAAGGAATACGAGACCAGATATTTGCTTTGCTGTGAACACATTGAGCGAGTTCCTAACATATCCAAGACATGTTCACCTGATTGCTGCAAAGCATATTTTGAGGTACCTAAAGGGTACAGTTGATTAAGGTCTCAAGTATGAGGCGAATCAGAAGATTAACTTGGAGGGTTATGTTGATTCAGATTGGGCAGACAGTGCCATTGATAGGAAGAGCACTTCGGGGTGCTACTTTAGTATGGGATCAGGGGTGATCTCTTGGTTTAGCAAGAAGCAATCCTACGTGGCACTGAGTACAGCCAAAGCAGAGTATGTCGTAGCTTCTTCGGCTAGTTGTGAGGCAGTGTGGCTAAGGAAGCTACTATCTGATTTTTTTGATCTCTAGTTGGATGCTACTTGTATATATTGTGACAACCAGAGTTGTGTGAAGTTGTCGGAGAACCCAGTTTTCCATGACAAGTCAAAGCATATCAAGATCAAATATCACTATATCAGGGATATGGTGCAGAGAGGAGCAGTGAAGCTCCAGTATGCTGCGATGGACGAATAAATAGCTGATGTGTTGACCAAGCCATTAGCCAGAGTGAAGTTTGAGTACTTCAGGGAGAAGCTTGGTGTTCTCCAGATTGAGGTTCCTTCCAAAGAGAAGTGATGATTCCGTGAGCCTTTCTGACATGGTTGTGGGATGTATTCATCCCACGGTCAGATGTAAGTGCAGAGCCCTTCTAACATGGTTGCGGGATGTGTTCCTCCCACGGTCAGATGTAAGTGCAGAGCCCTTCTGACATGGTTGCGGGATGTGTTCCTCCCATGGTCACATGTAAGTGCAGAGCCCTGCTGACATGGTTGCGGGATGTGTTCCTCCCATGGTCAGATTTAAGTGTAGATCCCTTTTGACATGGTTGCATGATGTGTTCCTCCCATGGTCAGATGTAAGTGCAGAGCCCTTCTGACATGGTTGCGGGATGTGTTCCTCCCATGGTCATATGTAAGTGTAGAGCCCTTCTGACATGGTTGTGGGATGTGTTCCTCCCATGGTCAGATGTAAGGGCAGAGCCCTTCTGACATGGTTGCGGGATGTGTTCCTCCCATGGTCAGATGTAAGGGCAGAGCCCTTCTGACATGGTTGCGGGATGTGTTCCTCCCATGGTCAGATGTAAGGGCAGAGCCCTTCTGACATGGTTGCGGGATGTGTTCCTCCCATGGTCAGATGTAAGTGCAGATCCCTTTTGACATGGTTGAGGGATGTGTTCCTCCCATGGTCAGATATAAGTGTTGAGCCTTTCCAACATGGTTACGGGATGTGTTCCTCCCATGGTTGGATATAAGTGTTGAGCCTTTCCAATATGGTTGCGAGATGTGTTCCTCTCATGGTTGGATATAAGTGTTGAGCCTTTCCGATATGGTTGCAGGATGTGTTCCTCCCATGATCGGATATAAGTGTTGGGCCATTCTGACATGGTTGTAGGATGTGTTCCTCCCATGGTCAAATGTGAGTGTTAGGCGGGCCTTTCTGACATGGTTGCAGGATGTGTTCCTCCCATGATCAAATATAAGTGCTGAAGAAGATGAAGACCTACGTGGAGGCTCGGCGTACAACCAGCATGAAAAATGGTTGGCTCTGTAGAACTTCCTATGACGATTAGAATTGAGAGATAGAACCATTTGATCAAGATAGCGGAAGCAAATTTTATGTTGATCCAACTTTGATGATGATCTAGTGATGATCCATCTTTGATGATGATCCAGTGATGATCTAACTTTGATGATAATCCAGTGATGATCCAGCTTTAATGATGATCCAGTGATAATCCATCTTTGATGATGATTCAACGATGATCCAGCTTTGATGATGACTCAGAGAAGAAGACTTGTGCTAATGAATTGTGTCAAGAGAATACCTTCCTCATTAAGAGGGAGTGTTGATGTATTTGTAACTTCAGAATCTGTTCACTTATGTGTTTCATGTATTATATTTGATTGGTCCCCAATGTTCCTATCGGGAGAATCATTAATGTAAACAAGTCATGTAAAGTCATAGAGGTTCACCCTCCTTGTTGATCAGGGGTTAAAGTCCCCACAGTTGTGGGGCACTAGGTTTATTAGACTCTCCTAGAGAAGTTGGCCCTGGTAAGTTATTGTCAAGTATAGAATTAGTATAAATAGATACTGAGCCTCTCTATTTATCATACAATCACTCACACTCAGTTGTAGCACATGAGTGAGAGAGAAGAAGCTGGGACAAGAGAGAGAACAACTGTTGGAGATCATCTTACTGTCTTTGGGTTTTACTGCTGCCATTGGTGCTTATTCTATCTCTGAGGAAGTTGCGGGGTTTTCTCCTTTATGGTTTCCCCGAGGAAAATATTTGTGTCTATTGTCTCTTGTGATTGATTTATTTGCATGTTATTCTCTTAGATAATATCCTAAGATAATATTGTTAAAATAGATAAAAATCTAACACTCTTGTCTCTTGTGATTATTGTTGTGCATGTTATTCTCTCAGATAAGATCCTAGATCATATTGATGAAATGATAAAAATATAACATGGTATTAGAGCTAACTTGAGAAGAAGACACTGTGCAACAGTAGAAGCTAGGTATTCTTAATTTTTGGGTCTCTCTCCACAAATCATCAGCAAAAGGAGGCTAGGCTAACTCTCCATTGAAGGGTGCATCTTTCCGTCGAAGCAAAATTTGATTCCGGGCATTTTTTCAGTTTTTGACCTGTCACTGCTGCGAGAAATTAGGGATTTTCACAGAAGAGGAATTTTTGAGTGAGCCCAACATAGGATTTTTCTCCTCAAAATAAAAACTTAGAGACCAAGATCGAAGTATTTGGTTGGGTAAAACTGCGAGAAAGTCAAACCCTAATTTGACCTGAGACTAGAAAATCAACACTGCAAAAGATCAGCTCCAAATCTAGTTCAGGAATCTGAAATTGGTAATATCTAAATCTATTGTATTTACATTTGAGGTTCTCATTAAAATATGAATCATATAAGTTTCAGTGTACAGCTGAAATACAACTGCAATGGTAGCTAATTGAAATGAGGGTTTCATGCCTGAAAAACACTAAAATACTAAAAATAGTAGTTTTGGTACATTCGCTATATCTATATATTAGAGAAGGATCAGGAGACGAAAATTTTAAAGGACAAATATAATTTCCTGATGTACCCTCTGTAAAAGTTTTAGCCTCATATTTACTATATTCTGGGAGATATGATTCCTCCAAATCAGGGTTCCAGCCTATCCCATGATTCATCCCTAAATAGGACACCTTGGGAGAATTGATATATCTCAAGCTATGAAGGTCCAAATGAAATTTCACAAGATGTTCCATATAGGGAACAAAATTTACTTTGTGTGGTAAAATTTTTATACCCCAAAGGTGAAACAGTGATACGTGGAAGTCTGTACAAGTTCGCTATGCCGAACAGTCCTGGAATAAGTCACCTTGGGAAAAATCTCATAAGTCCCAATTGGTGAAATCAATTATTCTCAAACATGCAGTATTGGAAAGAGGACAGATGAGGATACCTTAGTGAGAAGTTTCAGATGCATAGGATCAGTGTTTTCAGATATACCGCAGAAACAATATCAGACATTTCTGCAAAAGAAATTGGAAAACTAGGGCTTCCTGTTCCGGGAGCTTCCCTCCACTGTTTTCAGAAAAGGAGTACATTGGACAACTCACCTTGAAGAGGCCCATATTTATATACAATCATAAGTTTTAGATTCCAAGTTTTAAAAATTAGGTTTTTTCTGACAAACTCTAGATCAACCAGCTCTAGAACCAGGACAGACATATCAAATCGGATCATGGGATTCATTCATTCGAGGAATGCGTGCCAAAAGGAAGTGATTACCTTCAGCAGAATATGGGAAGAGTGCACAAAAGAAGAATCTTGAATCATAATAATATAATAGAAGATGGGAACAACTGAAGATCAAGCTCTCACGATTCAAAGAAGATCCCTCAAGCGATGAGGAATATGAAGCACTCAATTCTTGAAGAACCTCTTATCCATCTTAGCATTTGGATAAGAAATGATGATGTCATGAATGAAGAAGATGATGAAGCTAACAACTCAAGAAGGAGTCTACCCAAGAAACAAATAAAGATAAGTATTTGAATTGTGTTTTCCTATATATCTAGTTGTTTATATGACATTGTTTAGTTGCGAAATGTATTATGCATGATGAAATGGTTGCATTAATGACAGTATACTACTAATATGCATGTGAAGGGTAAGTATCCCATGGTGCTATACAACAATCCATTTCTACTTATCTAGGATGAAACCTCTTTGCTGACATATTGGGATTAGTGCACATTCTCAATAGTGTTATGGTAGAGATGGAAGGCATTTGGAAAGTTTCTGTGTACCAGAAATGGATGAATGTTGTATTGGCTAAAATAGTTGCATGATTATATCTTTATGCATTAGAGTTTTCGATTATGAATATTCCTTATGAAATGTTTCTAACCATAAAAATAATGTATTTGACTTGTAGGCAAGATCGCATACAAGAAAAGAAGGATGAGACTTGTTCCGAAGAACAAGTGACGACAGTTCAAGAAGATGAACCAAGAAGCTTCCATAGCGAAAGAAAAAGCTTCAGAAGAATATAAAGAGAACGGTAAATGAAGAATAATCCAAGGAAATCAAGAGGCCTCAGACACAATGCAGTTATGTGACACTGTTGAGCGACATCATTGATGCAGAACCTTCCAGCTATGAAGAAGTAGCCAAAGGGAAGGAGAGCACCAATTCAAGAAGAATGATGTCTAAGATGCGGTATCGAGACCTGAAGGGAAGTCCATAGTGTCTTCCATATGGATATACAAGATCCAACATGCAGTATATGGCAGCATCATGGGATACAAGGAAAGATTAGTAGCAGAGGAAGCCACTTGTCACTCCTGTACATAATGTTTCAATACATAGAGTACGAAAGGCAGAGGGAGAATGACGCTCTGCTTCAGAGGGAGTGACTACAGAATATCCTGAGGTTTGAAATGGTATGAAGGGATGGAAAGATTATTGATGGCTCTAGGATTTACTAAGATTAAATAATATTCCAACCTTTGCTTCAAGGTTGAACGCGAAAGACTAGTGATGCTTCTGTTATATGTCGATGATTTGTTCCTGACAGTGAAAGACGAACTCATTAAAATTGCAAGAAGGAGACTTGATGTCGATTTCGAGATGAAGGACTTGGGTATGATGCACTATTCTCTAGGCACGGAGGTGTGGCAGAGTGCAGATGGAATCCCCCTTGGACAAGGGAAGTATGTAGTGGAGATCCTAAAGTGGTTCGAGATGATGGACTACAAGGCCATGGACACACCTATGGCACCGAACCTGAAACTATTAAGTGATGCTTCATCAAATTCAGTTGATGCCATGATGTATCGTCTGATGATTGGGTCATTGATGTACCTGACAAAAACGAGACCAGATATTTGCTTTGTCATGAACAACCTGAGATAGGTCCTGACGATTGCAAAGCATGCAGTGAGGTACCTGAAGGATACAATTGAGTGTGGGCTCAAGTATGATACAAATAAGAAGACTAACTTGCATGGTTATGTTGATTCATATTGGTAGCGCCAATGAGAAGAAGAGCACCTTGGGTTGCTTCTTCAGTTTGAGATCCAGTATGGGCTACTGGTTTAGCAGGATGGAGTCCTGCATGGCATTGAGTACAACCAAGAGAGGAGCAATGAAGCTCCAGTTTGTGATCTAGTGTAACAAACTTAAATAATAACAACAAACAAACAAACAATATATATATATATGTTATAATGTTATATATACATATATATATATTATGTTATATATATGTATATATAACATTATAACATATACATACATATATATATATATATATATATATATATATGTTATAATGTTATATATATATATATTGTTTGTTGTTATTATTTAAGTTTGTTACATCCAGATCGAGATATCTCAAAAGAGGGAGTTCTAGCATAGTCGGTGAGACAAGTTGTCTAAGCATAAAATCCTGGAGAATCTCATAGGTTTCTTAGACCTAATCAGTCATGTAGGTTGTCCTCGGATGTAATTAATTCTGGAAAAGCTCACAGGTTATCCTTGGACGTAATCAGCCCTAATGTGATTCTATGCTAGAAATGGCCAGAGTGAAGTTTGAGTACTTTAGGGAGAAGCTTGGTGTTTTCCAGATCAAGGTTCCTTCCAAGGGGAAGTGATGAGTCCGTGATATTTTCTGACATGGTGGTAGGCGGGGCCTCCCATGGTGAGATGTAAGTGTAGAGCCTTTCTGACATGGTGGTAGGTGGGGCCTCCCATGGTCAAATGTAAGTGCAAGCCCTTTCTGACATGGTGGTAGGTTAGGCCTCCCATGGACAGATGTAATTGCAAGGCCTTTCCACGGATGGTAGATAGTGTGTCCTACCATGCCAATGGATGTAAGTGTTGGGCCTTTCCTCGAATGGTAGATGGTGTGTCCTACCATGCTGATGGATGTAAGCATTGGGCCTTTCCAACATGGTGGCATAATGGGCCTCCCATGGTTAGATATAAGTGTTGAGAGCTACATCCAACATGAAAAAGGGTTGGCTCTGTAGTGGAAATCCTTGCAGAGGCAAGGTACTGCCTCGAGCATGAAAAAGGGCTGTCTCTGTAGTGGAAATGCTTGCAGAGGCAAGGTACTGCATCCATCATGAAAAAGGGATGGCTCTGTAGTGGAAATCCTTGCAGAGGCAAGGTACTACATCCATCATGAAAAAGGGTTGGCTCTGTAGTGGAAATACTTGCAGAGGCAAGGTATTGTATCCAACATGAAAAAGGGCTGGCTCTGTAGTGTAAATACTTGTAGAGGCAAGGTACTGTATACAACATGAAAAAGGGATAGCTCTATAGAGGACGTCCTTGAAGAGGCAAGGCCTACATCCAACATGAAAAAGGTCTGGCTCAGTTGATAAAGACCTACGTGGAGGCTAGTACTACATCCAACATGAAAAATGGCTGGCTCTGTAGAACTTCCCATGACGAGTAGAATTGAGAGATAGCACCATTTGCTCGAGATAGTGGGAGCAGTGATGATGATCTAGTGATGAAGACTTATGCTGATGAACTGTGTCAAGATAATACCTTCCTAGTTAAGAGGGAGTGTTGATGTATTTGTAACTTCAGAATGTATTCACTTGTATATTTCTTAATGTATTTCATTATACCCTGACAGAGATGTTTGTTCCTTTGATCAGGATAGTCATTAATATAATAAATTCATGTAAAGTCAGTGAAGTTAAACCTCCATGGTAAGTTGGGGCAATAGTCCCCACAGTTGAGGGGTATTAGGGTTATTAGACTCTCCTAGTGAGGTCAGCCCTGTAAGAGTAAAAGTCAAGTGGAAAATAAGTATAAATATAGAGTGAAACTCTCTATTTGGAACACACACTCACTCAATAGTAGCGCATGAGTGAGAAAGGAGTAGCTCGCACAATTAAGAGGGAGAACAACTGGCGGAGATCATCTTTGTGTCTTTGGGTTTTTTTAGTTTTTCTATTGGTGCTCATTCTATCTCTGAGGAAGTTGCGGGGTTTTCTCCTTTATGGTTTCCCCAAGGAAAATTATTTGTGTCTCTTGTCTCTTGTGATTATTGATGTGCATGTTATTCTCTCAGATAAGATCCTAGATCATATTGATGAAATGATAAAAATATAACAACTAGTTTTAATCCTCTCTATAGTTCTTTAATTCGAATATTGATGTCTTTTTTAGAACCTTTCTCTTCTCTGTGAAGGAGGATTTTCCTGCTCGCTGGAGCTCTGGTAGATCTTGGTTTTTGCAGGGTTGCTTTTGTTTTTGTGTTATGTGGAATTTAAGACCTAAGAGGTGCCCAACTATCTTGTTTTGTTGTTTTGCAGGGTGATTTGGCAGGGCTCAACTCCTAGACAGAGTCTGCTATAGGAGTTTGTCTTCCTAGGATGGAAGAACTATCCTCTCAAGGCTTGTTCTAGTGGACTGTGCCTTATGGATTCTAGAGGGGTTCCTCCTCTGCCCCTTCCTCCTGACCTAGATGCATTCAAGAGATTGATTCCTTCCTATGGAAAGAGGAAAGGGGGTCCTTCACATAAATTTGTCAAGAAAGTTGACATCCCCTCGGTCGAACTCCCTTCTAAACAGACTTGCTGAATGGATTTAAAACTTGCTCAGCGAGGAATTATTGGGAAATTCACAAGTATCTGGCCCTATCCAAAGGTGATTGATGGATGGGTGTAGAGAAAATGGAGGCCCTTAGTATCTTAAGGTATTTGAAACCACTTTGTCGGAAGAGGATATTATGTATTTGTCCTTAACTCTACAGAGGATCGTGACCTCATCTTCAGCAATGGTCCATACTTCATGGGCCCTAGGGGATTTATTTAAACAAGTGGTCTCCTAATTTCGATCCCACTCAATATGTTCCATTTGTTGTCCCTGTTTGGGTAAGGCTTCTACATTTACCTTTACATTGTTGGAACTCAAAATCCCTTGAAACCATTGGGAACAAGGTTGGTAAATACATCGATAGGGAAGAAAGGAAAGATCAATATTCATGCGTAAGAATATGTGTCGAAGTTGATTTGGAGATAGGACTTCCTGAGGCAATCAAGATAACGGTAGCTAAATGGTAGCATATCCAGGATCTAGACTATGAAAAAATTCCATTCAAGTGCCGGTTCTACCATGGTTACAGCCATATTGCTCAAAATTGTAAGAAAAAATCAAAAAAGGAACTCGCAAAAGAGAATGATGATCAGTGGAACCAAGTCTAGAAAGCATGAACTTCCAATCATGGCCCTAGAAATAAAGGTAAATAAGGAAAGCCTATTAAAGGAGACTCTATTGTTGGAAAGTATCCTTCTAAGTCTCGGGCTGCGAAACACCCGGATGCACCCTCCAATCAATTTGTTGTTCTTAGTTCTCCTAAAGCTCCTTTTCTTGAAGAGGGTGAAATGAAACAATTCAAAGAGCAAGATGTTGAAACTGAAGTGAATACTGGACCCATGGATCAAGCAGGAGCATCTATCTCGGAACTACCTAGGGTAGATGATTCCATGTAGCAACACCACATTTCTCCAAAAGGATTCAATCCTTCTCCTTCTTATGTATAAATTGCTAGGAAGACGCAGGATGATAGCTCAGGCTCTTTTGAAGAAGATTCCATTGAGCAACTTTCCAAAAATGATGGAAGGAAGTATCGTCAGGAAGCTCAAGAAGAAGAGGTTGAGAGACTAAAGATGCAAGGCAACCAGTCCACCATTGAAATGTCTTTTGGTAGGAGCAAGAGGACTAGGCCCCCAAAGGGAGTAATTACTCCCTCTAACCAGGGTAAATAATGCAGATTGTCTCTTGGAATTGTAGGGGATTGGGGAACCCAACCAAAGCAGAAGTAATCAAATATTTAATGAGAATGGTTCCTTATGAAATTCTCTTACTTCAAGAGACTAAGATATAGGAGGAATCTCTTCTCCTCTTAAGTAAATCAAAATGGAAATTGAATGCAGGAAAAGCTGTCAGTGCGAGAGGCACCTCTAGGGGATTAGAAACTCTGTGGTGTGAAGAAAAATTTCAGCTTAAAAGTTGGTTTTCCACCCAGCATTGGATTTTTGCAGATCTCTTTCATATCTCAAGTAAGAAATCTTTGGCCCTATTTAACCTCTATGTTCCAGTTAACTTCATTGAAAAAAAGAGTGATGGAAATTGCTATCAGACTTCTTAGAGTCCAACTCTCCTATAATACAATAGTAGCAGGAGATATTAATATTTCATTAGCCCCAAATGAGAAAAAAGGTGGTCTCTGTGACAAGGATCATTTTCAAGATATGGTGGAGGAGCCGATCCAAGCTTATGGTCTGAATGATATTAAACCCAAGAAAGGACGCTTCACATGGTCAAATAACAGAGTTGGTTGGACTAACATTTATTCTTGTCTCGACATGTTTCTTGTTCATAGCACATTGTTGGATGGAAATTTCATCATTTCATCAACAATTTTTCCCAAGCTCACGTCATACAATCATCCCATTTCTCTGTTGTTTGAAATAGAAGACGACCTTGGGCCAATTACATTTCGTTTCAGCCCTTTATGGATTGAGCAAGAAGACTTTCTCGACATTGTGTCTCAAGTGTGGTCTCAATATGTTGACGGATCTCCCGGTTTTGTATGGGAATAAAAGCTTAAATATACTAAATACGCTTTGAAAAATTCGGTTAAAACACCTCTTCAGACTCCAACTACCAGCAGGCAAGAGAGATTGGTCGAATTATCATCAATTCATTTAGGAATGGAAGACAACGAAATCACCATGTTATCTCCCATGATAAATTTATTTTGATAGTAGGAAGAATCTTCTTATGTAATTAAACATACGGGTATCACTGACAATTTGAAAGCTTATGTTTTTGATTTGGATGAAAATTTTACAAGTTATAGCTTTTGGTGGCTTAGGCGAGGACTATTATCGCTCATTAGCCACCGAAAATCTATGTTTCAGTGGCTAAACAGTTGAATGCGAGGCAAAGACGAAACACTGAAAGCAGTCTGAGCAAGCAGAATCAAAGTAACACTTTCGATGGCTTAGGCAAGACTACAGAAAACTCATTAGCCACCGAAAAGGGGCGCTTTCAGCAGATTAGAGAGAGAAACAAGAAGGGTTTTAACCGCCGAAAGTGAGTGGCGAGCAACATTTGGAAAAATACATTCGGTGGCTTAGGAGAGGCTCCGAACATCTCATTAGACACCGAAAAATGTCGCTTTTGGTGTATTAGAGAAAGGTGCAATGCGTATGCCAACCACCGAAAGCAGGAAGATAAGCATCAGGTGAAAAACCCTTTTGACAGTTTAGGAGAAAGCTAGGGAATTTTATTAACCACCGAAAGAATAGGATTTCCTAAGTTAAAAAAGTTTTCTTGACGAGGTCATTATCTGCCGAAAGTAGAAGTTCACCATGACGACGGGCTAAAGGTTTCGGCAACTTAAGCAAGAAAGAAAACACTTCTTTAGCCACCAAAAGCCGACTTTTCGGAGGCTAGCTGACAAAATCCTGGAGTATATTTACCACCGAAAGGGAAAAATAAGGAAATGGTTAGGAACTGTCACATCTAACCCCGTCAGCAAGATAAATGATCATTTGAGAGCATGATTACCCATCGAAAATATCTGGAGTTGTATGACTGCGTCGGGAAATGAGTAAAAAGGGTCGTTATGCAATTGGAAAAAGACTGATCTGACTGGAAACCCTCAGTCTCCCTCCACCTGTCCAAAAGATCATCAAATAGCCACCGAATGCTCTGGCAGAAGTAGGTTACAGTTATGTGGGAAAATAGATCTAGAGGATCGAGCTACTGTCATCATTTTTGTGACCTCAGCCTCCATAATGACAAAAAACCCTCATAATCAGTGCCAGGAGACTCCATCGTATTTCACTTTCGAAATTAGCTTTTTCTCCACTAGAAAAACTAGCTCTAAAAGAGCAGCCTGCTAAAGCACACTGTATACAAGTATGAAAACTGTTTTGCAGGTACCCAGGAGATACACCCATCAAGAGGAAGAAGAGTGGACCAGCTCTCAGGTAGGAGCTAGGTGATATCAGTTATTTAGAGGCGCATCCAGAGGTCTGCAGACTTTTCCAAGAGGTGGGCTGCTACAAGTTCTATGAAAAAATACAAGGCTTCCATCAGCAGGTGGCTGAAGCTTTTTCCCTCTCATTTGATGGTTCAAAAGTAGTCATAGGAAAAGAGGAGTTTCTCATAGATGAAGCACTAATCATAGAGGTGACAGAACTCCCTTCCACAGGAGAGAAATGGTTCAAGACCACCATACCTAAAGAGGTGGAATTCAGGTCTTGTCTTAAGCCTGAGGATAGAGGAATAATATGGAAGAAGAGTGTGCCATCATTATGGCTGGAAGAGAACTGACAACAGCTGCTAAAGGCCATTGTGGTCTACTTAACCTGTGAAGGGAGATATAATAGAGCAATGATCTACCATTTCAAGCTCATGAATCACTTCACAAGTAAAAGCCATCTCAATCTGCCCTTTTATTTACACAGAAGTCTAGGGAATATGGCACATCAAGTAAAATCCCATCCATCCAAATATTGCTGGTAGACTGTCCCACCACGGTCTTATCCAGCTGTTGGTCCAGGAGTTGTTGAAGAGAAGAAACACGGCTTGGCCTTATTTTCTATTATGGAATGGATTTGAGATAGGCCTTCAACCAAAGGAGAAAGGGAAGTCTCCTACCAAGAAATCCAACACCCCAAGGAGTGGGAGAAGAAGGATGAGGGCCATTTCCCCAGCAGCAGCAACAGAACAACCTCCCTCCTCTTCCAAGACCAAGAAGGAAAAAAGGAATTTGGACTTCAGTGAGAAAGTTTAGGAGGCAGAAGCACACCATGAGAATGTATTAAATCTACCCTATTCATATTCTGAGGAAGAACAAGAAGAGGATGCAGCCCTAGCTCTGCAAATTGTACCAGTATCTGAAGCATTTCCATCCCCCACACCACAGGAGCAAGAGGAACCAGTAGAAAGGGCTTTCTCCAGCAAGTCTAGAAGTCAAAATATCAATAAGCTATTGAGGCAGGTTTATGAAATGGAGGTCTTGGAAAGAGAATTGAAGAGAAACAATGAAACCTTGACCAGGAGGAGCAAGCTACTACACAAGTCCTACCTGGAGCATAGAGAAAAATACATTTTCTTGAAAAGGTTGAACAAAAGATACCTAAAGGACAATACCAGACTATACAGGATGGTTAGGCTCCAAAGGCTGCAGCTAAAGGAAGCCAAACAAAACCCTAGTAGCCACCTCACCTTATCAACCTTAGCTGAAGTAGCCATCAGTCTCCAGCCTCCTGAATCTAGCCAAGGTGTTGTTAACACTCCTAGCACGAAGCCTGCAGAAGAGTAAGACTGAGCAAACAGGCCATTTTTAAAGAAACCCTAATATTTTTTGCAAAACAGGGCTTTCGATGGCTTAGGCAGATGCTGGGGCAGTTCATTAGCCACCGAAAGCACCACTTTCAGCAGCTAACAGTTCCGATAGATTGGCCTTTTAACCACCGAAAGTGGACAGAGGACTAAAGACAAGTTTTGGTGTACAAGACTAGTTTTGGGCAGGTACAGATGATTCATGGACGTGATGTGAAGATAAAAGGCGCTGAGGGATGCATCACAAAAAGGTCTCTGTGAGATCCATTATGACATAAGAGCGCCAAAGGACACCAACCCTAGCTATCAAAGAGAAATCAGTGGTTTAACTGGCAGAGGACCAGTAGCTGTGATCACCAACAATTACTTCAGTTATTTAATATTCATTCAGTGAACTAAATATTCATTACAGTTAGACAAGTAGTTAGGTAGGGTTTCAAACCCTAATTTCCAAAAAAATATTACTTTGTTTATTTTTTGTAAAAAACAGATCCAGGTTTTAGGATCTGTATATTTTGTAAAAGGATATAAAGCCTAAGACTATTTTTATAAAAAAGGTTCGACTTCAAGGATTTATAAACCTATACTATTGTCAACTTATCATCTTGCTCATTCTTGAATATAAGCTCTTTTGTTATGATTTGTTCAGCATTCATCTCTATCTTTACTGTACTCATGCCTGAATGTGTATTTAGGTTACTTTCACGTTGATTAATGACTAATAGCTGTCTTCCTATTGGTGTGTTAATGTGATTTGATTTATGAGTACCATCCTTATCATGATTTAGCCATTTATATGCATCTGTTTTTTATGTAAATCTACTAGCTTGATGAGTTCTCCATCCCTGCACTTTATTGTCAACTTCTGAACAGTTGTAACTAAAAGCCTTGTAATTGAGTGAGTTTCATGCATCTCTTGAGAGTGGAAGGTTATATAGGTCACCTGACTTGATCCATATCAGAAAACCCTAAAAACATTGTAAGTTACTAGGCATCCTCGAGCTACAACCTAGAGGAGTTTCCTGGAGTGATAACAAATTGGTGCCGTTACCGGGGAGAGGAGACTGAAGCTCAGCTTCCCTGGGAGACGACATAGATCCTTGCTTTGATGATAGACACAGCTTGGACACTATTCTGGTTGTAATCATCTATCTGACAACTCCATTGAAATAAGGTGGCTTCAAGAAGACCAAGTACCAGAGCAAAACCTAAGGGGCCACCAACAACACTTGTTTCATATCTAGAAGAAATTTTGAGAAGAGCTAGGGATTTACTAAGACAAACTAGCAGTGCTGCACAAGAAGCCACATCAGGTATTTCAAGAAATTTTTCTGCTATTATTTCTTTTGCTGAAACACTTAATTCTCAGGAATTTATAAATACATCAGAAAATCCTAAGGTTTGGGAATATTCAAGCACTGCTGCTTATGAAGATCCAATCCCAGGTGACTCCACTGGGATAAGTATACCACTACCACCTTCTCAGCAAGAACCTTCTTCAGTGCTACCTTCCCCAACCCTGTCTGTACCCATTTCCAAAATGGCTGCCCCTCAACTGTCCAAAATGGAAAGGATCCTGGTAGCTAGGTATGCCCCCTTGAATTTCCCAAATCCCCTCTCTACCATGCCCACTAGATATTACCTCAAGTATATGCCTAAGTTCACAGGAG
Source organism: Pseudotsuga menziesii (assembly GCA_001517045.1). Classification (NCBI taxonomy): domain Eukaryota; kingdom Viridiplantae; phylum Streptophyta; class Pinopsida; order Pinales; family Pinaceae; genus Pseudotsuga; species Pseudotsuga menziesii. Next base: position 741,147 of record LPNX011139568.1, read on the forward strand.
AAGGGGATTTCACAGTTGAAGAACATTTAGAGGCATTTTACAGCTATGCTGAGAATATTAACATAGAGCAAGAAGATGTATGGACAAGGGTTTTTGTGCAAAGCCTAGATGGTCAGGCTAGGGAATGGTTTAAGGAACTTCTTGCTGGATTAGTGGCAGGAATTGAGGCGCTAGATGACATCTTCCTAAAAAATTGGGGAGAGAGGAGAGACCACCTCTACTATATCACAGAGTACAACAACTTGAAAATAGAAAATGGGGAGTCTGTCTCCAACTTCACCAAGAGGTTAAACAATATGTACAGCAAGATCCCCACCGAAATCAATCCCATTGATGCCTAAACTAGGATAACTTATGCAAATTCCTTTGACTCTGATTTCTACCTACTCCTCAGAGAAAGGAGGTCTTCCTCCTTATCACTCATGCAGGATGCTACCCTAGAGGTAGAATCAAATATCTTGGCATCTCAGAAGGTCAACGGAAAGATCGATCGGAAGAAGCAACCATAAGACCCTATTGGTGCTTCCTCATTAGAAAATAAGATTGAAAAAATGACAAAATTATTAGATAACCTTACTGCTGAAATGTCTAAATTGAAGGACCAAGGATAGATGCCTGTGAGGGGTAAAGGGCCAAGTGACTTTGCTCCTCAAAACCCTAATTTTGTCCATTATAGAAGAGGAAACCCCCCAGTTCAGATTCTCAGAAGGGATAGGAATCAAGGGGAAGATAAGATAATAAGAGCTACATTTCAAAATGTTGTACTAGAAGAAGAGCCCGAATTCATTGAAGAAGAAGGAGAAGCTGAAGACAACATCCAGTGCATGGAGGATGAGGTGGACTATTCTTTTCTGACACGAGAAGAATATGAGGAAGCCCTAATTGATGAGAAGATCATTGAAGAGGCTGTATATTAGGCTGATGGTTAGGGAGGGTACAATCTGAGGTCTAGGCTGGTTGCCCCTCCCAAAAAGAATGCTGGGTCTGTCAAGCAGCTTGCTACACTAGCCAAAAAGGTCATTGTTTTACCAAAGAAAGGGGCTGTCATATCCAAAACATTGTAGAAACCAACACCTTCAGCCATTCCTGATCAGGTCCAAATCAAATTTCCGGGGCATGAGGTGAGGTTTCCAAATAGGCTGCATTATTCTTTCAACCTTGAGTCAGAAATTCAAAAATTGAAGATCCCTTTCCCATTAATTGAGCTAATGAAAAATGATGCATTCAAGTCTTCCATTCTGAATTCCCTTTAGCCAAAGATGCATACTGACACTGACTTTATTAATCTGCAAGATGACAAGCCTGTTGTAACCCTGGGACCCATGATCAAAGACCTAAAGGACTCATGCCCTTCTTTCTACATATCCCTGAATATCCATGATAAAATCCTCCATAACTGTCTACTGGATTCAGGAGCCTCTCATAACCTAATGCCAAAGGCTGTGATGCACGAGCTGGGTCTCAGCATCACAAATCCTTACCATGAATTATTCTCCTTTTACTCCATAAAATTCAAGTGCTTGGGCCTCATCAAAGACCTCGTTGTGAACCTAACTCAGCTACCTTCGAAAAGCATCATGATGGACATTGTAGTGGCTGATATCCCTCCAAAATTTGGTCTCTTGCTGTCTCGATCATGGAGAAAAAGGTTAGGTGGCACCTTTTAGATGGATATTACATATGCCACTATCCCCATGTTTGGAGGAGAGACTAAGAGGCTGTACCGGGAAAATCAGTTGGCCTTCATCATAAGCAAGGAGAGCAATTCAGTGAATCACCCCATCTATGCAGTGGACACTGATTTTGGGTCATGCATTCTGCATATAGATGATTCTCAACAAACATTTGTCCAGCTCACTAAGCCCACCTGTCAGCAGCCCGAAGAAGTGACCATAGCAGTCTGGAGCATGTACTTTCATGGGGCTAGCACTCAAAGCTCAGCAGGTGCATGTGTAGTATTGATCTCCCCATCCAAGGAAAACATTCACCTGTCTTACAAGCTTGATTTTAAAACCACTAACAATATAGAAAAATATGAAGCCTTGCTGCTAGGAGTTAAAGTTTCCAAGGAGATGGGGATCATGTGCATGAGGATTTTTGGAGATGCAGACCTCATTATACAGCAGGTCAACAACACTTTTAAGACAAAAAACATCAGATTAAAGGCCTACAGGGAAGAGGTATGGAAACTCAGAGACTCCTTTATGTTTTTTGAACTGTCATATATACCTAGGGCTTTGAATCACCTAGCTGATTCCCTGGCTGTCTCTGCAAGTCTGTTTATTCCTCCTTTACCTCCTAAGCTCAACTATGATGTTCAAGTTAAATATAGACCTTCCCTACCAGACAATGTCAAATTCTGGAAGGTGTTTGAAAATGACGACGAGCTTGGTAAATTCCTTCAACTAGTAGATGAATTCTATGATATGTACATAGACTAGGAAAACCTAAACATGGAGGAATCCAAGCAGCTAAGTTGAATGATAAAGTGGCTGATCAGAACATTGTCCAATTACCCAGCAACTACATACCTCGAGGCCTAGTACCACTAGAAGAGCTGTTTGATCACAATGACATCCCTTTTAAGCCTGCCAAAAAGGAGCTAGATCCTGCTGTCTAAGAGCAAAACATAGGTAGCCAAAGCCATCCAAAACTGATAAATATGTCCACTAAATTGATTGCTGATCAGAGGTCAAAGTTTTGCACCCTGATAAAGGAGTTTGCTGATGTCTTTGGTTAGGAGTAAAGTGACCTGAAAACCTATGACACTAATATCATCCAGCACATGATTCCTCTGGAGAAGGACACCATCCCTTTCAAGCAGAAGCTGATATCCATCAGTCCTCTCCTATTACCAGTAATTGAAAAAGAAATCTAGAAGCTAATCAAAGCCAAGATCATAATTCCCCTCAGGTACTCCAAGTGGATTGCAAACCTAGTAGTGGTAAGAAATAAAAATGGGGAAATCAGGTTGTGTGTGTTTTTTAGAAACCTGAACAAGTGTTCCAAGAAAGACAACTATCCACTACCCAAGATGGACCACCTGCTGCAGAAAGTATCAAGGGCTAGTGTTATGTACTTCATAGATGGCTTCTCTGGATACAACCAAGTTGCTATGCACCCTGATGACCAAGAGAAGACTACCTTTACCACCCCCTGGGGCACCTTCATGTATGCTAAATTGCCATTTGGGCTAATGAATGCTGGGGCTACTTTTCAGAGAGCCATGTACCTGGATTTTGTAGGATTGAAAGATAAATTTGTGTTGATATATTTGGATGACCTAACAGTTTACTCTCATAGCTATCATGACCACTTGCAGCATTTAAGGAACGTATTTCTGAAGTGCAAAAGGTATGGAATATCATTGAACCCTAAGAAATCCCAGTTTGCACTCAGTGAAGGAAAAATCCTAGGCCACATAGTCTCAGCTGAAGGTGTGAAGATCCATCCGGTAAGGGTGGAAGCAATCCAGAGGCTGTCAATACCGAGGTGAAAAAGAGACATTTAGTCCTTTTTAGGCAAGATAAACTTTGTCAGGAGGTTCATCCCTAATTTTTCTTAGCTGGTAAAGCATATAACAGTCATGCTGAAAAAAGAGGCAGAAATAAAATGGACTGACCAGGTAAGAAACTCTTTTGAAGACATTAAGAAGGCTATCATGGAGGCCCCAACCCTGATTAGTCCTAACTACACCAAGAGTTTTTACATTTTCTCTTTTGCATCCTATGACACAGTGGCAGCTGTACTATTACAAAAGAATGATGAGGGTCTTGATCATCCAATTGCATTCTTCAGCAAAACCCTGAGAGATGCTGAGCTAAAGTATGATCCAATTGAGAATCAGGCTTATGCTCTCATAAAATCTTTGAAGACTTTCAAAATTTATATTCTCCATGCCAAGGTCCTAGTATATGTCCCTTCAGCTACTATGAAGGATGTTTTGACTCAGCCTGACATTGATGGGAAGAGAGCTAAGTGGATTGCCGAGCTCATTGAGTTTGATATAGAGGTGAAACCCACTAAGCTGGTGAAGGGGAATAAACTTCACATGTGTCAAATCAACAAAGGTGCAGACTGTTGTAGCAGCAGAAGTAGATCAAGATCAGAAGGACATTCCATCAGTAGCTGAAAACATATCTTTATGTGAGTGGTACTCAGGTATTATTCAATTTTTGCAAACATTAGAAGTTTCTCCTGATCTCACTCCTCACTAAGCACGAGCTCTTAAGTTAAAATATGTTAAGTTTTGCATAATTGACAAACTATTGTACTGGAAAGATCAGTCTGGAGTTTTGCTAAGGTGTCTAGATAAAGAGGAAGCAGAGCAAGTCATGCACCACTTTCATTCCAGCAAACGTGGGGGCCACCACTATTGGAAAACCACAACCCACACGATCTTAAGGGCAACCTACTAATGGCTAGTCCTCTTTGATGATGTATGCACTTTTGTAAGGGCCTGTGACCAATGCCAAAGATTTATAGGGAAGCAGTAGCTCAAATTATTACCCCTTAGGCCTATTGTGGTGAATGGGCCTTTCCAACAGTGGGGTTTGGATTTCATAGGTGAAATAAATCCATCTTCCAGTGGACAACATAAGGGGATCTTAGTAGCCACTGACTACTTTACCAAATGGATAGAAGCAGTACCCACTAGGAATGCCACTCATCAAGTCATCATGAGATTTTTATATGAGAATATATTTAGTAGGTTTGGCTGCCCAGTAAGGTTGGTAACTGATAATGAACCAACTTTTAAAGCTAGGGCATTAATTAACATGTGTGAGTCAATGGGCATTCAACTGGTGCATTCCACCTCCTATTATCCACGAGGTAATGGCCTGGATGAGTCATCCAACAAAATTTTAGTCAGGATCATCAGGAAACTGCTGGAGACAAATAAAAAAGATGGGATTCAAAGCTTAAGTTTGCTTTATGGGCTGATAGTGTAATAGACAAAAGATCCATAGGGACTTCTCCATTCAAGCTGGTTTATGGCACTGAGGCCATTTTTCCTATCCAGCTCATTCTTCCAGTGGCAAAGTTCTTTCAGGAAGAGGAAGATGAACCAAATGATATGGTGAGGCGAATGATGGACTTGGTGGAGTTGCAGCAAATCAGGGAGCAAGTTATAGGAAAATTAGAATCCCATCAACAGAGGATAAAGAGCATGTTTGACAAAAGAGCAAAAGCAGACAACTTCCAGGTTGGAGATTGGATCCTCAAGTGGGATGCTGTCAGACAAGACAAGGGAAAACATGGAAAACTTGACTCTTTATGGATTAGCCCTTTTGTGATAGCCTAGGTACATAAGAATAACACCTTCAAATTGTAGAATCTGGAAGGGGAAGAGGTATTTGATGGCCCAGTGAATGGGCGGTTTTTTAAACTCTACTTTATTGAAGGCTTTGAGGCCTTATTATTGTAAAATAGTAGATAGTAGGTTGTTTTTTTTTACAGAATAAAATTTATGCCCAATGGAGCAATAAACGATAGTGTTAAGTTATTTAGTTGCTTGCAGGGAAAGGCATTTTGGTCTGGGATTCTTGCGACCTCACTGGGAGGTTCCCATCCCCAAGTAGGAGCTAGATGTTATCTCCCAAAATAAATTTATTTTGATAGTAGGAAGAATCTTCTTATGTAATGAAAGATATGAGTATCACTGACAATTTGAAAGCCTCTGTTTTTTATTTGGATGAAAATTTTACAAGTTATAGCTTTCGGTGGCTTTGGCGAGGACTATTATAGCTCATTAGCCATCGGAAAGCTATGTTTTGATGGCTAAACAGTTGAACGTGAGGAAAATGAAAACCACCGAAAGTGGTCTGAGAAAGCAGAGTCAAAGTAACAATTTCGGTGGCTAACACTTTCGGTGGCTTAGGCGAGACTACAAAAAATTCATTAGCCATCGAAAAGGGGTGCTTTCGATAGATTAGAGAGAGAAACAAGAAGGGTTTTAACTGCCGAAAGCGAGTGGCGAGCAACATTTGGAAAAGTAAATTCGATGGCTTAGGAGAGGCTCAGAACATCTCATTAGCCACCGAAAAAGGTCGCTTTTGGTAGATTGGAGAAAGGTGCAACGCGTATGCCAACCACCGAAAGCAGGAAGATAAGCATCAGGTGAAAAACCCTTTCAGCGGTTTAGGCAAAATCTAGGGCATTTTATTAACCACCGAAAGAGCAGGTTTTCGGTAGTTAAAAAAGTTTTCCGACGAGGTTGTTATCTGCCGAAAGCAGAAGTTCACCATGACGACGGGCTAAAGGTTTCGGCATCTTAAGCAAGAAAGAAAAAACTTCTTTAGCCACCAAAATCCAACTTTTCGGCGGCTAGATAACAAAATCTTGAAGGATGTTAACCACCGAAAGGGAAAAATAAGGAAACGGTTAGGAACTGTCACATCTGACCCCGTCAGTAAGATAAATGATCATTTGAGAGCATTATTATGTTAGTTTTTCATCATATAAGCTAGCATTATGATCTTAGGATCTTTTCACTGAGAGAATAACAAGCATAGCAATAAAACATAAGCACATCACAAGAGACAAGAGACACAAAGAGTTTTCCTCGGGGAAACCATAAAGGAGAAAACCTCGCAACTTCCTCAGAGATTGAATCAGCACCAAAAAAAGGTAAAACCAGAAAACAGTAAGATGATCTCCTGGCAACAGCAGTCTCTCTCTCTCATACTGAGAGAGCTTCTCCTCTCTCACTCATGCGCCCTCATAAGTGAGTGTGAGTGTTGCAAGTGATAAATAGAGAGGCTCTCACTCTCTATTTATATTCTTCCATTCACTTGAAGTGTACTCCAACATGTCGACCTCACTTAACAATTAATTACTAGAGGAGACATCTCTAGGAGTGTCTAATAACCCTAGTGCCCCACCACTTGTGGGGACTTTTCCTCCTTCGACCAATAGGAGGGTAACACAATGGTGGGGACTATTGCCCCGACTTACAATGACTCACCTAGGGTCGACTTCACTAGGATAGTCTAATAACCCAAGGGCCCCACAACTGTGGGGAATTTAACCCTTAACCAATAGGAGGGTTACCCACAATGACTTGACATGACTTTCTCATTATAGAAACTTCCCGGAATAAACATTGGGGTATGACATGAATTAATTACAATACATCCTGGAATAAACATCGGGTTACAATAGATAAGAAATGCAAGTGAATACATTCCGAAGTTACAATTACATCAACACTCCCTCTTAACTAGGAAGGTATTCGCTCAACACAATTTATCAGCACAAGTCTTCTTCTCTGTATCATTTTGGTCATCGTCAGGTCTTCGTCATCTTCAAGTCATATTCATTTGGATCTGTATCATCATCACTGAATTTGGATTATCATCACTAGATTTGGATCATCACTCGATTTGGATCATCATCACTGAATCTAGATCATCACTCGATCTGGATCATCACTGGGAATCATCACTAGATCTGGATCATCACTCCATCTGGATCAACACTACTGGATCATCTTCACTGGATCTGGATCAACACTGCTGGATCATCTTCACTGGATCTGGATCATCACTTGATCTGGATCATCACTGGCTATCATCACTAGATCTGGATCATCACTGGATATCATCACTAGATCTGGATCATCACTCGATCTGGATCACCACGGGTGCTATCTCATGATTCTTCTTATCACAGGAAGTTCTACAGAGCCAGCCCTTTTTCATGCTGGTTGTAGGCCTAGCCTCCATGTAGGTCTTTTCCAGCACTTATATCTGATCAACACATGATACAAAGAATGGCTCATCATTTCTATCTGATCAACACATGATGCAAAGATAGATACTGCACTTACATCTGATCAACACATGATATGAAGAATGGCATGCCCAACACTTACATCTGACCTACTCATCAGAAAGGCATGCCCAACACTCACATCTGATCATGTAGGAACTAATCCTATAATCATATCAGAAAGGCCCAACACTTACATCTGATCAACACATGATTGAAGAAAGGCTCAACATCTCTATCTGATCAACACATGATGCGAAGATAGATACTGCACTTACATCTGATCAACACATGATACAAAGAATGGCACTGCACTTACATCTGATCAACACATGATGCGAAGAATGGCACATCACTTACATCTGATCAACACATGATGCGAAGAATGGCTCAGCACTTATATCTGATCAACACATGATGCAAAGAATGGCTCTGCACTTACATCCATCTAGGCGGGAACACATCCTGCTCACAATGATGGAAGGGCTTGCACTCATATCTGATATTGTAGGAACCAATCCTACAGTTATTTCATAATGGCCCCCAGTCCTCCTCGACTGAGCTACCTGGTAACTGACCAGGTGCCTCCATTCTCCTAGAGAATGGCAGTTTCCCTTACATCTGACCTGCTCGTCAGAATGGCCAACACTCACATCTGACGTGGAAGGAACTTAATCCTTTAGCCATGACAGAATGGTTCAGCCCTTACATCTGATCAAGTGGGAACACATCCCTCTATCACATCAGAATGGCTACTCAGTTCTTACACTGAGTGTTCCTGGTAACTGACCAGGTGCCTCCATTCCTAGAATGGCAATTGCCCTTACATCTGTCCTACTCGACAGAATGGCCAGCACTCATATCTGACATGGAAGGGAGTAACCCTATCACCATGATAGAATGGCTCAGCCCTTACATCTGACCATTGAAGGAACCAATCCTCTCACCATGTCAGAATGGATATGGGTCTCATCACTTTCTCTTAGAGGCAACCTCGATTTGGAGAACACCAAGCTTCTCCCTGAAGTACTCGAACTTCAGCCTAGCCAATGGCTTCATCAATACATCAGCTATCTGTTCCTCCGTCACAACATACTGGAGCTTCACTGCTTCCCTTTGCACCATATCCCTGATATAGTGATACTTGATCTCGATGTGCTTCGACTTGTCATGGAACACTGGATTCTCTGTCAACTTTACACAACTCTGGTTGTCACAATGTATATAAGTAGCATCCAACTGGATATCAAATATATCAGACAGTAGCTTCCACAGCCATACTACCTCACAACTAGATGAACAAGCTGCGACATACTCTGCTTCAGCTATACTCAGTGCCACATAGGATTGCTTCCTGCTAAACCAAGAGATCATACCTGATCCCATACTGAAGCAACATCCTGAAGTACTCTTCCTGTCAATGGCACTGCCTGCCCAATCTAAATCAACATAACCTTCCAAGTTAATATTTTGATTCGCATCGTACTTGAGCCCATAATCAACTGTACCCTTCAGGTACCTCAGAATATGCTTTGCAGCAATCAAGTGAACACTTCTCGAATTTGTTAAGAACTGGCTCAAGGTGTTCACAGCAAAGCAAATGTCTGGTCTCGTGTTCGTCAGGTACATCAATGACCCAATCATCTGACGATACATCGTAGCATCAACCGACTCTGATGAAGCATCACATAATAGCTTCAGGTTTGATGCCATGGGTGTGGTCATAGCCTTGCAGTCCATCTTCCCAAACCTCTTCAAGATATCTACTGCATACTTCCCTTGTCCAAGGAAGATTCCATCTGTACTCTGCCACACCTCCATACCTAGAAAATAATGCATCATCCCCAAGTCTTTCATTTCAAACTCAGCAGCAAGATTTCTCTTTGTATCAGCAATCAACCCATCTGTACCTGTCACAAATAGATCATCTACATATAGTAGAAGCATCACTGAGTTGCCATCCTCAACCTTGTAGTAAAGGTTGGAGTCTGCTTTACTCTTGGTAAAGCCTAAACTGGATAGAAAGCTGTCAATTTTGCTGTACCATGTCGAACCTCAGGATCTTCTGTAGTCACTCCCTCTGAAGCAAAGCATCATACTCCCTCTGTCTTCTATGCTCTATGCACTGAAAACATTCTATACCGGAGTGACAAGTAGTATCCATCTAGGATCATTGTATACCGATATCCTCTATTTTGAACTTTTTCAAAAGTTCTTCTCACATCCATCTGTGAGCTTTTCATCCTTTATCAACCTTGTAGCAAAGGTTAAGATATTCATCAAGCTCATCATGTATGTGTTATCCCATGGGTGTCTTCTGAACTCATACAAGGCCTTCTTTCATTTGCACACATGATTATGCATGTCATGTGACTTCACTTCCAGTGGCTGCAAATATCTCTTCTTAGTTTATGTCTTCTTTTCATGAGAAGCCTCGTGCTATGAATCTTGCTTTGTATCCCACGATGTTTCCATCTACTGCATGATGGAACTACGAACTTCTCTTCAGGTCTTGATACTGCATCCTAGACATCATTCTTCTTGAACTGGTCTTCTTGGTTACTTCTTCATAGTTGGAAGATTCTGCATCAATGATGTTGCTGCATTCATCATATTATTCTTCATCTTGAACTGTCGTCACTTGTTCTTCGGAACAAGTTTCGTCCTTCTTTGCTTGCAGGTGATTATGTATGCGATCTTTCCTACAAGTCAAATGCATTTGTATGGTTAGAACATTTCATAAGAAAAATTAATACTGGCAAATACTTATGCATAAATATATGATCATGCAACTACTTTAGCCAATACAACATTCATCCATATCTCACTGAAACTTTCTAGATTCCTTCCATCTCTACCAAGACAACATTGTGATTGTGCACTAATCCAATATGTCAGCAAAGAGGTTTCAATCTAGATAAGTAGCAATGGAGAGTTGCATAACACCATGAGCTACTTACCCATCACATGCATATTAGTAGTATACTGTCATTAATGCAAACATCCTATCATGCATAATACATCAACTAAATATCAACAAATGCATAACAAAAAAATATCATGAAATGACAATTGAATACTTATCTTTATTTGTTTTGTGGGTATACTCCTTCTTGAGTCTTCAGCTTCATCATCTTCTTCATTCATAATAGCATCTTATCCAAATGCTAGGATGGATAAGAGGTTCTTCAAGAGTTGAGTCCTTTGTATTCCTCATTGCTTGAGGGATCTTCTTTGGATGGTGAGAGCTTGATCTTCAATTTCTCCCATCATCTCTTCTCTTCTTATGAGTCGAGCTTCTTCTTCTTCTCGAAGTCTGCTAAAAGTAATCACTTCCTTCTGCCACACATTCCTTGCATGAATGAATCCCATGATATTGGGAGGCCATTCAAGGTGGCCATCACCACTTCTGCATAATTCACTTCGTCTTTTACCGCTTCAAGTTGTTCTTTGATTTGAGATACCCTTATGACTGCATGGTCTTTGCATTCTGGATCTTCACTTCCTTCAACTGGTTTCTTAAGGTCATCTTCTGATGTATGTTCTTCCCTTTAAATAGCTTGGCCAAGGAATCAAACATCTTCGGTGTCTTTGGGGAGACACTTGTGGTACAAGTTGATTCGTGACTAAATCAGCAATGATCTTCTTGGCCTTGACCAAGTTCTTCTTGTGTAAGGCTTTGAGCCTCATCTCCCTCTGAAATTAGAACCTCTCTACTCATGTAGGTGTCCAATTCATTTCTTTAGGGAGATCATATACTTACATAATTGGAAGTTGTCAATTTCACCAAGCTTATCATCAAGTTGATGTGATAGATCACTTTCAAATGAGAACCTCAAATGGAAATAGCAAAAGATTAGATCTTACCGTTTTGAGGTGTCTGTCCTGGTTCCGGAGCTGGCTGATCTAGGGTTTGTCACAGAAACCCTAATTTTCAAAACTTGGAATCCTTTAGATATGATTGGATAGACATATAGATCTCTTCAAATGGAGCTTTCCAGTGTACTCCTTTTCTGAAAACAGTGGAGGGAAGCTCCCGGAACAGGAAGCCCTAGTTTTCCAATTTCTTATGCAGAAATGCCTGTTACTGTTTCTGTGATATCTCTGAAATTGTGACTCCTCTATGTCTGAAATTTCGCATCGAGGTAACCTCACATGTCCCTGGTCCCAAACCATAGGTTGCATCATAATTTTTTTCACCATTTGGGATTTATGATCCTTCTTCCAAGGTGACCTGTTACAGGACTGTTCAGAACAGCGAAGTTGTACGGCATGCTACGTGTCACTGGTTGATCTTCTGAGTCCGATATTTGGACCACTAAAATTAAATTCCATGCCCTTTCTGGAACATCTTCAATAATTCCATTTGGACCTCTGTAGCCCAAGATATTGCAATTATCCCCAGGTATCATGTTTAGGGATGAATTCTGGAAGAGGCTGGAATCCTAACTTGGAGGGATCATATCTCCCAGAATATAGAGAATATGATTTTGAATTTTGGGTACAGTGTACATAAGGATTTTATCTTTGGCCTTTAAAATTTTCAGCTTTTGAGACTTCGCCAACTTCAGAATATAGCGAATGTACTAAAACTTATCAGTTTTAGTATTTAGGGTTTTTCCTAGCTCGGGGTCAAACTAGGGTTTGAATTTCCCAGAGTTTCACCCAACCAAATTTATTGATCCAGGTCTCTAACCTTCGGTTTTGATGAGGAGAAAAATCCTCTTTTGGTCTCACTCAAAAATTCCTCTTCTGTAGAAAGCCCTAATTTCCACATCGAAAATTGAAAATGCTCGGAATCGAATTCCGCTTCGACAGAAAGATGCGCCCTTCAATGGAGAGTCATCCTAGCATTATTTTGCTGATGGATTGTGGAGAGAGACCCAAAAATTAAGAATCCCTAGATTCTGCAGCTGCACAATGTCTTCTTCTCAGGTTAGCTCTGATACCATGTTAGTTTTTCATCATATAAGCTAGCATTATGATCTTAGGATCTTTTCACTGAGAGAATAACAAGCACAACAATAAAACATAAGCACATCACAAGAGACAAGAGACACAAAGAGTTTTCCTCGGGGAAACCATAAAGGATAAAACCCCGCAACTTCCTCAGAGATAGAATCAGCACCAAAAAAAAGGTAAACCAGAAAATAGTAAGATGATCTCCCGACAGCAGCAGTCTCTCTCTCTCATACTGAGAGAGCTTCTCCTCTCTCACTCATGCACCCTCATAAGTGAGTGTGAGTGTTGCAAGTGATAAATAGAGAGGCTTTCACTCTCTATTTATATTTTTCCGTTCACTTGAAGTGTACTCCAACATGTCGGCCTCACTTAACAATTACTTACTAGAGTCGACATCTCTAGGAGTGTTTAATAACCCTAGTGCCCCACCACTTGTGGGGACTTTTCCTCCTCCGACCAATAGGAGGGTAACACAATGGTGGGGACTATTGCCCCGACTTACAATGACTCACCTAGGGTCGAATTCACTAGGATAGTCTAATAACCCAAGGGCCCCACAACTGTGGGGAATTTAACCCTTGACCAATAGGAGGGTTACCCACAATGACTTGACATGACTTTCTCATTATAGAAACTTCCTGGAATAAACATCGGGGTATGACATGACTCAATTACAATACATCCAGGAATAAACATCGGGTTACAATAGATAAGAAATACAAGTGAATACATTCCGAAGTTACAATTACATCAACAGATTACCCACTGAAAAGATCTGGAGATGTATGACTGCATGGGGAAATGAGTAAAAAGTGTCTTTATGCAATTGGCAAAAGACTGATCTGACTGGAAACCCTCAGTATCCCTCCATCTGTCCAAAAGATCATCAAATAGCCACCGAATGCTCTGGCTGAAGTAGGTTACGGTTATGTGGGAAAAGAGATCTAGAGGATCGAGCTGCTGTCATCATTTTTGTGACCTTAGCCTCCATAATGATAGAAAACCCTCATAAGCAGTGCCAGGAGACTCCATCGTATTTCACTTTCGAAATTAGCTTTTTCTCCACTAGAAAAATTAGCTCTGAAAGAGCAGCCTGCTAAAGCACACTGTATACAAGTCTAAAAATTGTTCTACAGGCACCCATGAGATACACCCATCAAGATGAAGAAGAGTGGACCAGCTCTCAGGCAGGAGCTAGGTGATATCAGTTATTTAGAGGCGCATCCAGAGGTCTGCAGACTTTTCCAAGAGGTGGGCTGCTACAAGTTCTGTGAAAAAATACAAGGATTCCATCAGCAGGTGGCTGAAGCTTTTGCCCTCTCATTTGATGGTTCAAAAGAAATCATAGAAAAAGAGGAGTTTCTCATAGATGAAGCACTAATCACAGAGATGATAGAACTCCCTTCCATAGGAGAGAAATGGTTCAAGACCACCATACCTAAAGAGGTGGAATTCAGGTCTTACCTTAAGCCTGAGCATAGAGGAATAATATGGAAGAAGAGTGTGCCATCTTCATGGCTGGAAGAGAACTGGAAATAACTGTTGAAGGACATTATGGTCTACTTAACCTGTGAAGGGAGATATAATAGAGAAATGATCTACCATTTCAAGCTCATGAATCACTTCACAGGTAAAATCCCTCTCAATCTGCCCTTTTATTTACACAGAAGTCTAGGGAAGATGGCACATCAAATAAAAGCCCAGCCATCCAAGATTGCTGGTAGGCTGTCCCACCACGGTCTTATCCAGCTGTTGGTCCAAGAGTTGTTGAAGAGAAGAAACATGGCTTGGCCTTATTTTCTGTTCTAGAATGGCTTTGAGACAGGCTTTCAGCCAGAGGAGAAAGGGAATTCTCCTACCAAGAAATCCAGCACCCCAAGGAATGGGAGAAGAAGGAGGAGGTACATTTCCCTAGCAGCAGCAATAAAACAACCTCCCTCCTCTTCCAAGACCAAGAAGGAAAAAAGGAATTTGGACTTCAATGAGAAAGGTCAGGAGGTAGAATCACACCATGAGAATGTCTTGAATCTACCCTATTCAGATTCTGAGGAAGAACAAGAAGAGGATGCAGCCCTAGCTCTGCAAATTGTACCAGTATCTGAAGCATTGCCATCCCCCACACCACAGGAGCAAGAGGAACCAACAGAAAGGGATTCCTCTAGCAAGCCTAGAAGTCAAAAGATCAATCAGCTATTGAGGCAGGTTTATGAAATGGAGGTCTTGGAAAGAGAACTGAAGAGAAACAATGAAACCTTGACCAGGAGGAGCAAGCTATTGCACAAGTCCTACCTGGAGCAGAGAGAAAAATACATTTTCTTGAAAAGGATGAACAAAAGATACCCAAAGGACAATACCAAACTATACAGGATGGATAGGCTCCAAAGGCTGCAGCTGAAGGAAGCCAACGCAAACCCTAGCAGCCACCTTACCTTATCAACCCTAGCTAAGCAACCATTAGTCTACAGCTTCTTGAATAACCAAGGTGATGTTAACACTCCTAGCACGAAGGCTGCAAAAGAGTACGACTAAGCAAATAGGCCTGAAAGGACATTTTTGAAGAAACCCTAATAGTTTTTGCAAAACAAGGATTTCGGTCGCTTAGGTGGACGCTGGGGCAATTCAATAGCCACCAAAAGCACCACTTTCGGCAGCTAACTGTTCCGATAGACTGGCCTCTTAACCACCGAAAGCAGATAGAGGCTTAAAGGCAAGTTTTGGTGTACAGAACCGGTTTTGGGCAAGTACAAATGATTCATGGACATGATCTGAAGATAAAAGGAGCTGAGGGATGCATCAGAAAAAGGTCTGTGTGAGATCCATTATGACATAAGAGCGCCAAAGGACACCAACCCTAGCTGTTAAAGAGAAATCAGTGATTTAACTGGTAGAGGACCAGCAGTAGTGATCACCAGTAATTACTTCAGTTATTTAATATTCATTGAGTGAACTAAATCTTCATTACAGTTAGACAAGTAGTTAAGTAGGGTTTCAAACCCTAATTTGCAAAAAACTGTAACTTTGTTTATCTTTTGTAAAAAATAGATCTAGGTTTTAGGATCTGTATATTTTGTAAAAGGCTATAAATCCTAAGACTATTTTTATTAAAAAGGTTCGACTTCGGGGATTTATAAGCCTATACTATTGTCAGCTTCTCATCTTGCTCATTCTTGAATATAAGCTCTTTTGTTATGATTTGTTCAACATTCATCTCTTTCTTTATTGTAATTATGCCTGAATGTGTATTTAGGTTAGTTTCAAGTTGATTAATAACTAATAGCTATCATCCTATTGGTGTGCTAATGTGATTTGATTTATAAGTACCATCCTTGTCACGATTTAACCATTTATATGCATATGTTTTGTATGTAAATCTTCTAGCTTGATGAGTTCTCCATCCCTACACCTTATTGTCAAATTCTGAACAGTTGTAACTAAAAGCCTTGTAATTGAGTGAGTTTCATGCATGTCTTGAGAGTGGAAGGTTATATAGGTCACTTGACTTGATCCATATAAAAAAACCCTAAAAACATTGTAAGTTACCAGGCATCCTCGAGCTACAACCTAGAGGAGTTTCCTGGAGTGATAACACACCAAATCTCAGTTAAATATGGAACAATTTGCTCAACTTAAAACCACACAATATTTCTGACAGGAAGAGGAACACCTTCGACTGAAGTCTCGAAGTCTCTGGCTGAAGGCAGGTGATTAAAACATTGCCTTCTTCCATCGTCAATACAGGGCTAGACTGTCTAGAAATCACATCTCAGAAATCTTCATTAGCGAGGGGGATGCCATTAAAGGTCAAGATCTTCTAAAATAGGCTGCAAGTAGGCACTTTTAGCTCTTGTTTCAGGAATATGGCCTCTCTGATGGTGAAGTGACTGCATAATTTTTAGATTATGTTCCCTTTGTTGTCAACATAGAGGATAATTATGATTTAATGAAACCCTTCACTGGAAAGGAAATTTTGGACGTCATCTAGGCTATGGAGACGGACAAAGCTCCTGGGCCAGATGGATTTTCTTTCCATTTTTATAGATTCTGCTGGAACATAATCAAATCAAACCTCATCCGCATCGTGACAACCTTCCAAAAAAAATCTAAAGTGGGAGGATGCACTAATTCTACATTTCTTGCTCTAATTCCAAAGGAAGTTAATCCTTATTCTTTTGATAGGTTCCGTCCCATTTCGATGTGTAATTCCTCTTACAATATCCTAGCCAAATTTCTAGCCAATAGATTCAAACTCTTGTTAGGTAATTTGATCTCTCCCCTTCAGGGGGCTTTGTAAACAAGAGGCACCTAGTTGATAATGTAATCCAAGTCCAAGAAGCTCTTCACTCAAGTTTCCAAAGAAAGGAGAAAGGAATGTTAATTAAGCTTGATATGAAAAATTCCTTTAATCAAGTAAAGATTCCCTTCCTCTATGAAGTCCTTCTCTCTTTTGGCTTTAGCTCTCAGTTTGTGAATTTGATAAAAGCTTGTACTGATTGGCCCTGGATTGCGCTTCTAGTCAATGGTATACCTACAAAATGTTTTCAAGCTACAAGAGGTCTTCGTCAAGGATTTACGATGTCACCTTTTCTATACATATTGATGGAAAAAACTCTGAGTTGAAAAATTTTGGCTGAAAAGGAAGTTGGTTACATCCCGAGCATTAAGATTTCTAGGGGAGTGGACCCAATAAACCACCCCTCTTCGCAGATGATTCTCTCCTTCTAGGAGGGGCCTCTTTGAAGATTGCTTGGGAATTTAATGAAATTCTTCAAAAGTTCGGCCTAATTTTAGGAGGCTTGATCAATAATAAGATAAATGTTGTTTATGGCTGGAATGTAGACCATTCAGAAATTATTCAAATAACAAACTACTTGGGCTTCCTTGGCTTTGACAAGTGGGATAAAATGAAGTATTTGGGGATGCCTTTAACTCTTGGATATTCTCCTCCTTCTATTTGGCTTGAAGTGCTAGCTAATATAAAAGCTATAATTGCTTCTTGGGGTGGTCAGTGGTTAACCATGGTAGGAAAAATTATTTTGATAAAGGCTATTCTTTTAGGTCTACCAATCTTTCAATCCTCTTTGCTGCTCACCCCTAAGTCTATCTTGGCTCAGATTTCTAAAATTTTGAGAGATTTTCTTTGAAATGGTGGTAAAAGCAGTCAGAATAAGTTGCATTTGGTAAGCTGGGAAATCCTTGAAAGATCTATTTCAGAAGGTGGATTACAAATTCATGACCTCGGTCTGGAAAATCTGGATTTGGGTGGAAAAATCATTTGGAAGCTATATGTAGACAAAAATCATCCTGTCAGCTAGATATTTAGGATGAAATATCTTAAGGGAAGCTATTTAAGAAATATAACAACCTCTACTATTTCCACAGGCACAACTATCTCAAATTCTTGTAGAAGAGGTATTGACAATTTCAATAAACAACTTTATAGAATCCCTCGCAATGGGAAGAGGATCCTCCATTGGGAAGATAAAATCTCAGAAAATCCTTCTCTCTCCTCTATTTTTTCTTTAGAAGAGATTATGCACTGGTTAATTAAGAAAGGCCTGCTCTGCTTGGCTAATATCTGTTCTTGGGACAACATTGGAAACTGGGTTGGTTGGTCTTTCCTTGAGATTCTAGATCACCTTAGTTCCCAAAAAACTTTACTGGTCTCCTATCTTTCTGGTCTAGCTCCAGTTGATAGTTCCTATAAAGACAACTGGGGTTGGGGAAAAACTGGTTCTTACTTTGTTGCAAATGGTTTTATTGCTTTACAAGCTTCTCACTCTTCAATCTTCTCCCCTACGATTTGGAAATTAGTCTGGTCCTCGCTCTGTCTTCCCAAGGTAAATTTTTTCTCTTGGTTGATCTTACACAATAAGGTGTTGACTGGTGATAATTTGGTAAAACATGGATTCAATGGTCCCTTTTGGTGCTACTTTTTCAAATCAGCCCTTGAAACGACAGATCATCTCCTTATTGGTTGTGTTTTCTCCAAGCTGGTGTGGGAGTTGGTGCTCCATGGCTCCTCCTTTGTTGTCCCTATCCAATCTTCTGTCAACGCGTTCTACCTTTCCTGGAGTGAACAAAGACCTCATAAAACTGTTATAATTGCTGACTAGCACAAGTATTGGTTCTAGATTTTGAATATCACGCTATGGAAACTATGGATTTCTAGAAACAATTGCATATTCAAAAATTTGAACCTGAATCTTCAGATCGTGGATGTCAAAATTAAATTGTTAATTGTTGAGTCAGCAGGTTCCACGTTGTTCTCTTCGCTGCCTTCTGTGTTTATAAAGTGGTTGGGCTTCAGCCCTCAAGGATTGAGAAATTCTGTTTGTGTCAAACCTGTCAACCCTCATCCCTGGAATTTTCATGGAAATTCAAATGCATTCAAATCGTTATGGATGAGCTCCTCTTCAGTGACAATTTTTGTTGACGTTGCATAAAAGGGGAATCTTGGTATCTCAGGTGTTGGGGGTTTGGTCTTCTCTCTAGGTAGATTGACCAAATTCAGTTTTAGCTGGGGTCTCAGAATCATGTCAAATAACCAGGATGAAAGTTACAGTCTCCTCATGGCGAGTCAGATTGCTAAGGAGAAAGGATTCAAGTCACTTCAAATTTTCGGCAATTCTGAGATGTTGATTAAAGCTTTAAATTCAGATGACTACTTCAATAATTATGCCTTGAATAAATATTTGCAGAGAATTCAGAATGTTCTGAAAGAATTTGATATGGTCGTTTCTTTTCACATCCTTTGGAATCTTAATAATGTCGCAGGTGTCTTGGCTAATAAAGCATGCTTGTTGCCTCAAGGGTTTCTTAGCATCAACGGCGATTCATGTTATTTTCATCCCATTCCTTAATTGTGATTCAATAAGGTGTCATTTGTCTAAATGAGATCTTCTCTTCCTCTCTGTAAGAATTTGTACAGTCTCTATCCCTTTCGAAGTATTTCTATTTTGATTGTGTAATTGGTTGATATCCAGTTGCCAAAACAGATCTGTGATTTTTCATAAAAATAAAAATTATCCAACTGAATTAAAAAAAATCCCATAAATCGAAGGGATTATAGGATTTTTTGGTAGAAGTTATTCTTTTTTTATCATTAAGAGATTAATTATTGATTGTCAAACACACTTCTTTCATAATCTTCTTCTTAGGTCACATCTCAACTATTTATAATTGCCACTGAAAAGGTGTTCTAACAGTTTATGCTCATGCTCCTCTTTATAAAAAACAACTGTGAAATTTCCCTTGTCCACCTTCAAAACCAATATGTTGTCATTATTCCTTAGATTACGTAATGCAATTAATTCCTCATTAGTTATCCTTGGTAGTTTTTCCCTATTGATTGTTACCGCACATTCTAACCTTAGTTCTTCTGCTTTATTCGTTGAAGTCCATCACTAACACATTCAATATCACATACTCCAAGACATGACGCATGGTCTCATCCAATTCAATACTAGACATGGTTAACACGTTAATTATGGGAGAGGATATTTACAGTTATGAAGTGATCATAACTATAGTCTGTAGATTCATTACTATAGTCTCTATGCATCTTTTTCAAATGGTCATTTGGCGCAACTTGAAAAAAAACAATAGATGTAATTTTCTTTCTATTGAAGAACTATTGGGATGCTTTAGAGGTAGTTATTTGGTATTCAAGTATTCTTAGGATTATTTGAAGCAACAAACGAGCATAATTTTAAACAACAAAATGCTCAAATGAACATAAACATATCTATAGTGATGACAACCACTTGATTTCGTATAGTATCTATCAATGCAAAACACTAGTATCATTTCATGTAAGTACTATCATAGCATGCCCATGGGAAAGGCCATAGGATAAGGTTACGAGTGAGGAATAAGGTGATGTTGGGTTGGAAGGTGTAGTCACATATGTATTACACAAACACATCACAACTGAGAACACAGATTTCTTTAAGCTACATAGATAACTATGCGAATAGTTAATTAAGGCTTAATCATTGCTTCTCTTTTGTTCAGTAATGCACTCTCCATCTTCATCAACCTGAAGAAACATCAACAAACATAAATAAATATACAACTTTAAAAGCAAGACAAAACAAAGAAAGTAGATATACACTATGGCCATTTACAACATTCTTTTACAAATTATTATGATTGAAGAGGTAGAAGGTGAATAAGGTCGTAGTGAACTATATGGAAAATTTCATGAAGAAAATGATGTTAAATTCGGTTTCTTCAAATGCCATTTTAAAATAATTCTAAGAGAATATAGACTCCCCATCAAATTTTGTTATAGAAGAACCATAACATTATAGTGAATACAAAAACCTACATAACAGGGGAAAGATACTAAAATAAATGAGTGAATTATTAAACTTCATTGGAATAGTGTGATGTTTGTGAGTAGCAAGGTTCTTTTTCTCTAAATTCACAAAGCATTTTATTGATGATGTTGAATATTAATTTACCGTGAAATAATTCACTTAGTTTACCTTCTGATTCAAGGGAATTTCTTTGAGATAAGGTGAGCTCAATACATGCAATACATAGCACAGGTTCAAAACAATTGTTGTAAATCTTGGTATAATTAGAGTTTTAGAAGAACAAACCCTTAAACTCATCAAATCTGCTAAGAAATTTAATCCATAGAGTTTTTTGTAAATGTCCCATTATTTCTTGAGTCAAAGAATCTAATTTTTTCTTTTAATAGTCCCATGTAAGAAAACGGAGAAAATGCCTGGTAAGAAATGGAACTTGAAGCCCAGAGAATGAACTATTTAGACCGTATGTGTTACAGAAGTCCACAAAGCTATAGTCTTTGTCATAAATTATTTCTCTGAACACAAAATAATCGATTCTGGGTGATAAATGATTTGTGAAGTTCCTTTAATATTAGAACTGGAAGATATTTAATCTATTCAGTAGCATTTAAGCCGTTTGCAATACAATCAACAAAACCTATAACATATTGTGAAACTCTTAAAAAAATTGCAATGCCAAGACTTTGTACTTGAACCTAGTCTTGTAGAAATTTAATGTATCCCAAGTCTTCATGAATAACAAATGTCGTATCCGTCTCAAAAATCATTATTAAGGCCATGAAATTAAACCTTTTGTGATACAAATTGATTAATAGAAAACTAATGGATAGGTAAATTTTTCCATGAAAAAAGCTATTTTTTGTTTTTTTTCAAAGCTAGAAAGATTAAAATGTTCTCAAATATTCTATATTTCACCTTTCCAAACAATGAGTTGTTGCAACATTGTAATACTTTCACCTAGCTAATAACTATAGCAGAAAAACCCTTAAGCTAACTATAGTTATTGAAAAATAACTATAACTATAGAAAAATACATTGCCAATAACTATAGTTATTTTTCTACGTTTCAATTGAACTTAAAATTTCTAATAAACTATCATTTATTATCAACTCTATTTCCAATGCTTTGTTAAATTATTTTTCTCTCAAACTAATTAAAACATATAACTCACAAAATTTACCATATTAAAATTCTAATAAACTATCATTTATTATCAACTATATTTCCAATGCTTTGTTGAAATTCTTGTTCTCTCAAACTAATTAAAA
Organism: Pseudotsuga menziesii; assembly: GCA_001517045.1. Classification (NCBI taxonomy): domain Eukaryota; kingdom Viridiplantae; phylum Streptophyta; class Pinopsida; order Pinales; family Pinaceae; genus Pseudotsuga; species Pseudotsuga menziesii. The sequence goes on from LPNX011139568.1 coordinate 763,469, forward strand.
CATATAGCTCACAAAATTTCCCCTTATATAGGATTTTATCTCGGAGACTATTGTAGAATAAAATCTGCATGGATTGTTTGTAAAAATTTCAGAAATGAGGACGAATCTAGCTGGGCTAAACAACAAAACGACCTGTTGTATTCCAAAAAAAATCACATTGATTGAAGTAACAGGATGGTTATTTGTTTTGTTTGTTGGGGAAGATTTCAGTTCTCAAATTTCTCTACATATTGAGTCATTAATATTTTTTAAAACATAAATTCTTTGATTAAAACAATTTAAAATTTAAAACAGAAAGTGTATAAGAAATTTGTTTCAGCTTGAACAAAAGTCATACTCCTGGATTAGAAATTTGTTTCGCCTTAAAGAACAATATCCCCTAGATACCAAAATAAAGTCTCAAAAGCGTTCACCAACCCATTTTTTACTTTAAAAACATGTCTATAAACTATTACTTCTCATCCACTTAAAGACATGTTTTAAATAATTTTCAGATCTCCAAATCAATCAAGAATGTTAAAATTGCTTGATTGCATAGAGAGCACTTTTTTAATAATAAAAAGTAAATAAGAAATAACAAGTATTCTATATTTTTTGTTGTTATATACAATTTTCATCTGCCTGTTGACGCCTTTAGGGACTAGGGAGAAAGGGCGGTCAATAGTATAAATTCTGAACAGTAGGGAGATTTAATAATATTTTACTCATGAGAAGTGGGGAAGTTCTTATTTCTGATAAATAATATCTCCCACAACCAAAGTACAAATTCATTTGATGTTCTTTCACACATTAAAAAAATGTAAATTTTGAATAGAGACACTGGTAGACTACATGGTCAGTCAATTGTTGTTAAAAGCGTGAGAAAAATCCTCTTTCCCTGATCAAAATATAGTTAAGAAATACACAGGGTCGGAATCGATCTTGTAACCTTCATCGAAGTTCCTACATAAGCTTCTGTTCGTCAACCTACAAGAGCCTTAACAAACATTCAACACAAGCTTCAATTCCAAGTGTCAAGAGCACAAGCTTCTGCATCGAAGAATTTCGATTAAAGATTTAAATTTAAGCTTTAGCAAGAACCAAGAACCTAAGAAGTATAAAGTAGACTTTGAGAAAATGAAGCATTAAAAATTCATTACCTAGCATCATTGATAATGATGCTCAAGCTGAGAACTATAGAAGGCTTCTATGTTCACGACAAGGTATTTGCGGAAAAAATCAACAACATCATGGAAGGAACGTTTTATTTAAGTCCAAAAAAATTAAAAATTAAAACAATAAAACCATAAATTAATGGAGACAAGCGGTTAGACCTTATCAATGTCACACATCACCGCTTTCTCGATGTTCTTGTGCCATAATATCTCCCTAGATGTGGAGCCTTCGCCACCTCCCATGATGAAAACACTTTTGAGGATGAAATCACACATCATGACTACAAATTAGAATCATGAGAACCAAGTCTTTGCCGACATTTAAAGGGATACAACTCATGGATATTAACAGATGCAAATTACTTAATTACTTATGTCTAGTGGCAGACAAGCACCGTATGCACTTGTAATTTGTGATAGATAAACTCATCCACTTCTGCGCTTTGCAGCTTTCCATCTATAACAAGCGTTTGAGCAACCAAGTCTTATTGATGTTTAGAGAAAAGGTAATTCACAATTTTTATTTTATATATTTCTAGATAGTGTACTGCGTATATTTACCTTAAGGAATGGTCCTGTATCGAGCAACGCTATATCCCGATGGTAATTTCTCACTCTCTTATGAAGAATGTTGCAAAGACAATGCTTTGAAACTTTCCGTTTATAACAACGGCGTGTCCACAAGAGCAAGCAAGATTTATTAACGTCCAGAGAAAATGTAATTCACAATCTTTATTTTATATATTTCTAAATATTGCACTGCTTATATTTACCTCGTCGAATGGTTCTGTATCGAGAACCGCTATATCCGAATGGTTCACTCGAATGCTCTTCCTCTTCATTATACTTTGCAAACCCACTTTCCCCTCGAAACATTAAGGCAACTATGACCAATAAAAGACGCAAAATTGCAGAATAACGCATCATTTTTGAGTTGAGATCGATACATTTAATTTAGTTCCCACCGATACACTAAATCAGATAGAGGAAAATGAGCTTCTTACATAATGAGAGTGTGCAAGGAAGGAGGAGGACAATGTCAATGTGGATTTGGTACACGTACATGTATGAAGAAAGACACTTGGTGTCCATGCACTGTAAGGAGGATGCTCAAGGTTTTAATTTAGGTTTTTTGCGTTGACACGAAAGCTTCGAGGTGATGGACTTATCTTGCAAGCACTGTCGATTTTGTTTGAAAGTAGGAGGAGATCAAACAATATGTAGCCGGAGAGGCACAGATCGATGGAATTTGAGGGAAGGTTTAAGAGGGTTGGAATCTAGAGGACGAGAGCAATGGATGTGTGGCATTGAAAAGAATGGATGAGTTAATGCAGGGGCATAGAAAATACTGGGTGGCATACAAAATATTGTGACCTGGACAAAGATTGTTTGGAACATTAATTTCAATAATAATAACTCAGTGATGGAGGCTTAAGCAAAACTAAGCTCCATCGAGCACATCTCCCATCGCCTGTAGTGTGCAGACTGAACTTACAAACATACAAGTGCATTAAAACTTTGCTAATGAATCATGCCGCCAGGTCTTGGGGCACAATACCCAAGCAAAAGTCAGTTTCCCTAGACCAATGGACAAACAAAAAAATAGTTTTACAAAAAAAATCTTTAATACACTAAAAAATCAAACTATATTAAAAAATTTAGAAAACACAAATTTTTTTTATATCAAACTCAACTAATCCACCTGCCCGAATCATATATATCCCCCTGGCGGGGACATAATAACCCCTAACACCTTCAACTAGTAGATCATGTCACTATCACACATTTTTTTCCAGGGAAAAATCATTCTTCAGGTGCTGCTAACGCAAATAAATTTTTTTGCAAGACCTTGCTCCTACCAAAAGACTAAACTAACCAAAATACATGACAAATAATATACTAGAGCTCAAAATTCCCCTATCTATAAACTCTTAGACATATATCATATTTACCCTTACAAAGCAATAACATGGGAAGAGATTAATCTCTACGCATTATATTCATAAACATAAAACATCCCTATAGTCAAAGATAATGTCTGTTTTGACAGGAGGTCAACAACTTGGTTATGCTCATGGTGAACAGGATAAAAAGAGAAATCCAAAAAATTCAAACTGATTTCCTTCAATTAATGTTCCAATTGAAACAAGTTGATATTGACCACATGCGAGAAACCTCTCATCGAATTGATGACAAAAGAGGAATCACCAATGACCTGAAACTCCCTAATGCCCAATTTTGAATCAGTCCAGAACAAATAATATAGCGCTGAAAGTCTCACCTAGTTCTTCGTTCCCTTACCCAAATCACCTTTTCCAATAAAGTAATGTTTATTTGATCGATAAAAAGAAAAATCAAAACCACATAGTTTCTTATTACCATGGCATGCCCATCAAAGAATTACCAACACCGATCTTTATTGATAACACAAGGCAATATTCACCTTGTCTTCAATTAACTCCCAAATTGTTTGTAGTAAAGGAAAATATACATGATCTATGTTAATAGCTTGAAGAGAGGAGGCACTAAGTGTTTGAAAATAGCTACAGTTAAAAGAAAAAACATTGCCCAAATAACAAGGAAAGGAAACACCCTTAATTTTCTCAATCCTGAATGGATAAAATATTTTGCAAAGCAGTCCACTGCCATATCTCTTTTCTAAATATTAGAGACCTTGACTTGTGCTTCGATCTATTTCCACAACCACCGGGTGAAACATCATTTTTGTAAACTGAAACAAATAATTTGTATTATAAACAATTGATATAATCAACTTCAAAAGATACACTGCATTAGTTCAAAACGTGTCTCACAAAAGTTTCAACGATGTTGTTAATACCATATATAGTCGTCCAAATTATGAATACCATTTCAAAATTGCTAGGTATAACTATACTGCTACATACTTTGACAAACTGTCGTAATAATTTTTGACAAAAGTGAAGCATGGAAACTAAAAATTATGCTACACTATTTCCATTTTTCATGACCAAATATTCTTGTTCTTCATCTGCATTAGAATTGGCACTGGAAATATTGAAAAATTCATATGGTTCGTCTTCATCCTAGTCACTTGAGCTCGAGATATCAACATCGGAGGATTGACGAACTAAATATCCATTGTTGTTCTCACTCTCTGAATTGTACTCCATTATGAAATTATCTCTAGCTATTAAATCTTCATGTTTAGCCAAGGTTGAAGAAATTTCTTTAACTTGAGCATTATAAGGACAAACTGTTCCTTCAACTCACCTTCAACTTCTTCTGAGAATATGTCTAAACAGGACAAATTGGCATTAAGCTGAGAAGAAGCTTGTTCTACTTCATCCAAGTGAGTATCTATAATAGGAACATGATTGGAAATATGGTGAATCGATGTTATCAAACCTTCTAATTGAGACTTCATCCATCTCATTTGTTGGCATATATATTGAATATATGCTTGAACAACACCAATTATCGCAAATATATCTTCAATATGTTTTTCCATAACTGCACCATAGTTAACTTTGCAACAATCTTAAACCAACCTAAAAGCCTTGTGGCACGAGCAATATAATTTATGTATAGGGGGGACTTTGATTCCTTCTCAATACTTTCCACTAAATTTTTAAAAACGTCCACATATGTATACCAATATCCAAAGGGGTATATCAAATCTACATCTTGCCCAATACTTTCCTTTAAATTCATATAAACATCCACACATAAATACCATTCTTTAAAAGTGTATCCCCAAATTACTGCTTCATAAATTGCCCCTTAGTCCCAAACATTTTAGAAAAGCTAAAGGGAAGAGGTGAAGCAGTGATTATTGAGAGTTACTTGCTAGAAAGAGTTGATGCCTACACAATAAAGAATTGGAATCTGCTCTCCTAGTTCATAGGAGGAGACAACAAAACCCGCGAAGGTCTACACCACCATTCCAGAATCCATGATCGCTCCAAACCAACTCCCTCTGATGCCAACAACAAATTGAGAATGATGACACATGCTATTCTTTAAACTTAGAAAAAAACCCTTGATTGAATATACCTTGGACCATCCATGCATTAATTCCAAATGTGCAATTTAAGATAGCTAGAGAAGCTTCATTTATGAAGAATCCTAGAAGCCTCCACATGATAAGATGAAGTACCAAGTGGATTACACCTAGTTGTAGTCAATTATGATAATAAATAAATGAGAGTACATGTAAACTAATGCATGGGTTGATTAGATTTTTCATAACAAACATCAGGGGAGCCAATGAGATTGTAATTGACCCCCGTTTTCTATAAAAAATCCCCAAGGAAGGCACAAATCTTCATTTGCTGATATATCTCCTTTAGAATTATGCTCTCTTCGAACATGGTAAAACTATGTAGACAAAATTTGAGGGAGAAGACCAATAATTCGTTAATGAAGTCTTTCGACAATTCAATCCACTATTTCCCAATGATTCCTAGTATGAGAGAGAATGCGAAGATAATATCCTATCATCACTAGTGATTGACGCCTAGTGCAACATATTATTTCAATCCTAATAATAAATCATAATTCTCTACTTGATTATTAGTGTCAATCCCTAATCCACAAGCAAAAATTAACACTATATTTCCTCTGGGGTAAATATCACTCGATCACTGCAGTATTCAATCACTTGATCCTTTGCATCAATACTTTGGTAGTCATCTTCTTGCACCACTCAATCACTCAATCCTTTGTAACAACACTTTGATATTCATCTTCTTGCAATGCTTCGATCACTTTATCCTTTACAATACTCGATCACTCGATTCTTTACAACACTCGATCACTCGATACTTTGCAACACTTGATCCTTTGCAGCACTCGATCACTTGATCCTTTGATTAATACTTTCACCGTTTACATCCATGTTTGATCTGTTGATCAATAACATCATCAGAAGAATCATAACCTATAGCACACATTATCTCTTTGTGGGATGATCAATCCCTATCACTTTTAGACATAAGTCCTAGGATGATGCAATCCTCATAAACCTACTCCCCTTAATGAGGAGGGTCCATATCATCGACCAGATAAATCACCCACAAATGAATGCAGTACCATATTTTATGCAAATGAATGTAGTACCACATCATCTACAAATGAATGTAGATCTCATCCGTAAATGAATGCAAGACCACCTCGTTTGCAACTGAATGCATATCTCGTCCACATATGAATGCAGGACCACATCATCTACAAATCAATGTAGATCTCGTATGCAAACAAATGCAAGACCACATCTTCTGCAATTGAATGCATATCTCATCCGTAAATGAATGCAGGACCACCTTGTCTACAAGTTAATGTAGATCTCATTCAAAAATGAATACAGGACCACGTCATCTGCAACTGAATGCATATCTCATCTGCAAATGAATGCAGGACCACATCGTCTACAAATGAATGTAGATCTCATCCTCAAATGAATGTAGGACCACATTGTTTGAAACTAAATGCAGATCTTGTCCCCAAATGAATGCAGGACCACATTGTATGCAAATGAATGCATGCCTCATTGTAGATCATCCTTATCTTGTTAGCACTAGGACCACTCTCAAGAGAGTGTTCTTGTCTACGACACCATCCTACAGGTGAATGTAGGATCACTCTCTAGAAGAGAGTATCATTTGTAGGACCATCCTCAGTTGGTAAGGGCTAGGACCACTCTCAAGAGCAGAGTGTTCTTATACGCAAGACCATCCTCAAGAGATGATACTTTCTTCCACAAGTAAATGTTAGACCCCATCAGCATCTATGGGCGCACTAGGATTTTTTTGTATTGGAGCATCACTGCCATCTTATTTGCAGTGATAGTCTAATCATCACTGCCCCTTTCCGGGGAGGGTCCATACCATCAACCTAATCCCCATTTTTGAGGAGGGTCCATATCATCATCATTCCTCCTTGCAAGGAATGTATGTAACATAATCATCAGTGTTGCTCCCTATGAGGAAATATCTATATCATCACCATTGTTCCTCCTTGCGAGGAAATATCTATATCATCATCACTGGTCCTCCTTGCGAGGAAAGATTTATATCATCATCATGGTTCCTCCTTGTGAGGAAATATATACATCATCATCACTGTTCCTCCTTAGGAAAGATCTATATCATCATCATTGTTCCTCCTTACGAGGAAAGTATTTTAGGACTACACCATTCTTGTCACGGAAGTATTCAAACTTTACTCGAGACAGAGGTTTGGTCAATACATCAACAACTTGCTCATTGGTACTCACACATTGGAGTTTTATATCTCCCTTCTCTACCATATCACTTATGTAAAGATACAATATTTCTATGTGCTTTGATTTATCATGGAACACATAATTATCTGTCATCTTTATACAACTTTGGTTGTCACATAGAATCACTGAGGCTTCCAAGTCCAAGTCCAAGTCAAATAGACCTGACATCAATTTCCAAAGCCATATTGGTTCACAACTAGAAGAACATGATGCTATGTACTATGCTTCAGATGTGCTAAGAGAAACACTAAATTGTTTCTTGATAAACTATGAGATCATGACGGATCCTAGAGAATAGCATCCACTTGAGGTGCTCTTTCTGTCTACGACACTTCTTTCCTAATATGAATCCGTATATCCATACAATTTGTAGTCATGATCTCTATCATAGTATAGTCTAAAGTCTATCGTACCTTTCAGGTACCTCATCACATGTTTTGCAACTATCAAGTGAAAACATCTAGGTTTAACTAAATATTGACTTAGGGTGTTCACATAAAAGCATATATCTAGCCTGGTATTTGTCAGATACATCAACGACCCAATAATTTGTCTGTACTGAGTCACATCTACTAAGTCTGATGTTTCAGAAGAAAACAACTTCAGGTTGTTATCCATGGGTGTGTCCATAGATTTACAATCCAACATATCAAATCCTTTTAATATTTTCACTGCATACTTTCCTTGGTTCATAAATATTCCTTCTGGGCTTTTCCACACTTCCAGGCCGAGAAAATAGTGCATCAATCCAAGATATTTCATCTCGAATTATTCAACAAGCTTATTCTTGCAATCTGTAATCTGTTTCTCATTTTTTGTCAGGAATAAGTCATCCACATATAACAATAGTATGATAGGTTCATCATCCATAACCTTCAGATAAAGGTTAGGGTCGACTTTACTCTTAGTAAAACCCAAGCTTGTCAAGAGGTTATCTATTCTTCCATACCAAGCTCTAGGAGCTTGCTTCAGTCCATACAGAGATTTATTCAACTTACATATGTGTGTCCCTCTGTCTTCGACTTCGAATCCTTGTGGTTGTTCGATGTATACTTCTTCCTCAATGACATCATTAAGGAAGGTAGGCTTTACATCCATCTGGTGTAGATTCCACTTCATCATGGATGCAAGTGCCATGATGGTTTTGATGGAAATGTACCTTGCTACTGGAGCAAATTTCCCTTCATAATCAATCCCCTATTTCTAAGAGAATCCTCTGGCCACAAATCTTGCCTTGTATTTTTCAATACTTCCAACAACTACATGTTTATTTTGTAGATCCACTTGGAACATACCACACTCTTGTTTTCTAGTTTTGGTACTATATCCCAAACATCATTCTTCATTATTGACTAGTATTCTTCCATCATTTCTTCTACCCATTCTTTATTTTGTATTACTTCCTCTTAACTAGTAGGTTCTTGATCTACAATATCACACATCAAGGCCACATAACTGGAGAATGGATTTTATCTCTTGCTTGTTCTTATGGAGCCTTCTGGAGCTCCATGATTTTATACTTCTTGTATTGATTTCTCTTACCCAAGGTTTTCTCTTTCGAGATATGTCCATAATAGGGGGTTCCTGAGGTTCTAGCATATCATGATCTTCTTATGCTTCTATTTTAGGAGAGGGTGCAACTTCTACTTTTCTGGGAGGTACATCCTCTTCATATACTTCTTCATGCTGACACTTTCTAGATTTCTTAAGAGTTGTTTCTTCGTCAAATGTTACATGCCTACTTATATCTATGTGATGGAACCCTGAAATGTATATCATGAAGGCTTTGAAGTCTTTACAGTATCCAACAAATATTCCCTTCTTTCTGGAATGGTCCAACTTGGTTCTCTTTTCTTTTGGAATGTGGACATATACTGGACAACCAAATATCTTGAGATGGATCACTTCAGGCTTCTTCCCTTTGTACATTTCTTCTAGAATTTTGAATCCAAGGGAACTATGGGATAATCTATTATGCACATAAACTGTTGTTCTTGTTGCTTCAACCCATATATGCATAGGAATATATTGATCATGGATCATTGTTTTCACTGCTTCCATAATGGTCCTATTATTTCTTTCTGCAACACCATTCTATTGGGGATTGTAGGGAGTGGTTAGTTCCCTCTTGATTCCAGCTTCTTTACAAAATGCTTCAAATTATTTTGAAGTATATTCTCCATCATTATATGTTCTAAGTGTCTTGATTCTTTTATCTGAATGGTTCTCTATCAAGGCTTTGAATTCCTTGAATTTACCGAATACTTCACTCTTTGTTTTCAAGAAGTATATCCATGTATTTCTTGAATAGTCATCAATAAATGTAACATAATATTCATATCCACTTAAATATGTGGAGGGCATTGGACCACATATATCGGAATGGATTAATTCCAATGCACCTTTAGTTTTTGTTTCACTCTTCGGAAATGGATTCTTGATATTCTTTCCTCCTGCACATCCTCTGCAAGGGACTTCATGATCCATCTTCAAATATGGTAAGTCAGTTAATACTTTTCTCACATAGGGTAATGATTTGTAGTTGATGCGAGCAATCCTTCTATGTCATAGTTCACTTGAGCCAGTGATCTCATGGAGAAATATTGTTTTTGAATGTCCTTTGAGTTTATATAATCCTCCTTCACCAATGACAACTACATCTTCAATTGATATTCATTTGGTCCACATGAGTACTTGTCCATCTCTAAAGCAACTCTATATCCTTTCTTATCTAATACTGAGATGGAAAGTAAGTTGTTCTTCAATCCTGGTACATATAGTACTTCCTTCATCTTCATGGGATTTCTAGAGTCAAGCTTGTAGCTTGCTTCATCAATACCTTTGATGGGATATTGATAGTCATCTCCTAATGATACTTTCTTAGGAGAGTTCTTCCCTTCAAGTCTTGACAGAGTTTTCTTCTGTCCTATCATGTGCTTTGAATCACCACTACCAATGAGCGATGTATATTCTCCAGGTATTATAGACCCAAAGAGTGCAAAGAATAATACATATTCTTCTACATTTTATTCTTTCTCTTGTATATTTTGAGGTCTTTCTTATTCTTCTTCATCCTCATCTTCAACTATATGTGCAAGATGTATTTTGTTGGTCTTCTTATTTAATGGACACTCTTTGGAAAGGTGTCCTATCTTGTGACAATTGTAGCATTGATATTGGGAGTAGTCTTTCTTCTGACTGTTTTCCCTTTTCTTTTGAAACCTCTTGGGAGGTTGATACTCCTTATGAATTCCCTTATTGAAGCTTGATTGTCTTCTTCCTCTTCTGGTATGGGTGGCTAGGGCTTGATCATCTTCTTTGAGTATAGCTTCTTTGTTAGCTACTTTAGCTTCCTCTTGGATGCAATCTTCCCATACAATGTCAAAATTCATATTTTCTTTTCTAGCACACATAGTCTGCATGAATGAATCCTAAGGTCTAGTGAGACCATTGAGAGTAGTCATAACTAATTAATATTCATCAAGGGAGTCTCCAATGGCTTATAGTTTCTCCTTGAACTAGGAGACCATTGTGAAGTAGTATTGAATGGGTTCTCCTTTACTCATCTTGGTGTTGTTCAATTGAGCTATTAAATTCATCCTCCTATGGATGTTCTTTCCTTCATACATTCTGGAAAGGGCATCATACATTTTCTTTGGTGTCTCTTTGGATGACACTTGAGGGATTAAGTGATCCTTAATAGAATCAACAATGATCCGCATTGCCTTGATTAGGTCCTTCTAGTGCTTTTCCTTAGCTTCATCTTCTTTCGGTTCTGCAACTTCTTCTTTGATATATTTCTCAAGATCATTCTCTCTCAGAATGAGACTAATCCAATACTTCCATGCATAGAATTTTTCTATGCCTTCGAGCTTGTCCTCAAGCTTAGTGCTTAGGGCCATCTTATATAGGAGATCACTAAAAAATGGAATTTCTCAAAATGAAAATTTGACCTTAATAGGAGATGTGCTTGATTGAGGCAAGTTTTTTGGTCCACTTGGTTTATGGAGATTCCAAATATTCACCCTTCAAAACTTGCTTGCGAAATTTCAGTTTCTGTGGATTTATGCTGCTGGTTTTTCTGCAATTTTATGGTTCAAGGTCAAAATAAGGTTTGGATTTCCCGAAGATCCACCAACTCAAAAAATTCGATCTAGGGCTCAATAGATGCGCTATAGGGAGACACAAATTTCTATGTAATCATATTTCCAAAATTCCAATTTTGATAGAAACCCTAATTTCTTGTTGGAAAGAGAGGAGAGAGAGTTTCACCTTGTGAAAGATGTTATTTTTAGGCTAGCTCTGATGCCATGTTAAGATTTAATATGATTATCTAGATATATTCACATCAATAGCATATGAAAAATCAATGAAAGAAACACAATCACAAGATAGACATAGATTTATTCTAGGAAACTCTAAAGGGAAAGAAAACCCAACAAAACTTCCTCTATATAGATGTATAAGATAAAACCCAAAAATAGGTGCTCCTTCTCCTTACTGTTCTGTCTCTCTCTCTCTCTATCTCTCTCTCTCCTATGTGTTATACATAAGTGAGTGTGTGTGTTCAAATGAGGAACACAACTCCTCTATTTATACTCTTTCTACCACTTGAATTTTACCCTAAGAAGTCATCCCCAACAAACTTACTGGGCTAACTTCACATAGGAAGACACAAAACAATATTCTATTATATTCAAGGGGGTACTATTGACCCAAATTACAATGAATGTTATACCTCATGAATCTTTGATGACCAAATACAATAGTAACATCCCGACGGAGGAATAAGACATCTCCCTTGGGTTACATCAGTAAAATGAACTTAGAATATTCTTCGAAGTTAAAATATTTCAACAGATGCTTGACCCCTATATATTTTTTCTTTGGAGACAATCTCGAGTTAAATCCCGATTATTCAAAACTAACTAAAGGAAAATCGTACTTTTAGGGGGTTCCACTATAAGGAAAAGACCCTTTAGTGGGGTTTTTTTTTCTGATGCTCCTCTAAAAAGAGCCCTAATATCTATTGATAGAAAATGTTTCTAGTGGATGCAAATGGGTGAAGGTTTTGGAGGATGTTTTTATTCGGTGCTTTGATGCATATCAAATACATTGGTGTGCCTGAAGCCTGTATGAATTGGTACATAATAAAAAAATATTGCAGCTAGATCAAAATCCCCCTCAAGCAGAGAGAAAAAATATATTTCTATTTCTACATCCAACAAGGACCGGTGCATTTAAACTATGATGAGACATCGATGCAACAACGTAAATGACGCACCGATATCAACAAAAAAATGATTCCCTCCTACCTAGATTTTTTTTTTTNGAAAAACTGGATGGATTTTTTTTTAATATTTTATATTCACTAGCAGTGCATTTACCTCACTCTAATGCAGCGATGCATTGTATAAGATATGCACTGGTGTAGGGTAAAAATAAATTCAAGCACACAAAATATTTTTATATAGTTATATTCATTAACGATGCATTGTTATATTTAAAACATACCTATGCACAATATCATTTATAGCGCTAAAGTAGGGTAAACGAAAAAACCCATACAAAAAAGGTTTGTCGATTGTTAAGGTTATATTTGTGGCTGATTGTATGAGAATGTGCATTAGTAACTATTGATGTATTTGTAACTTCGAAATGTATTCACTTGTATATTTCATATTGTATTTTATTATACCCTGGAGGAGATGTTTGTTCCTCCGATCGGGAGAGTCATTAATATATTTAAGTCATGTAAAGTCATTGAGGTTAATCATCCATTGTAAGTTGGTGCATTGGACCCCATAGTTGAGTTATATTAGGGTTAATAGACTCTCCTAGAGAAGTCATCCCTGTACAGTAAATGTCAAGTGGAAATTAAGTATAAATAGAGAGTGGGCCTCTCTATTTGGAATACACACTCACTCAACAATAGCGCATAAGTGAGAGAGGAGTAGCTCGCACAAGTGAGAGAGAGAGAACAACTATCGAAGATCATCTTTGTAATTTTGGGTTTTAGTTTTTCTATTGGTTCTCATTCTATCTCTGAGGAAGTTGAGGGGTTTTCTCTTTTATGGTTTCCCCAAGGAAAAACCTTTGTGTCTCTTGTCTCTTGTGATTATTGTTGCGCATGCTATTCTCTCAGATAAGATCCTAGATCATATTGATTAAACGATAAAAATCTAACATGGTATCAAAGCTAACCTAAGAAGAAGACAATGTGCAGCTGCAGAAGCTAGGGATTCTTAAATTTTTGGGTTTCTCTCCACATATCATCAAGAAAAGGAGGCTAGTCTAACTCTTCTTTGAAGGGCACATCTTCCCGTCGAAGCAGATTTTGATTCTGGGCATTTTCAATTTTTGACCTATCACTACTGCGGGAAATTAGGGCTTTTTACAGAAGTGGAATTTTTTAGTGATCCCAACATAGGATTTCTCTCCTCCTCAAAATCAAAATTTAGAGACCAAGATCGAAATTTTTGGCTGGGTAAAACTCCATGAAAGTCAAACCCTAATTTGACCCCGGACTAGAAAATCAACACTGCAAAAGATCAACTCCAGATCCAGTTTAGGAATCTCAAATTGGTAAGATATAAATCTTTTGTATTTTCATTTGAGGTTCTCATTAAAGATTTCTCATCACACCAATATTGATGAAAATATTGAAGGAGATGATAACTTCCTAGCATGGAAGTATAGGATTTCACTTGTTCTTGAAGAAAATGAATTGGACGCCTACATAAGTGGAGAGGTTCCAATTCCAGAGGGAGGCAAGGATAAAGCCTTACACAAGAAGAACTTGGTCAAGGCCAAAAGGATCATTGTTGATTCTATCAAGGATCACCTTATACCACATGTGTCTTCCTTAAAGACACCTAAAGAGATGTTTGATTCCTGAACCGAGATATTTGAAGGGAAGAATATAAATCAAAATATTATTTTACGAAATCAGTTGAACAATGTAATGATCCAGAATGAAAAGACCATACAGTCATACTTTACAAGGGTATCTCAAATCAAAGAAAAACTTGAAGCTATGGAAGAAAAATTAGAGAATGGATAAATTGTGATGACCACCTTGAATGGTCTCCCTAGGTCATGGGAATCCTTCATTCAAGGGATTTGTGCTAGAATAAAGTTAATCACCTTCAGTAGGATGTGGGAGGAATGCTCCTAAGAAGAAGAAGCTTGAATAATAGCTCGAGAAGAAAAGATGGGAAATGAATATCAAGCTCTCACAGAACACACCAATAAAATCAAAAGGGAGCACTATCATCTCAATAAAGGTAAGCATCCACATGAGAATCAGAAAGATAACCCTAGAAGGTCTAGCAGATATCTATCTAATGTCAGATGCTATACATGTGATGAGAAAGGACACTTCACCAGAGATTGTCCCAAAAATAGAGGTGGCTCCCACAAGAAGAAGAACAACAAAAGAAGACATCATGCTCACACTGTAGAGGATGATGAACCTCCTAGGAAGAGAGTCAAAGAAGAAAGTGAATATTTTTCAGGCGATGAAGAGTATGTTTTGATTTCTGCCCTCACAGGAATGGTTACACATGGAAGCAATGATTGGCACATAGATAGTGAGGCTTCCAAGCATATGACGGGATTTAAAGAATCCTTTGTGAATCTATCTGAACACGAGTCACCCCACAAAGTGAAACTTGGGGATGACTACTAGTACCCTATAAAAGGAAGTGGTGAAGCTTCCTATAAGCTAGACTCTGGAAAGTCTATGAAGATGGAAGATGTCTTGCTTCTACTAGGACTAAAGAAGAATATTATCTCCATATCTGCATTGGATGCAAAAGGTATGAGGGTTGCATTTTTAGATGGACAAGTCCTTATGTGTCCAAAGGGAAAGACTATAGATGATGCAGTAGCTAATATTGGAGAGAAAGAGGGAAGTTTATACAAATTAAAGGGCCTACCAGAACAAGCTTTGGTCCATGACTCAGTAGAGCCAAGTGAAATTTGGCATAGAAGGCTTGCACATGTGCACTATACGGCACTACCACTTGCAAGAAAAGTTGTTGAAGGTATTCTAGAAATACAAGCTAAGCATGAAGGTGTTTGCAAAGGATGTGTGAAGGGAAAGAACACAAAGAAGACATTTTCAAGTAGCGAGAGCAAGGAAAAAGGAATCTTGGAAATTATCCACTCTGATGTATGCGGTCCGATGTCATCCAGTTCATTAAGTGGGTATGCATATTATGTTTCTTTCATTGATGATTTTTCTAGGAAAACATGGATATATTTCTTGAAAAGCAAGGATGAATTATTCAGTAAGTTCAAGGAATTCAAAGCCTTGATCGAGAGCCACACAGAGAATAAAATCAAGACCATTCGATCAGATAATGGCAAAGAATTCACATCAAATGAATTCAAGGAATTATGCAGAGATTCAAGGATTAAGAGGGATTTGACCACTCCATATAATCCACAACAGAATGGAGTTGCAAAAAGGAAGAATAGAACGATTATGGAAGCACCAAAGGCAATTCTTCATGATCGGGATCTTCCTATGCATCTATGGGCAGAAGTTGCTAGGACAACTGTGTATGTACAAAATTGTACTCCACATAGAGTAATTGAGAACAAGACACCAGAATAAGTCTTCTCTGGAAAGAAACCAGAATTCAACCATCTCAGAATATTTGGCTTCCCAGTGTACATACACATTCTGAAAGAAAAGAGGCTGAAGTTAGATCCTTAAGGAAAGAAGGGTATATTTGTGGGATATAGTGAAAGCTCGAAGGCCTACATAATATATTTCCCAATATTCAAGAAGATTGACATCAGTAGGGACATGACATTTGATGAAGACTCAGCTTACAACAAATCTAGAAAGAGACAAGTTGAAGACCTTGAAGAAACATAAGTAACCAGGATCCGAGATACAACAATGAATGAAGCAAATCCAAAAGAAGATCGAGAAATGGAAGAAACTCAGGAACATGTAGATCCACCATGTGAGAAAAATTCATACAAGAGGAAACCAACATGGGTATGGGAGGCTATCTTAGGTGCAAAAACATATGGCACTCCAGAAGGAATACACAGAGAAAGGAAGAGACTAGGCCATACTCCAGTTATGTATCCCTGCTCTGTGACATCATTAATAAAGAACCTTCCAACAATGAAGAAGTGACATAAAAGAAAGAATGGAAGGATGCTATGATAGAGGAGTACCAGTCGATCATGAAGAATGATGTCTGGGATGTGGTCCTGAGATTAGAAGGGAAGTCTATTGTGACTTCCAAGTGGATCTACAAGATCAAGCATGCCACAGATGGAAGAATAGAGAAATATAAAGTGATATTTGTGGCACGTGGCTTCTCCCAGAAGGAAGGGATAGATTATGAAGAAAATTTTGCACCTATAGCCAGATACACTTCCATCATATCAGTACTTTCTTTGGTTGTAGTGATGAAATGGAAAATACACCAGATGGATGTCAAGACCATGTTCTTGAATGGTGTAGTGGAAGAGGAAGTGTACGTGGAGCAACCACTCGGATTTGAGACACGTGATAGGGACAATCATGTGTGCAAATTGAAGAAGGCCTTGTATGGCTTGAAATAGGCAGCCAAGATGTGGTATGACAAGATTGACAACTTCCTGACTAGTTTGGGCTTTACTAAGAATAAAGCGGATTCCAACCTTTACTACAAGGTTGAGGAAGGGAACCTAGTGATAATCCTACTGTATGTAGATGACCTGTTTGTGATAGGTAATGATGGGTTGATTGATGACACAAAGAGGAAGTTTACTGTCGAGCTCGAGGTGAAGGAATTGGGAATGATGCACTACTTTCTAGGCATGGAGGTTTGACAAACTGCAGATGGAATATCTCTTGGACAAGGGAAGTATGTAGTGGAGATCTTGAAGAGGTTTGGGATGATGGACTTTAAGGCCATGGCCACACCTATGGAATCGAACCTAAATCTATTGAGTGATGCTTCATTAGAGTCGATTGATGTCAAGATGTATCGTCAAATGATTGGATCCTTGATGTACCTGACGAATACGAGACCAAATATTTTCTTTGTTGTGAACACATTGAGCCAATTCCTGATGGATCCGAGACATGTTCACCCGATTGTTGCAAATCATATTATGAGGTACCTAAAGGGTACAACTAATTATCGGCTCAAGTATGAGGCGAATCAGAAGATTAACTTGGAAGGTTATGTGGATTCGAATTGGGTAGGTAGTGCCATTTATAGGAAGAGCACTTCAAGGTGCTGCTTCAGTATGGGATCAGGTGTGATCTCTTGGTTTAGCAGGAAGCAGTCTTGCATGGCACTAAGTAAAGCCAAAGAAGAGTATGTTGCAACTTGTTTGGCTAGTTGTAAGGCAATGTGGCTGAGGAAGCTACTGTCTGGTTTGTTTTATCTCCAGTTGGATGCTACTTGTATATATTGCGACAACCAGAGTTGTGTGAAGTTATCAGAGAACCTGGTGTTCCATGACAAGTTGAAGCATATCAAGATCAAATATCACTATATTAGGGACATGGTGCAAAGAGGAGTAGTGAATCTCCATGATGTTGCGACAGACGAGAAGATAGATGATGTATTAACCAAGCCGTTAGCCAGAGTGAAGTTTGAATACTTCAAAGAGAAGCTTGGTGTTCTTTAGATTGAGGTTCCCTCCAAGGGGAAGTGATGAGTCCGGAAGATGCAGATACACATGAGCCTTTCCGACATGGTGGCAGGCTGGGCCTCCCATGTGCGTTGATGTAAGTGATGAGATACTTTTCGACATGGTGGTAGGATGGGCCTCCCATGGTCCTTGATGTAAGTGTTGAACCTTTTCGACATTGTGGTAGGCTAGGCCTCCCATGTGCATTTATGTAAATGCTGAGAGCCTTTCCGACATGGTGGTAGGATGGGCCTCCCATGGTCGTTGATGTAAGTGCTGAGCCTTTTTGACATGGTGGCATGCTGGGCCTCCCATGTGCATTGATGTAAGTGCTAAGAATCCTTTCCGACATGGTGGCAGGTTGGGTCTCCCATGGTCGTTGATGTAAGTGTTGTGTTATGTGTATATGGGTTGTGCTCCATGTGATGATGAGATGATATAAAGATGATGAAGTAATAGTAGGGTACATAGGTGTTGCAAAGAATGTAATCAGTCATGGGATGCTCCTTCAGGTTTTGTAGTGGCATATAATCATTCTTGGGAGATCTTGTAGGCTTTTCAAGAGGAATATAATAAGTCATGAGATGTACCTACTTGATGGTTTGCTCGCAGAGATGATGAAGACCTGGTAGAGGACTAGGTCTACATCCAGCATGAAAAGGGGCTGGAACTATAGATGAAGAAATAGTGATAATGATGATCCAATGATGATGATGATCCAATGATGATGATGATCCAATGATGATGATACAACTTTTATGATGATCTAGTGACGAAGACTTGTGCTGATGAACTATGTCAAGAGAATACCTTCCTAGTTAAGAGGAAGTGTTGGTGTATTTATAACTTTGAAATGTATTCACTTGTATATTTCATATTGTATTTTATTGTACCCCGGCGAAGATGTTTGTTCCTCTGATCGGGAGAGTAATTAATATAATTAAGTCATGTAAAGTCATTGAGGTTAACCCTCCATTCTAAGTCGGGGTATTAGACCCCACAGTTGAGTTATATTAGGGTTATTAGACTCTCCTAGAGAATTAGGCCTTGTAGGATAAATATCAAGTGGAAATTAAGTATAAATAGAGAGTGAGCCTCTCTATTTGGAATACACACTCAGTCATCAATAGTGCATGAGTGAGAGAGGAGTAGCTCGCACAAGTGAGAGAGAGAACAACTATCAGAGATCATCTTTGTACTTTTGGGTTTACTTTTGCTATTGGTGCTCATTCTATCTCTGAGGAAGTTGTGGGGTTTTCTCCTTTATGGTTTCCCCGAGGAAAAATATTTGTGTCTCTTGTCTCTTGTGATTATTGTTGTGCATGTTATTCTCTCATATGAGATCCTAGATCATATTGATTATACGATAAAAATCTAACAGTAACATGGGGATAAGAGCTAAGTTCCACATGCCAAATGGATTTTGGGAGATGATCATATTGGAGGAGTTTGTCTCTAGGAATGGGGAAGAGGGGATTTGATCTAGGGGGACATCAATGGTCACCCACCTAGTCCACTAGCTTAAAGCACATTTTTCTATCTTGGTAGTTTTTTACAGTTTTTAAGTCCAAAACTTATGGGGTTGTTTTTAGGCCCTAAACGATGTTTTTTTTTGCACAACAAATGAAATTAGTACTTCTTGTGTATCCTATTTCAATGTGATACCAAGTTCCTTAAACAAATATTATATGTAAAAGATACACCCTCTTAAAGTTGATTTATCAACTAAACACAACAGGGCCCACAAACCTTTTGGTGTTTCATCTTCTAGAGTTAGGGTTTTGGATGTTTAGGGTTTTCTCATTGATGCTTTATGTTAAAAGGCTCATTTTGGCCTCATTATAACTCACTTCTTACAAATGTGCATAGTCATCACATCTCTTCTTTGAGATAAGCTTCCAGCATTCTAGCAAGTTCATTTCACTCTACATTTTGTTATAGTTCCTGCATATTTTATTCATTAACAAAAATTGAGTATGATTGTATATCTATGTTTTCAGAATATTTATATGTTTCATTTGATTCACTTATTAACCCAGATCAATAATATTAGAGCGGTATGCTCTTTATTTGTTTCTCTATGCATGTCCCCAACAAGGTTCAGGTATAAGGAGTAGGGAGTCAAGAGCCTCTGAAATACCATTGTCATTGACATCGAAGTCCTCCCATGATAGAAGAAAAGAGAGATGAGGGAGCATGGGATCCTATTAAAATGTTGCTCAAGGAATCCTTTGCATGAATAAGGGATGAGATGATAGATAACCTTTCCCAAACCCCTAGACAAATGTTGACAACAACGAGTGCATTTTACTCGATAAACCACTTTGGAGGTGCCACCCCCTTCAAGGTACAAGTTAATTTTGATATTCTTAGATTTGATGGTTAAATTGATGTGGGTGCTTTGGAAAAATTGTTAAGTCTGCTAGAAGGGTATTTCTTTGCCCATAATTTTTATGATATGTAAGAAATCACCTTTGCACTCCTTAAGGATCATGTCCCCCATGCCAAAAGTTGGTAGGAAACTTGCTGTGAGAAAAATTCCACAGAATAGTCTGAAATGTTTGGGTCTAATCCCACTTGGTATTCTTTTATAGATCTTGTTAAGAAATAGTATTGACTGGTTGGAAACTATGATGACCAGTACATGAGATGGACCACACTATGTCAGGAGAGGGACCAAACATTGTCAGAGTTCACAAGTACTTTCCATACCTTCCACACCAATCTAGGTATGAAATACTTCGAGCGAAGACTGGTTATAAAATACCATGGGAGTCTACATAGGCACATCCAAATATAATGTAGTTTCTGTACATCTCATCATTGGAACCACTTATAATTATGTTGTCAAAATTGATAAAAAAAAATTGAAGCAAAGGAATAAGTGGGATTTTGGATCTATGAATGAATCATAGTAGAAGAAAGGAAAAGGAAACCATGGTTCACATAATAAAGGAAAAATAAATAATGGACAACCTAAGGATAATCAATCTAAACCGCAAGTAAATAAGGATAATGGGAATAGAAAGAAAGACACTAGGAAGTGGTGTGAGTTCCATAAAAGCTACGGGCACAACACCAATGAATTTCACTTGAAGCAGTCATTGGTGCTCGAGATGAAATCCTTAGAGTCAGATCTAGGCTTCACCTTTGATTCAAATCCATAAAATGGGAAGCAAATCATTGATGCATAACCCAATTCCATAATTACTACCACCAAGGTCCATCCCAATGAACCAGAGGATCCAAAAGGTGGTTGGATTTACCGACATCACCACCATTGGAACCATACAACATCACATGGCTTAGTCATGGATGAGATCTCCATGTTAACCAACAGTGTTGCCTTCCCTATTGAATTAACTAGCCCTTCAAGGATGATGTATTATGTGATGTTTCCCCACTTGAATTTTGTGATTTTCTTTTAGTTCATACATATATGTAGAAACATCATGTTGTGTAAGAGTCTAGACCTCATAAAATCATAGTTACTTTGGGCGTACAATTGTATAGGATCACAGTCTCTTTGATCTCGGCTGAAGCAGTGCAAGAAGGTCATCGCCCAGACTGGAAAATTTGTCCTCTTCATGATTTGTTGTCATAGTGAATTGAAGGTCATGGCCACATCTATGGCCTCCACACCAAGCATCTCTACATAGCAAAAGAAAGTGGACAAAGTCAGAGAAGAATTCTGAGGCATTTTCACCACACCTACCAAAGTGCCTCAACACTATCAGGTCAAGATTTCAAACAATCTGAACCCTAGTGCACCTTTACCTAATGGGAATGCATATAGACGCTCTCTCCAATAAAATAAGGAAATCAAGCACCAAATTCAACAACTACCCCAAAAAGGGAACATTTGACCTAACTCCTCACCTTGTGGAAGTCCAATCATGATTTTGTAGAAGAAATACAAGACATGAAGACTCTGTATTGATTACAGAGCTCTAAACAAAATCACAATTAGGAACCTATACTCAATTCCTTGAATTGAATACCTTCTTGACCAACTCAAGGAATCCAAGTACTTTAACAATATTGATTGGAAGTTCGGATATCTCTAGGTCCCAATAGAATATATTGATGTCTGGAAGACTACTTTTAAGTCTAAAAAAGCTATTTTCAAGTGGCTGGTGTTCCCTTTGGCCTAACAAATGACCCAAAATAATTCATAATGTTGATATATGACATGTTAGGGACTTTCATCAATTCCTTTGTGGTTATATATGGATGAAATATTTGTCTTCAATAAGAGTTGGGTAGAACACTTACAACACATTCAACAAGTCCACATTTTGCGACAACATAAGCTATATGCTATCTTAGAGAAATGCTCCTTTGGCATGAACATAGTCCAATACCTTGGACACATTTTAGATGAGAATGGTGTACATGTGGATTCAAGATTCAACCAAGATTCAAGTTATTCATGGCTGGCCATCCCCGACAACACTAACTGAGCTTTGGGGCTTCTTAGGCCTGAGTCAACTTCTATTATAGGTTCATGTTGGGATTCTCTCATATTGTATGGCTTCAAAACAAATTGACCAAGGGTGGTTGTAAATCCAAATTTGGGTGGACCAAGTCGCAACATAAAGCATTCAATGTTCTAAAAATATTTTTATGCTCAACCTTGGTTCTTGCCTTACCCGATCTAGAACAACCCTTTTATATTGAGACAAATGCTTAATACTATGTTGTGGGTTCCATTCTTACTCAAGATTATCATCCAATAGTGTATCATAGCAAGAAAATCCTAGATGTCACCCATAAGTACCCCACCTATGATAAACATAATTATTCCATTATACAAGCTTGCCGCCATTAGAATAATTACATTCTAGGGAGGGCAAGGATCATCCATATAGATCACAATCCTCTATAGTTCATGTAGACACAATGGAAATTACAGAATTACCACCATCAAAAGTGGTCCACATACTTGAAACATTTTCACCTCAACATCAAATATAAGAAAGGGAGCAATATATACGTTATTGATTGCCTCAGTTAACCCCTAGTTGCAACACTAACCATAGTTATTGACTCTTGCGGGCATGATGCCTCTCTACAACCTACTAGGTGTTGGAAGCAGGTACCGTTGTTCCTAACTTTCATATGCAAGATGGGATATTATGCCATCAGGGTCATCTAGTATGAGTTCCTTCAAGAAAGTGCGTGAAATTGATTTTGGAATACCCTTACACTCGGGTGGAAGGACACTTTGGCATGGATAAAATGTTAGTAATATTACAAAAAAATTTCTATTGGTCGAAGCTTCGCGAGGATGTCAGTAAGTATCTAATATCTTGCACTGCATGCTCCATATCCAAGACAACCATTGAGAAACAAGGATTGTACACCCATTTTCCTAATCTTGATAGGTCTTGGGAATCCATATCGATGGACTACATGTCAGGTATTCCTTCAACCAAGCACGGTAATAACTGTGTATTTGTGGTTGTTGATCAATTCTCTAAAATTTCCATTATTATAGCCTACAAGAAGAGACGTATCACTTTCGAAGCCACTGTCAAGATATTATTCAAGCATGTGTGGGTACATTTTGGAATCCCATAGACTATCATCTCATATCAGAACAACTTCTAGACACGAAGCGCACCAAATCCACCACTTTCCACCCCAAAACTGATGGATACACAGAGGTCATCAACAGGATGATTGTGCACATCTTTTGTATGTACAAGTCCAAGCATCCACACACATAATATGAGAGCCTTCCTTATGTTCAAAATAGTTGCAACAAATCCCTCCATAGCTTGATTTGACACTACCCTTTTCAGGTGGGTTTGGGCTTTCAATCATTGGGCCCCATTGATGTAGCACTTTCCTTTGCACCCACATAGGAAAAAACCTACGATGC
The DNA here is from genome assembly GCA_001517045.1 of Pseudotsuga menziesii. Taxonomy (NCBI): domain Eukaryota; kingdom Viridiplantae; phylum Streptophyta; class Pinopsida; order Pinales; family Pinaceae; genus Pseudotsuga; species Pseudotsuga menziesii. The sequence continues at coordinate 787,431 of LPNX011139568.1, forward strand.
TCAATATGAGGCTGAAAAAGACACCAAATTCATTGAATGGATATTGATCTGGGTTTATGGGGTAGTCAAATGAAACACAAAATATTTCAAAAAAAAAAGAAGATACAACCATACTCTATTTCTATTAATGAATGAAGTGCGTAGGAACTGTAACAAAATGTCGAGTGAAATGAAATCGCTAGAATGGTGGAAACTTATCTTTGAGAAGAGATGTGATGACTATGAACATTTACAAGAAGTGAGTTACAATGAGGAAAAAAATGGCCTTTCAACATAAATAATCAACGACCCTAATCCTAGAAGATGAAACACCAAAAGGTTTGTGCCCCCCATTGTGGCTAGTTGATCTGTCAACTTCGACGAGGTGTAACTTTTGCATCCAATCTTTGTTTGGGACAATTGGTAATCCATTAGAAAGGGATACCCGAGAAGTACACACTAGGGCTAAAAATGGCTACCAAAAAATGTCTTCTAGGGCATCAAAACAATCCCCAAATTTTAAGACCTAAAAAAACTGTGAAATACTACAAAGATGGAAAACCGTGTTTTGAGCCAGTGGACTATGTGGGTGGCCACCAATGTCCACCTAGATCATAAGGGAAATAAAAATATGTACATGGAAATAAGAAAATACATTCGGATTCATGTAGTTGAACAAAAGAGTGGTGCAAGAAGGGTCTAGGGGGTGGGCAGATTAGGGGGGTGACAACTAATTCCAATTTGGTTTTATGTAAGGTTATTTAGTTGGCTACAGATGAAATTATCTCAATGGTAGGGTATCTCATGTAATTAGAAATTTGCATACTAGGTGTGAAAATTCCACAATTGACTCATGTAATTCCACATTATTCTATTTGAGGCAGTCTAAGGAGGCCTCATTTTCCATGCATTGATTTGTGGTGAATTGCAATATCTAATTTTGCTCTGGCTTGCATGTTTCTATTCTTTCTTCCATTTCCAATATAATTATATAGTTGACAAGAACCCTCCAAAGTTCTTTCTTTTTTAGTGGTTGCATTTAGTAGCTTTTTATCTCCATTTCAAAAAGTGGTTTTCACACAATTGTTTTTATTCGAGGTTAAATTATAAATTTTTGCAACCACGGCCTTAAAGCTCATAATTATGTGAACAAAAACTTGGAAATTAACTCCTGAATTGAAAAATTGCAAGATTTTATAAACCATGACTTAAAAAAACCAGTATCGTTTCAAAAAAATATATTAAAAAAGGAGGAGGAATAAAATATAGAAGGGAGACAAACCAAAAACTAGGAAAAAACATGCTTTTTAAAATAAAATAATTAAAATAGGGAGAAAAAAATGCATTCCTGTACCCACTCCACCCTCACCCTCACCCTCCTTTCACTTAAAAAATAAATAAATAAATATTAAATTATTATACTTTTTAAAAACAAAAAGAAAAAAAACAAAATTTAAATTAAAAAATACAAAATAAACAAAAATACAAAAGAAAATAAATTTAATTAAAATACAAAACTAATAAATAAATAAGTGGGTAGGGGTGATTCTTGGAGTTAGTCCATTTCACTTCACCCTTTCCCTCCCTTCCCCTCTATACACCTCCCACCCATTTCGTAGGACCACCAATGCTCTTTTAGGCAGTGTGTGAGGGTGCTATGGGAGGGGAGGGGTGATACCTAGAATCGTCCCTCTACCCTTTTCCTCCCTCTCTTACCCCCTCTTCCTCCCTCTCTTACCCCCTCACATAGAGATACTAGTGCTCATTTAGGTGGTCGGGTAGGGTGGTATGGGAGGAGAGAGGGTGACTCCCGAGATCCTCCCTCACATATATGTCCCCCCTTTGTGGATCCCTTCCTTTTCTCTCTCGCTCCTCCCCTTGCATACATACACCTCTTACCCTTCCCATAACAACACTACCACTTTTAGGTAATACACAAGGGTGCTAAGGGAGGGGAGTATGTGATTTTCATAATCACCCCATAGTACCACCCTTCCCCATAGTGGTTTTTTTTCCTTCCTCTTTGTCTTCCCATAACACCAATGCTACTCATTTAGGTGGTGTTACAAGATGCTATTGGAGGGGTGGACTTGCCCCTCCCATAGCACCCTTGCTCACTACCTAAAAATGACCATTGTGTGTTAGTGCAAGGGGTGATAGGTGTATGGAGGGGGAGTGGAGTGGAGTAGAGAAGAAAGGGAGTGCTAATTCGAGGATTTTCCTCCTACCCCCATTTGTTTTTTTACATTAATTGTTTTTTTGCAATTGATTTCTTTTTTATTAACTTTTAATATTTTTTCTTAGTGTGTGTTTTTTAAAATACTTATATTTACAAGGAAACATGATCAAGATGGGTATTGGTGGCCACCCACCTATTCCATTGGTTCAAAACAGTTTTTCCAGTTTGGTAGTTTTGATGGTTTTTTGGCTCTGTGGACTGATCGATATGGATATCGGTATCCAACCACCTATTCCAATGGTTCAAAACAATTTTTCCATTCTGGCAATTTTTATGGATTTTCCTATCCAAAACTTCCAGGGTCATTTTGAGGCCCTAAACAAAGTTTTTTGGAGACACCACAATTCAAACCAAAGGAAATGCACATCTAGATGGGAAAAAAGTGTACTTTTAATCTCAACCTTTCCAACAAGATACCAAGCACCCTAAACAAAGATCGTTTTATACAAAAGTTATGCCCCTGAGAAGTTGACACCTTAACTAATCACCTCAAGGCCCGTAAACCTTTTTACAATTCATCTCCCATGGTTAGTATTTTTTTATGTTTAGGGGTTTTTACATCATGATTTTGATAACAGGCCCTTTGGCCTCCTATTGTAATCATCTTGTGATATATGAGTGTAGTTGTCGAATCTCTTCTCAGAGATAAAGATAGCACCATTCTAGCTACTTTTATTTTACAGTCTCATTCAGTTAATAGAATTTGAGTTTACCGTATTACTGTGTTTCTTACATTGTATGTGTCTATGGTTCTATATATTCTCTTTTATTTTTTTCTCACATATATCCGGATCAGTGGTATCAGAGTGGCCTACTCTTTTGTTATTTCTCTATACATGTCCCTGATGAGGTCGAGATATAGACAATTGGGTTTTGAACTAGTTGGGCTTGAGAAAGACCACCCTCAATGCCCTAAGTTTCCTCCCATGCCCAAGGAAAAGAGAGAATATAGACCATGAGATTTTATCAATGTTTTGCTCAAAAAAATACCTTGCTTAGCAGATGAATGAGATGATGGACAGTTTCGTCGAAATCCTGCGACAGATGACAACAACAATAGATCGATCTTTAAGAAGTCACTTTGGAGGAGTCACACCCTTCAAGGTATGATTTAACTTTGATATCCCTTTATCTAAAGGCCAGATCGATGTTGATGCCATAGATAAATGGTTGAGTTTACTAGAAGGGTATTTCTCTATCCATAAATTTTTTCGACGAGGAAAATATCACCTTTGTGCTCCTTAAGTTTGTCCCCCGTGACAAAAATTGGAAAGGAAACTTATTGTGAGCAAAACTTGGCAGAGGATTTGGAATGTTTGAGGCCAATCCACTTGGGACTCTTTTATATATCATGTTAAAGAACAATATTACCTCATGGGAAACCATTGTTAAATATAATGTAGTCGTGAGTTCCATTCTCTAGGAGGATGGCACCCTAGTTAGTTAACCAGGGTTCCTAGTTAGTTAACTAGGTAGTGTAAGTCCCTAGCAGGTATCTAGGGACCCTAACAGTTATCTAGGGATATTGGTCTAGGACCAAGCAATATAGATCCATGGAAAAAGACCTTAGCGGGTCACTAGGGCCTCCTAGTCAGTTACACCAGGGAGATTCTTGGTATGGGACCAAGCAATGCACACCCCTAGTAGTTATTTAGGATACTTGGTCTGGGAACAAGTCAAATAAGTCCCTAGAAGCTATCTAGGTACCCTATATGATCCCTAGGGGACCTGGTCAGTTAACCAAGTGGATATTGGTCAGCTAACCAAGATGATGACGATGTGTGATGTCCTTATCTCATAGGCCTTAGACATGGTTGAGGTAGGTTGTTTCCTCAAGGGCCTGGCTAACCCTTGATGGAGTCACTAGCATTTGACCTTAGGAGCAATAAGAAGTATCAGAGGATCACATAATACAGTGTGAACCTTCCTTATATGGTGATGATAAATTTCTACTTATTGTATGGAACATTTGTGGACTAAGAGAGAGAGATAAAGGTTGTTTTCTCCTACTTGTGGTTAGCTCTTTTGTTTACTTGTGGTTAGAAGGGTTCTTTTCCCCACCTTGTTGTTACACCTCTTATTGACTTATGGTTAGCCTTGTGTTGGCTCAGTTTCCCTGTGTGCTAGCGCCCCCCTTTTGAGTGTGGTAACCTAACCCTTTGTCATGTCCTTAGTACCCTCCCCTAAGACGTCTTAACTTTAATTTATTTTTTTATATGTGGGCGTCTTTACCTTGTTTGATTAACCCTAAAGTCAATGAACAAATAGAAGGTGGAACCTTCTATGGGTCTTTGGGATATTATAAATTCAAGTATAAGCCTTCATTATGTATGAAACTTGAAGAGAAAATCAGAGATCTAATTGCTCATAATTGTTCAAGGGTTTTGCTTCACTTGTTTAGGGGATGTCAAGGGTTTCAAGGTCCTCTTTTCTTGGGAATTTACTTGCTTTGGATTCATCTTTATAACGTTGCTCTCATTGAGGGTTATAACAGTTTTTCACTCTTCCTTTCTCCCTCATGTATGAACCATGATCTTTCTTATGGCTTCCATATGTTGTTAAAGTTTTTTTTTGAGGCTGTCGCTTAGTGTCTTGCACTATTTGGGGATACTGTTTACTATTGTGGGTTATTTGAGGGCTGCTCTCCACTTTTTGAGGGTGCCACTACATGTTTGATGGTGTTACTGCCTGTGTGGAGGGTGACATTACATGTTTGAGGGTATTGATTCCTATGTGGAGGTGTCACTGCCTATTTTGGACTATTGGACGATGCCAATTAGTGTGTGGAGGTTGTTGCTTCATGTGTGGACTATTTCGGGGGTGTCACTTGCCTCCTTGTGACTGCCGCTTCTTATGTGGACTATTTTGAGGTTCCTTGAGGCTGTCGTCCACTATTTTGAGGCTTCCTATGCCTGTTTTGAGGATGATGTCTATTGTGAGGGTTGTATGTGGTATCCTTCTGGTCTTTGGGGACTTTTTTGGGGCTGCGTTTGGTCTTCCAACGTTGAATGGATAAGGGATTATTTGGACTGTGAGAATTTATTGTATGACTGTATTTATTTTGTGGGATGTCCTTGACTGGGACGTACACTAAGTACAATTGTTGTACCTTCTACTATAATTATCCACTCCAATTCTTTAGCACTTGTCTCTCTCTTTCTCAGGTATGTTCTTGCCCTAAAGTAAGGGCTAAAACTCTTCCATTTTACTGAATTTCCTCTGAGAGGCAATATATGATCTAAAAGTAACTATGAGTATAAGGAAGGTTTTCTATCCTAACCTGATTTATTAGAGTTGATTTTTTTTGTTAATGAGATTTTGCAGTCTGCTACTGTTGTCCTACTATGATTTATTTCAGTATTATTTTTGTAATTTTCATTTAATTTATTTTTTTGTTTAAAACCCTAACTTTAACAAAAATGATGACTGATACACAAGATGGACCATACTATGTCAAGAGATGGACCGGATAGTGCCTAAGTACACCAAAAAAATTTATACCTTGCGCACAAATCTGGGTATCAGAGACTTCGAGCTGCACTTGGTTCTGAAAAATACCACAGTGGCCTTCATCGGTACATTCAAATAGAGATTGAATTCCTAGACATATCTTAACTAGGAGATTCTTATTGGTATTCCATCAAAATAGAGCAGACATTTCAGTAAAAGAATAAGCAAGATTTTGGACCTGCAAATTTGCCACAGCAGAAACATGGAAGAAACAACTTAGATTCATAAAATAAAGGACAACACAAGGATAACCAACATCAAGGCAACCCGTCCAAGATGGGTAAGGACATTGGAAAGTGGTGCAAGTTTCACAAAATCCCCTAGCACAATGGTGATGAATGTCTCTTAAAGCAATCATTGGTGGCTGAGATCAAAGCTTTAGGATCAAATACCTGTTTCAACTACGATTCAGAAGCCAATGTCATGACCGAAGACAAGGGGAAGTAGATCATTGTTGTAAAACCTAGTGTCACCATTGTTGCCACATATATTCATCCATATGAACTAGAAGGGTCAAATAAATGTCTCTTCCACCCACAAATGTGGGTGAAGGGAATTCGCCTACATTTTGTTGTCGACAATGGTAACCAAAAGAAATTGATCTTAGTAGAAGTCATCAAGAGATTGGAGCTGGTGACAACACCACACCCATAGCCATACACCATCAGTTGGATAAGAAAATGTTAAGGTACTTGTGCCAATCGTTAGTGTTGTCTACCATACAACATCGAGCCTTTCAAAGACAAGGTATTGTCTGATGTGGCCCCACTTGAATTCGATGATGTTCTTTTAGGGAAGGCATATATGTGGTAGATTCATGTTGTATATGGGTCACAACGTTGTAGTGTCATTGTCACTTTGGGAGGGAAACTCTATCAAATACCAGAGACAATTGCACCTACCACAGTCTCTTAAACCTCAACCAAGCAGAGCATGAAGATGATCTCCCACACTAGGAAATTTTTCAACTTCACAATTGCCTCTAAAGGTGAACATAAGATCACATAGACCTCCACAACCTATGCATAGGGTCCCTTTACTCAACAAAAACAAGAAGAATGCAATTTCATTATTGTATTGCTTATCCATGTACCTCTATGTTGCAAGGCCACACATTCAAGATGATCCTCTAGAAAGAAAGCATCCACACTAGTTCAAACCAAGGATAATAAGGAAACCAAAATTATTGAACAAGTCCAACATATCCATCAACAACAATTACAATCCTGTTAGTCTGTAAAAGAAAGACAACATTTTCACCTCAGCAAATGCCTCACAAGGAGCTCAACTAAACACACAGTTTTCCATATAATAAGGGGCTCAATGCAAATGAGACCATTGCTTCTTAATGGGGGGAGGATTGATCCATATGGGTAGCAGTTTCCACCCACCTATCCCATTGGCTCAAAACAACTTTTCCATTTCAGTAGTTTTGATGGGTTTTCGGGTCAACGGAGTGGTCTAGATGGATATCGGTAGATAAACACCTAATCCACTAGATCAAAACATTTTTTCTAGTTTGGCATTTTTTACAGATTTCCATGTCTAAAGATTCCAGGTCCGTTTTGAGGTAATTTTTATGGATCACCTCACTACTTACCATTAGACCACACTCCTATGGACATTTTTTAAACTTGTATGTTTTTATTTTTCATTTTGAAAGGAGGGTGAGGGGGCAATGGTTTTTTTTCATTGATTTAAAATTATATTGTTTTTTTTAAAACACACCCCGCCTAGTTTTGGGCAATTTTCCTTTGTTTTTCTCTCTTTAAAAAAAGTATTATTAATTTTTTCGTTTGTAACAATATCGACTTTTTAGTTCATCATTTAGAAAATAATTCAATTTTAAGCATATGTGAAAAGGTGTGACTAGAAAGGAGGGTGAGGGGGCAATGGTTTTTTTTCATTGATTTAAAATTATATTGTTTTTTTAAAACACACCCCGCCTAGTTTTGGGCAATTTTCCTTTGTTTTTCTCTCTTTAAAAAAGTATTATTAATTTTTTCGTTTGTAACAATATCAACTTTTTAGTTCATCATTTAGAAAATAATTCAATTTTAAGCATATATGAAAAGGTGTGACTAGTAACACCTCTTTTCAATTTAGGGGTTGTTTATAAGATTTTGGTTGAAACAATACTATCCCATGGTTTCAAACAAGTTGTAATTTTTAACTTAGAAAAAAATGGTGTTATTGGTGGCATCACTTTTCAATTTAGGAGTTGATTTTAATATTTTGGTTGCAATAGTACCAATTATTAAGCCCATGATTTAAAAAATATTGCAATTCTAACCTTGAAAATACGCTACTGGTATCATCATTTTTTGATTTAAGAGTTTAATTTAAGGCTTTGGTTGGAATCCAGTTGTTAAGGCCATGGTTCCAAACAAGTTTTTATTTTAACCCCTGAAAAAGTGGGGTGCTATAGGAAGGACTAGTTCTTGATTTTGGGGCTGATTTTAGGGTTTTTTTTCGCAACATTATCAAGTTTCAAGGCCATGGTTGCAAAAGTTGTAATTTCAATCCCCACAAAAAGTGATTATGGAAGCACCACTTATCAATTTGAGGATTTTTTTTTTGTTTTTAACCCAAAAATATGTTTTTAGGGATAAATATATCATTTGGAGGTTAAACTTCTCGTCAAGTGGGTAGCCATGTTTTCCCCAAGTTATTCTCCAACTAAATATTCCACCTTGGTGATTCAAAGCCATATAATTGCGATTGTCCTATTTACAAGTCAATTCTCCATCATTGGTGTTGAGTTTCCAATATATGGTTCAAACCTCTCTTTTTAGCATGCAAAAACATCATGTCACTTGTGTGAGGCCATTATTGTAGGTGTTGGGAAAGAGGGGAGAGGGTTTGTCGATGATTGAGCAGATGGGGGAGGGAATGTATGGAGTCTAGAGGGTCTAGAGGGTAGGAGTGTCACAAGTAGGTAGAGTAGGGAGGCAGTTTATAAGAAGTGGAGGGTTGTGAAGGTTCTGAAGGGAGTGAGAGAGGTTGCATGGGGAACGATGCCAAGGAGGAGGGAGTCACATGGGTAAGGGAAGGAGTTGTCCTCTTTCGACAATAGGGTTTTTGCTTTCCTCATTAAAGTTTGTGGAGGAAGATGGGGACCATACTAAAAAACAATGCCAATCAATAACACCCCTTACCAACTTAAGAATGCCATTTACACCAAATAACTATGATGATATGCCACACTTGATGGTTGTCTTTGATCCTCATGAGTTTTGGAGGATGAACATCTCTTCTCTTAGGATCACCCCTAGGTTATCCATTACCTATTTCTATGTTTAGGTGACACTTGACATGAAAGGGGTTTTCTTTCTTGAATATTTGGATAAGGGAGATTGTTCTCTAAAGGGTTTTGTTGATGTGAGATGGGGTAGAGAGAGAGTTGATTCGAAGCATTGTCTGAAAGGATTATGTGAGAGTCTCCAAGAATGAAAATATCTTCGTAGATCTTTTTTCTATGACTTTCATTCCATGGAATGCTATAATATCATCCACTTCATTATTGGTTGATATCCCAATTCCCCAAGTGAAAAGTAGTTTTTGTTGTCCATTGTAGTCATAAATGACCTCTACAATTGTTGCCCCTTCAACAACATTTTAGTTAATAACTACTTTCTCACTAGTTAATTTGTAAATTGTGAAGAAAAAACTTTTGAACAAAAACACATATTTTATCTTTTATACCTCTTACTTGTAAATAAGTTTTGGGGTTCCTCCTAGGCATGAGGTAAAACTACAACCATGTACTAGTATCCTCACTTCATGTATTGGGGTAGGCCATGTTGATTATTGATACCACATAACCCTCCTTTTGGTAACTTCAACGACAATCATATAACACTGTTTGGTATCTGGGAGATAATGAGAGGGAAAAAAACCACTTTTGTTGGTCTTGGAGTATGACCTAAAATTGATTTTGATTAGCTAAGAGATCGTTTTCCTTGAACACAAAATGGGTTAGCAGCCCAAACCCAGAGACATCTAACAAGAATGGAAATCTAACCCCTTAGGAATCAATAACTTTTAGGTTCTTGTCAACATTGATCAAATTTGAAGGATGGATCTTAATTTCAATTGGAAGGGCATTTGTTCTTGGAGCCCTTCATCAATATAAATAATTGTACTTCAATTGACAAGTATAAATTAACTAAACCCTTTCCCCCCAAAAATGCAAAATAACAAATATTGCCCTTCCAAATTTTTACAATCTTAAACAATTGAGCACCCCTTAATATCTAATTGAAAAAAATGATATATTTTCAGTAAAACCTAATTTGACATCTATGTAACATTAATTTTATAGTTTAGTAAAATAACAACTATTATATTGTATTTTTTCGACCTAGAGCACACTTCATTATACATAAAAATTACTTAGACTATGCAATAACCATATTGGGGCACTTGTGTGATCTTATGCTTAGTGTAGGATGTTGTAACTAGATATTGTCTTAAAAAAACTAGAACCATGAGAGAATTACTTACTGTTAACTATGTGCAAAGGAAGCCACTAAGCAAGACGAGGCTATAATAAACCTACAACTAAAAATACATATAAAACCAACCAAAAACTTAATTCAAACCATGAGAGAATTACTTACTGTTAACCATGTGCAAAGGAAGCCACTAAGCAAAACGAGGCTATAATAAACCTTCAACCAAAAAATACATATAAAACCAACCAAAAACTTAATTCAAACCAAAGAGAGGGTAGTCATCTAAGCCTGAGAGATGTAAGAATGATGGGCATTGGGCACCTAAGAAAAATAATACACAGCTAAGAAAAAATTATAAAAAAATCCTACATACCAAGCAAGTTAGCAACACTAGCATCACATGGGTCGTGGCATCAAATTTTGTTGTTCAACTTTTGTCACGACATCATATAGGTATGGGATGGAGGGGAAATGGAATCAAGCCTAAGTCACTTGGAGCCTTGCAACTCACTACATTTCCGAGTCTCGACAATCTTCCTTATAAATTGAGCCAGAGCGCCAAAAGCAGTTTGTTAATGGCTGGATTTGAGAAAGTTCTAGGTGTGAGTAACTAAGAGCTTGGCGCTCTAAAATTTGTTGTGTTTTGTACCAATCCACGATTCGGCGAATTGACAGTCATTGGTAGGAAATTAACTTATTTAATGAAAACTATTTATGTAGATCTACCCCTATGTCAAAACCGTTTTCCATGCTGATGCAGGATGCTACCCTCCTGATTGTCTTACCAAAAGGCATGAGAATAAAGACGTGAAATTATGGACTTCACCTTCAAAGAATGCCTTGCAATCACATTGGTAGGGAGTGATAAGAAGATCACAATAATCCAACATGTCAAATCTCAGTTGATAGTGTCAACTAAAGACTTATATGATAAATTTAATATAAGACTTACATATAGTTCTCTCTTACTCTCTGCATATTGACACATTTGATATTTTATGGTTGTCTCTACGCCTTGACCCAATTGATATTATAAGGTGAGGATGTGCATGCATAATAATAATTATTTATGACTATGAGACGAGGATTTAAAGAGAAGAGGATGTAAATTTTTATACGTATTTTGGTGTTGAGTGTCAAGGACAAATGATGTGAGAAACCACAAAAGTTTGGAAGGACAGAGGGAGATTACATCATGATCATGCCACCCATCAAATTGAAGACTATTCTTGAATCAAAAATTGTTTTTTGTTTTGTTTTGTTAATAACCATTGTGGTGCTTTGGTCCAAATGTTTTTTCTAACTCATTATTTCTCCATATTGTGTGTTCAGTGGCACCTCTCTATATCAATGCATAAATCGACCTCTGCACAATTTGTGATCCTAATTGCATGACATTATTTGTAGTTGCACGAGTGTTCTTTATAGTTGCTGTGAGTCCGTGAAATTCATGCAAGAAATGAAGTCTTGTAGAGGAGGACTCATCAAACCGGCCATTAGAATTTCATTTTGACGAAAAATGAGTGGACCTTAGTAAGCATGTTCACTTAGGTAGTAGGCACAAATTTTTGGGCTCGTTTCGGGCCTAGTAGTAGACTAGTAGTTATTCTCTATTGTTACAACCGCAATCGCTGACACATTGTCACACCTTAGATTGTAGCCTCAAGTAACTTAGAAGTCAGAGTCACATCTTGGTGGTTATTGCCTCATAGTCATGAGTCATCACTCATCATCTTACACAACTAAGGAGTGAGTGCATTATGATATTTCCAATATCTTAAATGGTAAGTCAAATTTTTTAGCATAGGAATTTCAACCTCTTAAATACTCTTAAATAATCTATATGGATAGGTAATTTTAAATATTGTCTTTCTTTTGAAATGCTGATATAAATTTCTTTTGAAATGTCCATATAAATTTCTTTTGAAATGTCGATATAAATTAAGTCCTTTCATAATTGGTAAAATTCAGATTTTGAAAGGCAATTTTAATTTTACACTTCTGGGATGGCCTAAAAACCTTTGGAAGGGCTGACAAGGATTCAAATTTGAACGCTGCAACAATTTCGTGGAGGATTTTGGTTTCATCATTTCCATCTACCGCCATAGCAATGGTTTCTGCCTTAGCAGCTCCGACTTTTCTATGCCAAGCCTCGCATCACAACTATGCTCATAGACCATATACCCATTGCAATTACTGCAATATCAAATCAATCCAAGAAAATACCAAAGAGAAACTGAAGCCAAACTTGCAGGAAAACAAGAACGATGAAAATGTTGGTTTTTCCCGTACCATCTCTTTACAGTCAAATACCTATTCTTCTCTCCTGCAAACATGTAAAACTCTTGTTCTGGGAAAGCAAATACATGCCCACATGATCAAAAGTGGTTTAAACGGGAATGCTTTCTTAGAAACCAAGCTTATAACCATGTATGCTAATTGCACAAATCTGGACGATGCAAGAATGGTGTTTGATAAAATGTCTGAACGAAATATGTTTTCATGGTCCACGATGATTGGAGTTTATGCCAAACATGGACGCTGTGAGAAAGCCCTGGCTCTGTTTTATCAAATACAGTGTGAAGAACTGAAACTGGAGTCTTTCGTTTTTCCCAGCGTTCTCAAGGCATGTGCCCATCTACAGGCTCTGCAACAAGGAAGAGGAATCCACTGTCATTTAATTAGAAGGGAATTCTTGTCAGACATTTATGTGTGTAATGCTTTGGTAGATATGTACTCAAAATGTGGAAGTCTTGAGGATGCACAGCTTGTGTTTGACAAAATGCCTCAAAGGGATTTGGTGTCCTGGAATTCTATAATCACAGGCTATGCTATCCATGGGTTTGTTGATGAGGCCTTGAAACGGTTTGGGGAAATGAGGTTAGTGGGTGTAAAGCCTGACATGATATCCTGGAATGGGATGATTGGTGGGTTTGTTCGGAGTGAGCATGCTGTGGATGCCATGGAACTCTTTTGTAGCATGCAAATGTCTAGTGTAAAAGCCAATTCAGTCACAATTGTCGAGGTTCTCACAGCATGTGGCGAATTAGGAGCTCTGCAAGAGGGCAAGGAGATCCATGGTTATGTTTTCAGACATGAATTTGAGGTAAACATGCTTATTGGGAACGCTCTGATAGATATGTATAGGAAATGTGGTTCAATAGGATATGCACGGCAAGTGTTTGACAAGATGTTCCCAAGAAACACAATTTCATGGAATATGATGATTGCGGGATACTTCCAAGAGAGAAATACTGATGAGTCTCTGAAGCTTTTCCATCAAATGGAATTGGATGGAGTGAAGCGGACCACAGTTTCATGGAATGCAATGATTGCGGGTTATGCTCAGAATGGACAAAGTTATGATGCATTGAAATTCTTTCAGCAAATGCGGCGTTCAGGGGTTAAGCCTACCTCGTTTACATTCGGAAGCATTCTTCTAGCATGTGCTAATTTAGCAGCTTTAGATCTGGGCAGGCAAATCCATTCGTACATAATCATGACTGGATTTGAATTAAGCGTCTTTGTAGGGAGTGCTTTAGTAGACATGTATGCAAAATCCCACGATATAGACAATGCTCTTCAATTTTTTGACAAAATGCCTGAAAAAAACACAATTTCATGGAATGCAATGATTGCTGGATTTGCCCAGAATGACCATGGTGATGAGGCACTGAAACTCTTTCGGCAAATGCAGTTGACAGGTGTAAAACCGGATGTGATTTCATGGAATGCAATGATTACAGGTTATGCTCAGAATGGGCATGGAAACAAGGCGTTGAGGCTTTTTTATCAAATGCAATCAGCAGGCATAAAACCCGACACATTCACTTTTGGGAGTGTTCTTTCGGCTTGTGCAAAACTTGCAGCTCTGGACCATGGAAAGGAAATTCATGCATACATTATCAGAAGTGGATTTGAAGTAGACAAATTCATGGATGGTGCTCTAATAGATATGTATGCCAAATGCGGAAGCATTGAAAATGCATTCGCTGTGTTTGATAAAGCATCTGGAAATACCGTGGTCTCTTGTAATTCAATGATTGGGGGGTATGCCATGCATGGGCATATTGAGGAAGCCCTTTCTATGTTTCATAAGATGCAGAAGGTTGGCATAAAACCAGACCATATCACTTTCATTGGTGTTCTATCCGCATGCAGTCAGGCAGGCTTAATTCATGAAGGGTGGCAATACTTTGATTGCATGAAGAAAATATATAATATCACACCTAGCGTGGAGCACTATACCTGCATGGTTGATCTTCTTGGCCGTGCTGGACAGCTCAATGAAGCATATGAATTCATAAAGACTATGCCTTTAGAACCTGATGCATCTATATGGGGGTCCTTGCTTGGTGCATGCAGAGTCCATTGCAATACAGAGTTAGGACAACGTGCAGCAGAATGTCTTTTCAAAATAGAGCCTGAAAATGATGGAAATTATATTTTACTGTCAAATATTTATGCTGCAGCTCGTAGATGGGATGACTTTGCAAACATTAGAAAAATCATGAGAGACAGAGGGTTAAAAAAGAAACCGGGATGCAGTTGGATTGAGGTGAAAAACCGTCTGCTTGTATTTTATGCAAGAGACAGGTCACACCCAGAGACAGAAAAAATCTACGCAACCCTGGAGAGTTTGGCTAGATGCATGGAGGAGGCAGGATATATGCCTTCACCCAAATTGTTCTTGCACGATGTGGAGTAGATAGAATCGATAACTTCCTAGATCGAACAGTTGGCCACAGTTTTTAGGTGTAATAAAATCTCGTGAAGCACCTCAAACATGGTGATAACACTTCCATAGTATCCCCAAATGTTAATAGATGGCAGGATCTTCACATGAAGAAAAGGCTTGTAAGTCTCATAATGTAGATTCACACGGTTGGAATAGAGCACTTAAACACTACTTGAGATGGTGCTATGATGCATGCAAATGAACTACACGGAAGAATGCTCAATAAAATCTAATTATAAATAGGAAGATGCTATCGATGAGGATCATTGAAGTTAAGAAACCTGCAATATTTGATAATAATAGTGTTTGTCTTTCATCTTCTAATGCTTCATTTAGTTTGGGGGCAAAACTTGAAATACCCTCTTATGATGGACAAATAGATGTTGAAAAAATCAAGGAATTAGTCAAATCAGTATTCTATCCCATATCCTCTATGAAGAGGATCAAATCATGAGATAGATGTATGAAGAGGATCCAATCATGAGATAGATGTATTACAGACAAGAGCAAGAACAAGGTGTTCAAGGTTATACATCTGAGTTCCAGAAGTAATCCATTAGGTTGGGTGTCTCACCAAAAGAACATAGGGTAGTAGTGAATTACCTTAGAGTTCTACGTCACCATATCCAAAGGCAATTGCAATGTCTAAATATTAGAAGCATAGATGAAGCAAGCAAGAAATGTCTCTATATAATGTTGGGCATGAAAAGGGGGCAACCAAAGAATCAAGAAGAAACATCCAAAACAAGCACAGGTCTACGTGGCCATATCTAAAAGAAATTGTAATGTCTAAATATTAGAAGCATAGATAAAGCAAGCAAGAAATATCTCTATATATTGTTGGGTATTGAAAAGGGGCAACCGAAGAATCAATAAGAAACACCCAAAACAAAGGCAAATGTTGCATTAGTGAATTACCTTAGAGTTCTACGTTGCCATATCCAAAGGCAATTGCAATGTCTAAATATTAGAAGCATAGATGAAGCAAGCAAGAAATGTCTCTATATAATGTTGGGCATGAAAAGGGGGCAACCA
>LPNX011139568.1:803504-864049 GCA_001517045.1 Pseudotsuga menziesii
TGGCCATATCTAAAGGAAATTGTAATGTCTACATCTTAGAAGCATAGATGAAGCAAGCAAGAAATATCTCTATATATTGTTGGGTATTGAAAAGGGGCAACCGAAGAATCAATAAGAAACACCCAAAACAAAGGCAAATGTTGCATCTACAATCTAAAAGGGAAATGATCCCAAGAAGCATTGCAATCATTTTGATGTCGATGGACACACAAATGAAAAGTGTTGGAACCTTCATTCAAAACTAAGTGAAATGGTACAAGTCTAAGAAGGGAGCAATGAAAATGGCTAAGATAGAATATAGAATGATTGAGAGCAACCCCAATGTGTATGAGGACCTTATCTATCACATTGCAAAAAACAAAGACAAGTGGAGAAAGGATGCACTCTTCCAAGTCAAGGTTTAGTTGAAGAGCAAGAAATATTTTTTTTCTTTTTGATATGGTCTTCAATGCAATCTAATTTTTGCAACATTAGTTGATGAATTGGGTTTGGAAACTATGAGCACTAACAAGGATGTTTTGATTGAGTTGGTTGCAAAAGAATTCCACCACGAGAATCATAATGCCTTGTAAAGTCAAGTTTGTTGTTAATGTTGATTTTGTTGAATATGAAGTGGAATATGTTGTTGCGTCATTTGATGCATGCCATGTAATGTCTAGAAGTCCATATCTATGGGATATGTATGCATTCTTTTATAGAAGAGAAAACAAATATAACTTAGTTAAACATGGTGAGACCTCATCAAGGCATGCAAAAGGAAGAATCATCAAGGCACACAAAAGGAAGAATCAATCTTCTCTCGCAACAAGAAGTTTGGGTAAGAAACATTTCAATGGCATTCAAAAGAAGAGCACCTTCACATAGGGCATGTAAGAGGAATGGGAGGAAATGTTATAAGTTATGTGCCTCCACCCTTTTTATTATTATTGTGATCTTGTGGGCTCAAAAGTCTCCCAAATGGGTAAGTGTTAAGTGTAGTTTGGAAAGGGATAAGAAAATGACACTAGATAAGTATGTGAATGGGTTTGTAAATGACTAAGTTTTCTAGTTTGAAGGTTGAGAATTGAAGAAATTAGTTAATTGTGTGATATTTTTTGAGCGATGAAAGTTCATTGTCTTAAAATAGACAAATTAGTTATGTTTTGGAGAGAGAATTAAGGGTTATTAATGTAAAGCTAGATAATGATTATAATAAATGGCCAATGATTTGCATGTAATAGTTTAATTAAACATGATACTTGATGGGGTGATATAGTCAAGATTGATGTAGCCTTTGAACAACTCTATAAATTGTTAGAGGAGCAGGACATTAAGGGGTTCCATCACTAAGTTTCTCAATAATCTAGTAAGGAAGCAAAGTACAAATATGATATATCATGAGAATTTGTTTGTGGCAAATGAATGTAATGCCATATGCTTATCACATTTGGAGAACAAAGTATTCTCTATGTGTAGAGTCTTTTTCATAAGATTGCAATCTGTTGAAAGTAATAACACAATGCATTATAATGTTGGAAAATTTCCTTGATTGAGGTTTTCTCCAAGGTAAATCTAGTGTGATTCATTTGCCACATTGATAAATATTTTTAATTCATGTGTGCTTTATTTCAACACTTAGTATTCAACAAAACAAACCAAAATGAATGAGTATTGGGTTGGTGCATTAGCACTATAAATGATAATAGCATATTGTATTTTCTTCTTTAGATATGTTTTGATGAACTATCTAGAGGCATATATTTAATAATGTATATATTAATGTCACGTCCCCATCCCTCAACCGGCGAAGAGGACGCGACAACACCAACACGACGGACAGACAGCCCCATGAACATATACAATCCCTCAATGCCGAAAATTAAAAGCTTAACCTGATGCACAATCTAGCCTACAGGAATTCACAATTCCTAGGACATCAATATACAGCGGAAGCAACACATATACATTTCCAGCATTCATATGCTCGTTATAGTTCGTGATACAATGGATATAATCGCAGGGATGAAGTAGTCAGCAGCACTTATCTTTTGATGAAGAACTTTCCCGCAACCAGCTACGTCGCTGCAACGTTCCACCCAACCATAGGCCAGCGTACTCATCAATCTCTCAGCACACTGCCACCCCCGAGCTGGGCATGATTCCTCAAGGACTAAGGGAACAATGCAGACTCATACATATCCAAGGGACACAATCAGCAAACCAAACACAGTTGGGTTTGACAGGCCTTCAACAAACGGCCAAGCCAGCACAGTCCGAAGACCAACCACTGCATACCCGCAGCAAAACAATCCCTTCACAGTCCTGTGAAGAAGGAAAACAACCGGATACAATCCCAAGCAAAAGATGAGCAAAGCTCAAGCCCATAGGGAACTCAGAGTTGTTCTTGGCCCTTGCGTGGCCAAAACAACTCAACTGCAACCCAAAACCAGGGGAATAACAGCAGCCCAAACACACAATGGATGATGGCAACAATTCACAGCCCACAATGAATAGTGAACAGTACTCCCAGCATAGCCATGGGAGACTCAGCCAATGACTGTGGCAATCAACAGCCACAACTCATAGTGCAAACGATGGCAGCTATACACAGTCCCAAACAGCAGGGAAAACTCAGCCAACGAAATGTGGGGAAGATGACAGCTCCCGTCCCACAATGAAATAGCGGAAAACTACACAGTCCGATAATGGAGAGAACATACTCTCGGCATGGACAGGAGGAGAACACAACCGCAGACCATAGTTGACAGCATACACAGCCACAATCAACATGGGGAACATATACTTACCACCGAACTGGTGTGAAACACACAGGCACACAGCCCAGAGCGTGAACGGCTCCTGCACCCAAAATCCTGAGTGACAGCCACGATTTCACCCGCTTCCTGCGTGAGGAAAACTAACGCAGAACTCCTGTGCGTGAGGATAAAGGACGCGACCAGCAAAATATGGGAACAACAGCCCACGAACAACAAAGAGAGCCCCCGACTGGTGCGTGAGGATAAATGCACGTCTCTCTGCGCGCCCCTGCGTAAGAGTGAACATGCCAAATGGAGGAACGAACCGACCCGGGGAGAATGGCGTCGTGGAGAAGATGGAGGAATTGAATGCAGTCGTGGGTGGAGTGGGCGCATGGGCAAAAGGATTGACAGTCTTGCCACCCCACTCCCAAAAACATTAACTGCCTCAACTACCAGCAGCCATTAACTCCTCAACCAACAACAACAAAACAATGAAGAGGTTGACAAGGGAAGGTGGCAACACATGGGTTTTTCTCCCAAAGACCAAGGTTTGACATCCCCCACCCCTTATCCTTTGGAACCATGCCCTTTTCGTTCAACGTTGCACTGTCGTAGCTGGTTGTGGTTTATTTTATTTGATGTGCATATTTACATGATGCCATATTATAAGGTGTCGGATGGCATGACATACCATTGGCAACTATACCTATTGCCGAAACATACAAACACAAATCGATGGTGGGGCTTTTTCCTTTAGCTCCTCACCATGATTAATTACATTATATACATCATGCAAACGGGGTCAAAACCGGGACATGACAATTAAGCACGTTCTTAATAGTTTTTCCAAATAATGTTATACCTAGTTGATCATAGACTCCAATATAGGAAGCTACCATAAGTGGGCTAAGTTGGAATTTGAGTAGATTGTGCTAGATGTACTAGCAAATTAATGAGAAAAATGTTATGAGATAGTAGAGAGCTAGTGTAAGAGAAAAGAAAAATTTGCAAGTTAATCGCAAACCAATGCTTTGATGAAATGAAGTGGTGTAATTAAATGATGTCTATAACTTGTTAGTAATTGGCTCACCAAAGACTAATCTTCTAAATTACTTGGCATAGTTGATGAATCTATAAAAGAACATGAAGAAGTTTTAACACTATAATTGACATGGACAACATAGTTACCAAATATAAATTTGAATTCGAGCATGATAAGATACCAAAAATAAAAATAATTTTTTTTTTTTTTTAGAAAAATACAATGCATATTTTTTTCTTGAGAAATATACATTAAAAACACATACTCAAATGGATATCCATTGTCATAATAAGTAAAATACCCGACAACTTCAACAACTTTGTGGGGTCACACAAAGTTAAATGAGATTACAGATATCATGTGCACACTTCATTTGATATGTAATTACGAAAAAAAAGAGTATGGATTATGGAGGGGTCTATTAATCAATTGATTAATTCCCAACATGATCGTTTAAAGTTGGCTATAAGACTCCTAAAAATTTTGTGAGGGTAGAAAAAAATGATCAGTTGTTGAAAATTTGTCACATTGAAGATGAAATCACATATTACTAAGGGAGAATTTATGAATTGCAAGGTATAGTAGGATGAAAAAATTAACAACATCTATCTTGATCTCATATAAATTGTTTTGTTTACCCTTAGTTTGAAAAGCTTAACTAGACAAGTAAAAAAGAGGTCTCCAACATTAATGAAGGTGAAAAATTGGTGCAACCGAATTTGGTTGTCCGTTAGTCGAATCCGACTATCATTTTAATAATGAATATGAGTAATAATAATATATTGGATGATGATAATAATTACAAAGGAGGCTCGCCTTTATAGGCTTGAACGTGAAGGGTTACACCCTTCCATATAATTAACTAATCTAATTAATAATTTATTTTATATTCGTTACATTGCCACTCCCTTTAAAGGAGCTTTGTCCTCAAAGCTCAAATATTTTCCTAATGCCGTTCTTCATTTTGACTCGGTGTCGGTATTAGAATCGGACGAGGTCTCTTGTGCAGAGACTTGCACTTCCTTTCCATTGATGATTTTGCACTGTATTGTCTCATTGTTCCTACATTTATGACCAGGGGTCCAATCATCACCTCATCGACGACATATGTTTTTCTTCTTTTTTCTATTATCAGCGTAAGTGTTAGATGACTTCAATCTATTTTCCATTTCATAGGCATATGATTGAGGTTTGTGGCATTGATGACCGGGTGACCAAGTATCTGCATAGTACCTACATTGTGTCTCTTTTTCTTGCCGATAATGGTTATCGCCTCTTGTTTTAATTCCTTCCAATTTGTGTTCTGCAGCTTTTGCTTTATGTCTTGCTACTTCTACGTTAGCTATGTCATGCAACTTTAACTCTTTTTGGAGGTATGGTTTAAGACCCCCTAAATAGGTTTCGAGTCTTTGCTTGTCAAACAACCCAACTACTCGTGTAGATAAGGATTCCCATTGATGAGTGAATTCCTCAATGTTTCCAACTTGTTGTAGTCTGGTAAGTTTACTGAAAAATTCATCTTCTTTGATTCCTTGAAACCTATTAAAAAAATAATTTTTGAACAAGTTCTAGGTGTAGGTAAAATTATCTCTCTTCCACCATAAGTACCAATTATAGGCATACCCCTCCATATGCATTGACGCATATTTCACCTTCTCCTCGTCATATTGAATGTTGTAAATGTCGAAGTATTCTTCTGCTTTGTTTATCCAAGTAATGCATTGGTCTTCACTCCCATTGTATTTTGACAACTCTATTTTTGCCTTTGGTAGGTGCACTTTGTAAGGGCGACGTTAATTTCCTTTTGCCTTATGGTTTGATGGTGGCTTGGAACTACTCGACGATGGAAGTGACATATTTGAATTGCTTCGTTGTTGGCGGTGATTTTTAGTTTTCTTATTCTCTACTATCTTACTGATAGCGTCTATTTTGCTGTTTAATCGTGCCTCCATCTCTGGCAGTACTTGTGTTTATATCTCTTGCTTAAGCGTCGCATTGTTAATCTTTATTTCTTTCCGCAATTCTTCTTGATTCTTTGCGAGTGTTTCCTGGGTGGCAACATGAAATGAGGCATCTAACATGTCTGGACTACTAACTTGGTTCGGACTGGGTATGAGCCTTTGTAACATCTCGATTAATGTATTATGGTTCTGCGTCATGGTGCTCATGTTCCGTGTTAAGGTGTTTATGTTTTGAGTCATGGTACTCATTTTGTCATCCAAATATTTTTGTTTTTCGTTCAAGATGTCAAATTTGTCATCCAACCTTCTTTCTAGTACCAGAACAAGCTCATCTTTGAGTAATGTATTGTTATTTTGCATCTTTTCCTTCAAGGATTTTAGGTCAACGACAAGGGACCTGGTGTCCTTCTCCACTTTTTCAATTTTATCTTTCAATTCCGCCATGGTCTTGGACCTTGTATGCGGAGGTGTGGAGGATGGCAGCGCGCGGAGAGGAAGCCAGCGAATTGCAGGTTGTGGAGGTGGAGGCGCAGCGTGGTGAGTTTGGCGGCTGTTGGGGCGAGCGCATGAGGGAGGGTTGATGCAGCACACAACAAGAGGGTCGGGAGAAGATGGGGGCATGGGAGCTGGAGGATGGCAGGATAGCAGGTGGGCGGAAGCAGTTATGCACGCGATGGTGGATGGTGGACAGGGAGCTGGAGGAAGGAGTGCAAGAGAAGGGATATGGAGACTGGTGCGTGGAGGGAGGATTGGGTAGTGGGAGGGAGATGAAGGGAGCAAGCAGCAGATGGGGCGAATTGCAGTGCGGAAGGAGGATTGGAGCGGGGGAATAAAGAGCGGAGGTGATGGAGCAGGAACGTGGAAGATGGGAGCGTGGAGAGCAGGTGGGAGAGTGAAGGTAGCGGAAATGAAAAAATGGAGGTGGCAAGAGTTGAAGATGAGAGAGGGAGGATGATCCGAGTCCGAGCTTAGGCTGAAGGAGCGAATTCGCTCTGATACCAAATGGAGCAACCGAATCCCGTTGTTCGTTAGTCGAATCCAACTATCATTTTAATAATGAATATGAGTAATAATAATATATTGGATGATGATAATAATTACAAAGGAGGCTCTCCTTTATAGGCTTGAGCGTGAAAGGTTACTCCCTTCCATATAATTAACTAATCTAATTAATAATTTAATTTATATTCGTTACAAAGATGTTATTAGTGAATTCATTGCAAGTAAATCACCCAGTGCACATGGCTTATTTGTTGAATTTTCCAAACCCATGATTGACAATGTGGTCCCAATTTTCAAGGATTTGACAATAGATTCCTAGGATGTAATGGGAATTCATCGATATATAAATGGGGATTTTTATATAGTTTCCTAATATAAGAATTGCAGATAATATTAGAGATTGACATTCTTTTTTTCTAATATTAGTTACAAGGCCATTGCAAAGATGTTTTCTAATAATATTTTCGAGGCTTTGGGTTAGTTGGTTTCTACCAAACATGTTTGACCTACGAAGAAATATTTAGATCATTATGAATATAGAGGGGGCAATTTTCATATAGAGAAACAATAAAAACTCAATGATGTTCGTGAAGATAGGCACGGGAAAACCATATGGCAGGTTGGAATGGCACTTTTGGATGATGGTATTGAATATAAAAGGCATTGATTAGAATACTATTCTCTCACCAATAAGTAAATTTAGCACATTAATAAATGATTATATTATTGTTGGTTAATTGACATTCAACTAAATTCTTCATAACTTTATGAGGATTTTGACGGGGAAGTTCGTTATCCGCTTTATTGTATACTATACTCTTTGTAGTTTTAACTCTTTTCCTAGATTGGTTGACAAAATCAAGATTTTATATGGGGCCTGAAGTTGTTAAAGGAGTAAAGCTAGCCATCAATTAATTGCAAGTAATAAATTTCAATTAGGAGAGGCTTCAAATTAGTAGGCATAATCACAAACAACAACATTATATATCTATTGTGAAGTATCTAAAACAAGAATGAAGTTCTGTATATTTAAACTTTTGGCTACTTATGTGCAAAGTGATCAAGATCAATGGTTGGTTGGAATTAGTACTAGAATGTAGTGAATGAAATAACCAATAAAAATACCATTAGCAATACCGATTAATTGACCAAAATAACAATGGAACCAAAAGCATATTTCTCTAGTTGTCGTACCCCATTATAATTCGTGTTATATATTTGAAATAATCAAGTATATATGGGTTTCAAAAGGGATACAATGATTGAAATTAGAAGAATTATTTCATTTCCTCAATAAAATACAAAGGATCCTAAGATTAGAGATCTAGGGTTTTTCATGGCTTTATGGTTTGTTGATAGATTCTAGTAATGCTTTAAGGGATTCGCGAGCCCAAGATATGTTAGAATTTACTTTGATGTATCAACTATATAGTGTAACACTTTATTAATGATTTTATGATTTATTGATGCAATTCAAGGTTTATTAATGACTTTAACAATTGTTTTGGGAGGTTTTCTAAATTATGGTCTTGTTATTCTATTACTAAGTTAATGGACTTGCAACATATCATAATTATGCTTAAATTGTTTCATTATGCTTATTATACAAGAAAATGTTATTACCATAACCTACTATCTATACTAATATAGGATTTATTGGCTAAACCTTGCCAAAAACAACATGACGATTATTTTCCTAGCTCATTGTTTCTGCCTAGAAATGTCAAAACCAACAGAAATGTAGTTAAGTTTATTAACAAAAAGGTTTGAAATGAAAAAAAAACTATCCCAATGCATTGTTTCTATAGATTGCTCAAGAATGCAATCCAATAAATGAATAATCACTAGAACTGGAAATACAGACTATTTTTTTGAAAACAAGCCTGGAATCCAGTTGCACACTACAAGGGTGGTCCTCTAATCTACAACTCATTAGATGATCTCCAATAATAAATTAAATCAAAACTATAAGAGCAACCAAAAACTATAATCAATGACTAAAAATATTATATTTGTTCAAAATGGTTCAAACAACTATATTCTTTTATACGAATTGTTTTGGTATATCCTTGGGTAGTTACTCAATTTTAGAAAAACAAAATTAAAACAACTAATATTTTACTTAGATGCGCTTCTTTACAACATAAAGAGGGAAAAAAGGAACCTTGTTCCCTATCAATAGTGATTAACTCATGATGCAATACATGATCTAATTGTCCTAAATTATCCCATCATTTGTGGTGACATTCGTGTAGAGTTGGTGCTACAGTTTCAGGCAGAGTTGCGAGAGAAACAAAAGATGAAAGTTATTTGGGTCTAATCATCAATGAACATATTCATACAAAATAGTCTTCTTATTAAATTTTGCAACACATAGTACCATCTCATCAACATGATAGTAAACACCCTTGGAAATACAATTATTCTCATTACTAAATTAGGGAAACCCATCAACATACTATATGAAATCATTAGATATTTGTTGAATAATTACTTTGAACATGAAATTCTCAAACAATAAAAGTTCCTACAATACCAATGAATGGGATTTGTATATACCCTAAAACAACATTATTAACAATATCAATAAAAAAAATACGATCCATCTCAATCCTTAACAAATACATTCATTTAAGCATGAAATTCCAAGTAGAAATGTCTATGATTGTTGTGTTAATAGATGAGAGAAAATAAACTAGCATAGAGGATAATTAGTCTATATATAAGGAAAAGGGATGCATAAATGAAGAGATAAATAGGATAATTCTAGGCCTCATCATACACCCAACTAAGGACATTGCACATACCTTGTGCAAAAAGGCTAATGTAATTGGTTCATTTCAATACATAATGTTTGCAAATCATATGGAATTATATGAGTATAAGTTTATGAAGGATGGAAACCTCCCCTGTCTATTATTTTTTTGTTACCTCCTTTCTTCCTTAAATTTAGGTACAAGAGCATTATTCCTCCCATTTGGAAAAAGATATGATAATAATGGCAAACAAAATGAAATTAGGCCTAGCCACTTCAAGCCCAATTCACTTATAAAGGAAACCTATAACCTACTTTTATAGAGAGTGGCTTTAAGATTATGTAATGAGTGTGGTTGATTCCACTTGAGATCATCAATAAGCTTCTCCCATCACATCTGGAAACATCTTGTAGGATTCTTAGTTGAATTATTGAAGTAATCTATAAACATCGTGATTGTTGCAAACCTCTAGGTCTATCCAAAACTACTTAAATTCTAGGATTTGAACCTATCCTATAATGTTCTTTATGTGTAGTTGATACCGAAGGGGTTTCTACTCCAATAAATATGGGTGCATTCAACTCTTCTTCCTTATATAATTCCATTTCATGAGACCTTTTAATTTCATTTTGTAGAGTTACCTAAAAGGCCACAAGGTAGACGTCTCCTACAAAATGATTGGGGATCCTCACAATGTTATTTGGAAATAGATAATCATGCAAATAGATTTCATATATCAAGCTACACTAGTCTTGAATATTGGAGAACTATATTCCACAAAATGTTTTTCATATATCTTTAGTATCGAATGGTAAATTTGAAATTATTCGTTTTATTCTCCAAATTCTTATTCAACTTGAGATTATTCTCGCTTAATAATTTGGATAATTTCTTGTTGTTTCACATAATAGAGAAATGATTTGTTTGCTACCGAATTCAAACTATGATTATGAGTTGCTAAGGTGTTGAACTCTTTTTAATAAGGAAAATAAATGTATTTCCATCTTTCTTTATTAATGGATACACTAGTCAATTCATCACATAGTTGGTGTAATTCAACAAGCATGTCATTAGAAGAGAAATCTATATAATTGAGGCTTTCTTTACATTCAACATCAACCTTATGAAGTTTGGTTGGCATATAGATTTCTAGTTGAAGCGCTTTGGTTCTTGCAACTGATTCTTCTTCTTCCATTTCCATATTTCCATGTGTTTAAGGGGTAGTGAGGGATTGAGAAGGAGCTCCATTAAAAGAAGGGCCTTTAATCAAGATTGGAGATACTTGAATACTTTATCCAATATACATATTTTAATGAAATTTTTTCTTAAGAATTTGACTCCCTTGATTTCCTTTCATATGATTCACTTTCTAATTCTTTGTCTCTATATGCATGTCAGGTTATATCTATTCAAATTACCATGAAGAGTCTCTAAATTATGACTCGATGATGTGACAATATCACATTTTCTTTGGATACAAATACTTCTCAACACATGAACTCATCTAATTATTCTCCTAGTTGAGCCTTAACCAAATAATATTTTACTAATAGTTGTATCAACCCATGATAAGCAATATTAATCAATCGACCTCCTTTGAAATTTTAAGCCATCGATTGGACATATTTTAACAAATAAAAGGGAAAATTGATGCTTCGATTTCGCATGAGGTTCATGAGAAAACATAAATCATATGCTAGAGCCAATGAAAAATGGTCCTCATGGGTAATATATATGATTATATGATGTGTTACTTCATCCCATGGCTATGGAAGCAAGAGGCATCAAAACCCCTACCCTATATCTTCAACTTCCTCATCTTTTGTTAAGAAGGCTTTCTTTTCTTTCATTGGCTTTAATATTTTCTTGAACCATATATTCTTGTGCAAGAAACACATTGACCCTAGCAATGATATATTATGAAATTATAACCTGTATCCCCTTCACCATAGTGATTTCATTTTGCATATTTTAAGCAAAATATTGAGCAACAATATCACAAAATCATTGGAATTTTGAAAAATTGCAACCATCCTTCACATTGAAAATTACTAGCAATAGGCTCAAGGAGAATGGGATGGGTTAAGGTTGGTTCTTGGTAGTTAAGGTCTCTACACATATTTGTAATGTATTCACTTTCAGTCTATAACATGACCACCCTAAACAATAACTTAGAATAGATATAATGGACTTGAGACAAAGAACACATCATCTTGTGAAATTAAACAAGTGTAGGTACACAATCGACACCATAACTTCCATGTTGTCCATTGGATGTAGCTTGGGTGGTTGGGAGGAATGATTATTACCCTCTCCACCCAGGTTCAATTCTTGTAAGGGACATGATTCTCTTATTGAGCCCCTATGTCATGGTTTGACTAGACATGTGATTCTGGGCATACCTTGATTCTCCGGAATAATAGGTATTGGCATATTTCCAATTGAAATAAAAAAACTTCCATTTAATAAATATTGAAATCTTATTGTATTTATAACCATAATAAAACTTTCCCTTCATAGAAGTGATGACACTTATAATATCAATATAATTACCCCATCCTCCACCCTTTTCACATGACCAAACATGTGTTCATTTAATGTAAATGAGTTAGTATTACCATTGACCAATGAGTTAGAAAGATTGAAGCATATAGGAATATATGCAAGTACCGTTATGGACACAAGAATGAAAAATCAGAAATGAAATGCATTTAGTGCACACCCCCACCCCTCCCATCCCCACCCCCACCCCCACCCCCACCACCCTACCTAAATATTTGACCATCTCGACAAATGAAAGGAGAATGAATGGAAAAGGGAATGATTTGTTGCAAAGAATGCACATTTATCAATGAAAATACATTAATAATAAATGTTAGGAGAGAAAGTGGAATACCTAAACCATACACAAGTTGATGTGCTTAGTACTAAAAAGCGGATGAATGCATGCAATGATGTTGAGCTAGTAGTCCAAGAACATGTGAAAATAGAAGTTGATGTGAACACCTATGTGGTTGTCGGGTCTTTGTGGCCTATGTGGTCAGGTTGAAGAACATTTGGATGACCTTTTTATTTCTTGTTCTTTCAACAATATCATTTAGAGGGAGATCATTACTACTTATAAGATTTCTGAAGAATGGGGTAGAGCTTCTTTGGAACATAATATTTATGATTGGCAGGAGAAGGTAAAATTTAAATTACTAGATGTAATATATATATATCCATATTACTAGATGTAAATTTAAATATTACTAGGAGAACATAATATTTATAATATATAAATATATAAATTATAAAATTAGTAATTTAGTTTTATGATTGGCAGGAGAAATTGAAATTACTAGACGTAAGATACACATCCATATTACTAGACGTATATTTAAATATTACTAGGAGAACATAATATTTATAATATTTAAATATTTAAATTATAAAATTAGTAATTTAGTTTAATATTCATATTTACTGTTGTTCTTAATGATGCTTGTCTATTTTCCGAAAGGTCACGACTTATCATATTTTACCTGTATTTATATACACATCCATTGTATCACAAATAATCAAATATCAATAACATTAAATATTTATTCCTCCATGAATTATATGGATTATTCTTACTCTAACAGATTCTAGTTTGAAGTAACACATAGGGTTCACTTCAAGTGGTATCAAAACATTCTTATGGTTGGCATGTGGTCAAATAATTGTCTTCCTGGTGGAGTAAAGGGAAAAAAAGAATCTACAAGCTTGTGGTTCCATTCAATTACTAAACAATTGAAAAACTAAAGGAAGCTACTAGTGGGAGAGAAGAGGGAAAGAAGAAAAAGGAACAAAACAAAGGAAAAAAAAAAGAAAAAATGTAAATATACACATGGTTTTAAAGAAAACCACACATGGTTTAGAAAAGTAAAAAGTAAACAATAAAAATAAAGTTAAAAAAAGGTAAAAGAAAAGGAAAAGAAAGTTAAAGGAGAAAAGAATAACAAAGTAAAAAAGAAAAAGATATATATAAAACGATCATTATCTGTGGTTAATGATAGAAGTGTGATGAAGCTTCAAACTTATTGGGTTCTCACATCTCAATATTGAAAAAGTAAGTGAAGAAGAAGTATCAATTCATAATGTGTGAAATTAATAAATTAGTGGATGAAGTAATGCAATTTAAAGAGAGAAATAAATAATTACAAGTTAGTTTTGACTTTGAGAATCATTGTAATGGTTTAATTCAAGAAGAAATTTATTTCCTTGAAAATCATATTCAAAACTTGACTACACAAATCAATGAATTAAAAAATGAAAAACAATGTAATCAACAAATAACAAATAGTTCAAGATTTCAAAATAAAATTCAACAATAAATTATTAGAAAAAGATGAAGAAAGTTCCCTCCTAAGGATTCTCAATAAGAAGTTACTTGAATAGATAAAAATGTTAAGAGATGTGAAGACAAAGAACATACAACTTGAAAACAAAGATGACAAGTCAAACATGTCAAATCAATGTGATCAAGAATCTCAATACAATGAGGAGACCAAGGAAGGAACTGTCGAGCTCTTTTCAGATAAAGAAAATAAATTAATCGCTTGAAGAATCACAATCGAATCCTACTGAAAGAAGTAAAACAACTAAAACGTAAAGTAAAATCAATTCTAAAAGTAGACAAAGAGGCATCCATGGATGCAATAGAACCAAGCAAGTCTTTAGAAGTTGAAAAGCAAGAAAACCCCTCAGCAAGGGATGTCCAACCTATTCAAAAATAAATAATGATCGAAACCATTGAATTAATGACAGCATCGATACAAATTTAGAATTCAGAAAAAATCAGTACAGACACAATCAATGTTCAAATTCCATAAAACAATTCTATTGAAAAGGTATTGATTAATAGATCGCTAGAAGCACCAAAAGTTGAAGTCCCCGCAAACATTCCTCAAGTAACTCAAAAAATTTATCGTCACCCACATCACAATAGTCATTAAGATAAGAATCAAAGTCACGAGGAAAATAAACAATACTCTTCTTATAGACAACCCAACTACAACATTAAAGAAGTGCGAAGTCAAAATCAACAACTTGTTGGGAATCATAAAATCAGAAGTTCTTTCCAAAGAATTGATCATCAAACAGTTCCAACAAAGGTAGATTTTGGATGGATCGACCCGTCCATATTTCAAAAATTGAGTGCATCACTTAGAATATTCTTATCGACACATATCAACTACGACGACCAGATAATAAAAATTAGAATGCAGATTACGCAAAATAAATATTCGTGGTCGAATCTTTTCAAAGAGGGAAGACTTGTAACATACCTAAAGTATATTACATCTATATAATAATATATAAATATTTAAATTATAAAATTAGTGATTAAATATAATATTCATATTTATTTTTGTTATTAATGACGGTTGTACCTTTTTTGAAAGGCCATGACTTATCATATTTTACGTGTATTTGTATACACATCCATTGTATCACAAATTATCAATTACCAACAACATTAAATATTTATTCCTTTGGGAATTATATGGATTTATTCTTACTCTAATGGATTCTAGTGTGAAGTAACCCATAGGGTTTACTTCACATATCCACTAGGAGTATAATATGGAAGTATATTCTCTATCAGAGAGAGAACTTAACATCTCTGAAGGTGATTTATTCTTGTAGGAATTTATAGATTGTGAACTTTATCATGAAGAGAGGATTGCTTTCTTCTCATATGAATAGCATTTTGTAATGTTTGTATATTGTAATGATATGTTTGCATCATAGAAAGGTATTGAGTTTATATGTTCTGTTTTAGAGAGACTGAAGATTACTTTGTGTGGAAGTATTGCTATGTGGCAGCGTGTAGAATGATATATATGATCATCTCTAACTCGAAGATAGATCAATATCTTTTTTACTGTCCTTCTTATCTTTTATTCAATATGAATATCAAGAGAGAGTTTTTTTTATGCAAGAGGGCTATGGAGTACAAAAATATATATAATGCAAAAATAGAGTGAATATATTTATAACATACGAAGGGCATGGGAAAATGCAACACATATATCTGCAACATATGTGAACTCGACATTGTTCGACTAACATATGATATTTCCAAAAGATTGAACATATTTAGAAACCACTCACACAAACATATCATAGATCAACACACTGGTGTTTTGCGTGGTTAAAACCCTCCAAGAGGGAAACTATCCATGACCCCAACCAAGTAGATACTTGAGGCAATATATTATGCAAAAGAAAAGAAGTGTTACAATGAGTTTCTCACAATCGTTCATCAAGAAAATGACCCTCCATGCTCTTTAAATAGAGATCAACTGTCAAATCACACTTTGTCTATAACATATCACGACTATCAAATTACATATGTACAAATGCATACTAATTCATATAAAGAAACACACTTTACCTAAAGATACATTATACCAAGTTGATCTTAACTAACTCCTAAGTGCCTAAATATCCTAACATCCCCCCTTAAGATAAACTTGAGATAGGATTGAAGGATTTACAAAAGTGACACTATAGGAGAAGGAAGGAGGCATTAGATCATATCCCCCAATGACGAATTCATGAAATTTTAACATAGATCAAAGTTTAGAAAACTTTGCTTCTATAAGAGACTTTAGGAAGATGTCTAGAACTTTATCATTTGTAAGACAAAATGTCACTTCAAGAACATGATCCTGAACAAGCCTTCTGATGAAGTGTATAAGTAACTCAATGCATTTGTTGAACTGATGTTGAACTAGATATTTTGCTAGCTTGATGGGACTCTAATTATCACACTAAAAAGTATTCAAATGTTGCTTTTCGAATCCAAACTCTAAAAGGATATGTCAAAGCCACAAGGCTTCTTGAATTGCATTAAATACGACTTAATACTTTGCTTTTATTGAATAAAGAGTAAGAACTTGTTGTTTCTTACAAGCTCAAGTGACAAATATAGTGCTAAGAATGAAAGCATAACATGAAGTAGACTTCTAATCATCAGGATCGCTGACCCAATCTAAAACAGTGAAACCAACCAACAAATGTTTCCCCGCTTGAAATGTAATGTAGCCCAAACTAAACTATAACCTGGATAAAATGAAGTATCCTTTTTGTTGATTTCGAATGGATTTCATGGGGTGTTTGCATATACCAAGCAGCCATACCAATAACAAAGAAAATATGAGGACGAGTATGAGTCAAGTATAAGAGACTACCAATTAATTGATTATACAAGGTGGCATCTAATTTGGGTGAAGTGAAAGTGGAAGAAAGTTTGACTCAATACTGAAAGGGAGATAGGTATTGTTTACAATCTTTTTAAGTGATGAAGAAAGTCATAATAATACTTAGACTGAGAAATAATTATTTCTTATGTGGTTTGTAGGACTTTGAGGCCAAGAAAACAGTGAAAATTTCCTAATCTTATCATTTTAAATTTCTTCTTAAAGATGGATTTCCCATGGGTTAAAATGTTATGGTCACCACAAGTAAGAATAATGTCATCAACATAAAGAACAAGGATTATGAAATGGTTTCCTAATTTCTTGGTATAAACATTGGGGTTAGAATGATATCTAGAAAAACTAGTGTCAAGGAAAAATTTATCCACTTTGGCATACCAGGATCGAGGAGATTTCTTAAGACCATATAGAGATTTCTTAAGATGGTAAAAATGCTATATTCATTATGAACATAGCTAGGAGTTAGTTCCATGTAAATTTATTCTTGCAAATCTCCATCTAAGAAGGTGGACTTGACATCCATTTATGTGAAGCATCAAGGGAAAGAACATGGGGGATGGAGTTCATTTTGTGACATGGGAAAATGTTAATTTCATTGTAGTTACTTCCTTCAACTTGGAAAAATACTCGGGAAACTAACCTTTCCTTAACTCTTTCAACACATCCATTAGATGCATACATACTTCTATATACCCATTTACATTTGACAAGTTTTTTCCTTTCAGAATAGGTATAAGGTACTAAGTATCGTTCACCATTAAGGGATGATGTTATTCATCCATAGATATCTCCCAATATGGATGACTTGGAGATTATGAAAATGTATTTGGATTATGATTCCATGAAACTTGAGCCAAAAGAGAAGAGGAAGGCTGAAAATATGACATGTTTGACGATAATCTCTAAGTTCACTAACAAGATCACATGTTGCTTCGCATGTTGTACATACCCATCGAGGAAGCGATTATGATGGTGAAACTGGAGGAGAATGGGGAGAAAAATGTGGATTTTTATCCTCACTTTCTTCATCATCAAGAGAAGAATCCAGAGTAAGAACTATTTTAAGGAAATTGGGCGTAGAAGGTGGCACAAGCATCGAAGATGGCTCACATACCAAAAATGGCACATATGGTGAATTAGGATCGTACGTAGAGATATTTTCATTAAATTTAACATCTCTTCTAATAATTATATCATTGGAATTTGGTTCAAGAAGTCTATAACCTTTTACATTTTCAGAATATCCAACAATTATGCAATTTTCACTCTTAGGCTCCAATGCTTTCCATTTTTCATTACGAATATGAGCCCATGTTTCACTCAGTCAAATGCACATAAGTGGATGGAATCTGGTTTAATTTTACTCCATTCTTATTTTGGTGTTATATATTTAGAGCCTTGGTGGGAAAATGATTAACTATGTGATCGACACAATTATTGTCTTCACTTCAAAATTTAAGACTTACTCCTTTAGCTTGGAGCATACAATAAGCCATTTATTTTAATGTATGATTCTTTCTCTCAAAACCATCATTTTGTTGTGGTGTATATGGAACAATATATTGCATTTCAATTCCCTATGCAGTGCAGTAAGCAGTAAATTTATTGTTTTCAAATTCACCTCCATTATATGTTCTTAACTTGTGTATTTGATGTCTAGATTGTTTCTCTAGAAGAGCCTTATAGTCCAAGAACTTGTAAAAAACTCCACTCTTAAGTTTTAAAAAGTAAACCCAAATGCGTAAGGAGAAGTCATCAATGAAAGTTAAAAAATACTTGAATCCAAATAAAGAAGGAAAAGGAAGCGAACCACAAATCACTGTGAACAAGTTACAAGGGGGCCAATACATATTTTTCAAAAATATCTCAATGATGTTTTCCAAGAACACACCTAATACAAACACCTTCTTTGCAAGAGATGACAGGAATACATGTCACCATTTTTTGATTACATAGTTTCTACAATGAGAAATAGTTTAAATGACCAAATTGTTGATGCCAAAGTTTGCTTAAGTCATCACTATGGGCAATAAAAAATGAGGGAAAAGGTGGTGACCGAAAGTTGTTGAATCTGTACAATGTGGTAATATTAACAATAATTTCAGTAGCTAGGACATGCTTAGTATATTTGCAATCCTTGCTTAAAATTTAGTGAGGTTTAAATGTTACAATCTTACCTTCACTAGAATGAGTGATTTGATAGACTAACAACAAATTGCATGATATTTTTGGAACACATAATACATCATCGCACATACCATCATATAGCTAAACTGTTCTAGATATTACAACTTTAATATAACTATCATAGACGCAGGATTGTAGTTTGAAACATGCATAGACACATAAAATCCTGAAGATGGTTATGGACACAAGATTACGGTCTGAAACATGCGTAGAGACACAAAATCTTCACATGGGTTTCCATTCAAATTCTAAGTATGCCCCCTATGAAAAATTGAATAAAAAACTATAAGTGCAATGTGCACCCCATGAGTTGTAGAGTTAGAAGTTGAATCAAGGTTGATGTTGTGCTTCTTCATTGTTGCTTCCAAGTATTCCATCTTCCTGAAGCACTTGGATTCCACATGACCATCCTTCCCACAAAAATTACAATGACACTCAATATTTTTACCTTTTCATTTGGTTCCTTTGTCATCATTGGAATTTTATGTTATTGAGGAACATTATGTTATATTTTATGTTAAAGTTTGTAATTAATGACCAAGTGGGGTCAAGGATAATTTAATGTATTGCAGAATATNTCTAGCTGTTGTAGGTGGCAACTTCCCTATATTTGTGGTCATGATTCCCCAAGAAAGTGGAATAGGAGCAGGTGGCTCATTAAGTAAAAATTGACCCAGAAGACCTAGGCATTGAAATAAAACTTCCCATTGAAGACAGTTGAGGCCACTCACTCTGGATTTGTGATCATTCTGAGTGAATGAAGTGCACATGAGAAATTCGATGGAGGGGACTAGCTGAAGCGAGTTTGAGGGGATAAATGCTGAAGATTGAACTTGTGCAGCTATTCTAAGCTAAAGTTCTTATTGTTGTAAGCAGGACTAAGTTACTGTTGAATAATCAATAGAGTTGCAGAGGATCTCAAGACTACATCTCTCACCCAGTACTCTACTAGGAGGACCAGGAAACAGGCTCGGGGCTCTTGAGAAATTGCAGATTAGCTTTTCTCCAAGAGTTGGTTGGGAGGAACATCCTCCTTAAGTTGTTGTCACTTCATCTATTTGACAGGTTCTACTTGTTTAGGTTCATATATTATTTTATTTACTGTTTCAAAAAAGTTTAAGAGTGTATTAAGATTAGTATACTGTTATTTTATCGTTGTTAATGGAAAACAAAGAACATTTTTTTACCGTGAAAGTTAGTAATTAGTTAGATTATGATAAAACAATGGAGATATTGCTAAGTTAAATGATAGAGAGGAAAATTACCAAGCTGTATTTTTCCACGCCTTTTACAAGGCAATACTCTAGTACAACTGGTATGTTTAATCTAGATAAGTAGATTTCAATAACTTTAAATGTAGTTGTAAATAAATTACTTCTACAGGTTTTTATGTAATTTAATTACAGAAGTGTAGATGTACTTGTACTATCTACTGAAAGTATCGACAATATCTAACTACAGGTAAAGAATAAATTTAAATAATAACCACCAGTATGTATAATATTTACAAAATCAAAATTAGTAAAACACATAATATAAATTCAATAAGTAAATTTAATTAAATAGTATAAGAACAATAAAATATTTGCTTAGGGTTTAACCTAGTACATAATATTTTAGGTTATTTAATTACCCAGTCAGTCATACATTTAAACTATGTTTACTGTAAACAAAAGGTATTAACGCTGCAAACCTCTAGAAATATCTAGGGTTTACAAGAGATGGGTATTATCACACTAGGGTAAAAATTCACATTTTATTTTATAACATAAAAACCTAGCAGAACTTTTCCAGAATTTACTACAGTAGTAATTAATTTTTATTGCTAGTAAAATAATTACAGAACTATAGATTATTCAAATATAATCTTTTAACAAGAAACATAGTATCTTATTAATCTAGTAACTTTGTACATCAAAGAAGTAAATAATAATAAATATTCACCATAAACCATTTATACCTAAATTTAAACCCAATTGAAATAATGTTGAAAACAACACTAAGCTAAAAAGAAATTGAACAAGTATATTATGGCCTATGGCCTTTTTATATTATCTGTCTAGGCTTTAAATCCTGACCAAAAATGACTTCTTCAAGTCTAAAAAGAAGTCACACAACCAAAATTTTACAACTATAAATTACAGCAGTGAAAAACCTTTCAACTGTTTCGAGAAATGCTAAAATTACGGCCACTCTTTTCTCTGTAAAAACAAAAATGAATATTCAAGAAACCACCGAGTAGTTGGACAATACAGTTCTGGCTTAGAGCCGAATATTAAAAATTATTATCATCTATATCATTTCAGGCCGAGAAGGCTCAAACAAAAATATTGAAGTCGTGGTTGCAGTAGCCATAACCTTTCTTTACAATAGCCTCTAGGGCTTTTAAAAACTTATCAAATAAAAGAACAATAGCATAATCAATAACCATGGTTGAGCCGTCGACCATCACACACGGCGGTGCTTCTTTTATTTCCACCATACACATGTGCAGAAAAAACCCTCAGATGTCACCGAGGCTTACCAGGAGAGCGCTTATGCTGAAGACTGAGGGTAAATTTTCTTCCAAATTCAGGTCCAAGTCTGGAGAAACCTACACATAGAACACAGTAGCATTGTTAGTTATTTATTTAAAACAAAAAAATAATGAAAACCCTTTAAATTAGTAACTGAAAGGAATTTTAGGTGTTTTACCTTTTAAGCTGTGCAATGGTGAAATCGTGGAAGCCACCCAAGCCCAGCTTGATGGCACATCGAAGAAGGTAGAGCCCTGGGAATGATATTGTACAGAATGTAGCAAAACCCCAAGCCATGAACTGGAAGGGATAAAACCACGAGGAGGAAGCAAACAAGTAAAAGGAAGATGCAACTCTTCACTTCATAAGTTCTTGTCCACTTTGCACCGTAAGTAAACCCTCACAGTCACTCAAGACAACGACGAAACCAATTCCAATGCTCAAATACCTCTTTGATAGTCAACAGACCTCTAAACAACAGTATTTTATCAACCCTATACAAGCTCATGGGGGTATGAAGGACCGGTGCTTATATCTTTGGAGGTTAACACAGAAACCATGGCAGCCACGAGCTCCCAGCTCGGCCGCTCCTCAACCAAAAGAATCCCTTTACAATGCGAAGATAGGGTTTGGACAACTTTTATGAAAGTCAACAAACCTAATTGCTTAACCACCTACCATGTGTCCCCAATTATTTTCACAATCGTGGGTTTGGAACTATAGTCGATTACACTAATTTCCACTCTGCAAACAAATCATTGTGAAGCAAAGTCAAAACCATATCAATTGTATGTTTTGTTTTATCAATAGTGTTGTTTTCTTTGTTATGTCGATTTGAAAGTTTTAAAAACCATAGGATAAACAAAATGGTTTTTACTTGCTATTGTCTATTAGACAAGTTAGAATAATCACATTCTAACTATGTTTGTTTATAGAATATAAATAAAGGACTACACTTATAATAGTAAAAACATCATTGAAAGGGGTAATATAATCCTCCCTTGAAATATTTCACACAGATCTTGGAAATTAAAAGTAATTTCCTATACTTTGGAAATTATTTTATTTGAAGGGTATAACTATAGCACAAGCAATTACAAGATCTTCTCTAATACATATGATGATAACAATACATTAAGAAATTTATAATTTATAACAATTGTAATTGAAAATTTAATTAAAGCTAGGTGGATATACTAGGGAACGAGGTGAGAAAACATGGTTTAGTAGGTTACTAAAGTATAGTTTTAAAGTTTTAGAAAGAACTCAATCAAATATGAATGATACCTTAGACCAATCTCTGCACAACAATGTGTAGTTGGAAATACAAGTACGTGCAACCTTTCTTCTCTCTTATAAGAGTCTCATTTATAAACTAATGTTTGATTGTTGAAAAAGGAAGTTTAAGAGTCAAGAAAGATAATCTATCTATTATGAAAAACACCTAATTATAGGAACCCTGGAGCAAGGGTCATTATGTAAATACTTTTAACAAGCATAATGTCATTACTAAAAAGAAGAGCTCATAGAAAGCAAAAGTTTTATAAACAAGAAAACCAGGTAATAGTTCAACAACATAGAGTATGTAATGTTTACAAAAGAATTCAATTAACATGAATAGAACCATACTCCAATTGCTTTACTACAGATACGTAATTATAGGAATGTGCATGTGAAACATATCTTTTCTTTTATAAAAATGTTAGATCATAAATTCTTATGAGCAAAAGTAGAAGTGTTCTTAAACATTTCATTTTGACAAATTTAAGCAAATAGTTGAAAACTACATTGAATTAATTGGTTTCCATTTTGGTGGTAAATTGAACATGCATAGAACCCATCCTTCCACAGTTTTGTTTTACCATCTTTCTGCAGTTTGATGACTTTAGCAATTTCATCGTTACCTCTTTCAAGGTCAAGCTGCAAACAAAATTTTTAAATTACTAGCATTTTATCTTATGTTGGTGGAGTATCTTTATTGATCTGGAAATTTTACAGGAACAAACTGCTTACCTGTTAGAACCTGTAAAGAACCATCATTCCACTACGTTAGTTGTAAGCTAAGTAAGCCCCAATCTCATCTAAGACTCTTTCCTACTTGACAAAAGAAGACAAAAACACACTAAGCATCGGATTAAGTTGTAGTATTCTTTTCTCACCGTCTGAAAAACATAAACTGCGATGTTTAACTTTTCTAACATAGTACTTTAAGATAAACTAATAACGTATACAGAATCAAAGAAAAGAAATGCTTTGATGTTATTTTTAACTATTTAAGTATCCGCTAACAGTTATTGGCTCATTGGCATTGTCAACCTTGACATTTTATGTTACATGAAAAATTTTAAATTTTTACGAATTTTTGGGTTATTACATGTGGTATCAGAGCACAAGGTTCAGACACTAGGCCTGAACGTGGCTCAACATGCATAAATAGAACAATAGATTTAAAACATGTATACTGATATTTTTTTTTTCTTTTGAATTATACTTCCAAATTTTTTTTTCTGAGTTAACTGCAGGTATGGAAAGATTCGAAGAATATGCAGACGAGGAATCCCCATTTACTGAACGAAGTAATTCTAAAGAAGAACCCATACAAGAAGAAATAACTAATAATTCTTCTGAACTACTACAAGTAGTTAAGGAACTACGAACAGAGATGGAAACGGTCAAAAAAGAAAATGAGAGAATTCTAAGAGCTCAGGAGGAGCTAAATCAGATTTTGATGGAAAGATTTCAAAATGAGGAAAAAGATAAACGAACTGAGTCTGAAGATATGCCTTACCAACATAAAGATAAAAAGACTAAACAGTTTAAAATCAAAAGTAACTCATCTTCTAAGGTCTATGGCGATTCACATAAAAAGAAGTATTAATATACTAGTGATAGTAGCGAAGATAATCATCATACCAGAAAGAGAAAGTTTAAACCTTACGAAGAAATCTTTGGAGAATTCAAGAAAATCAAGCCACCAACCTTTAATGGTGAAACTGAGAAGGGAGAAGAGACAGAATCCTGGTTGTCCGGGATGAAGAAATACTTTCAAATTTATAACTACTCTAATCAATAGAAAGCCAGGATGGCTATTTATAATCTCACGGGGAAAGTAGATATTTGGTGGCAGGACCTAAAAAGAGTAAAAGCCATTAGGGAGAAAAACATTAATTGGAGTACATTTAAGAAATATTTTCAAAAAGAAATTTTTGTCTGAACAATACTATGAGGAGAGGGCTAAGAAATTTTACAAACTAAAACTGGGAATAATGAATATGAAAGAATTAAATAGTAAATCTCTAAGTCTGCTCAGGTATGTGTCATATATTGTGGACGAGAAGCCTAAGGTACAACGGTTTCTCAGTTGTTTACCCTATCATATAAAAGACAGAATTGAGTAT
Source organism: Pseudotsuga menziesii (assembly GCA_001517045.1). NCBI lineage: Eukaryota > Viridiplantae > Streptophyta > Pinopsida > Pinales > Pinaceae > Pseudotsuga > Pseudotsuga menziesii. Next base: position 828,355 of record LPNX011139568.1, read on the forward strand.
GACAATCCAAAAACTTTAGAAGAAGCAATGGCAGAAGCAATGAGAAAGGAGAATTTATGTTATAAACAGAATTGCAAAAAGGAAAGAATGACCAACTGGAAGGCCAAAAGAAATAGTAACTTTTTACATAAAAAGAAAGGTTTTGTACCTAACCGAAATTTTAAGAATAATAACACACGAAATTTTCCTAGTAAAAATTTCCAAGGGAACAAAAGTAATTCACAGACCAATCCAAATAGTCAAAGAAATAAATAATCTGTTAATAACCACAGTAACTATACCAAGAATTTTGAACGAAAGGAACCAATAAAATGCTGGAAATGTAATGGTCCTCATTATGCATCGGTTTGCCCCAATTGGAAGAAGACTGTTAGCAACATACACACGATACAGTAGGAGATGATTGTTGGTGGTCTAGCGAGGACAATGCCTAGGATCAATGTAGAACTAGAGAACATGCAAGCAGATTATCAAACCTCCATGGTAAAAGTGGAAGGTAAGATAAATCAAATACCTGTATCTATTTTAATTGATCCAGGAGCTAGTTTAAGCTATATTTCTCTTGATTTAGTAGAAAAGTGTAAGTTATCAGTTGAAAAGTTTGCAAAGTATTGGTTAGTCCAGCAAGCTACTTGTGTAAACAGAAACGTAATTATCTTTGTTAAGAATTATACTGTAACAATGGATCAGTTTGAAACCTCTGTTAAGCTTAATGTTTTACCTTTGGCTTCTTATGATATGTTAATCGGTATGGATTGGCTAGAACAACATAGGGTAGTCCTGAACTATTTTGATAAAACCTTTACTTGCATAAATAACGATGGAGAGACTATAAATGTAAAAGGAATCCCTAGGAAAACAACCATAAGACAGAGTTCTGCATTGCAACTTAAGAGAGTTGTATGGAAGGGCTGTAAAGCCTTTACTGTAACAGTAATTAATGAAGAAAATACTAATGATGAAGATAAATTAAAATTAGAGGATATTCCGATCCTAAGGGACTATTTAGATGTATTTTCAGAAGAAATTCTGAGACTGCCTCTGAAACAGGAGCTAGACTTTACTATTGAGCTGGTACCTGGTGCAGTGCCGAGCTCAACAGACCCTTACTTGATGAATATATTGGAATTAAATGAACTAAAGTCGCAGTTAAAAGAACTTATCGATAAGAATTATATTAGACCCAGTGTGTCTCCTTGGGGAGCACCTGTTATTTTTGTTAAGAAGAAGGACGAAACTCTACGACTGTGTATATATTATTGTCAACTAAATAAAATGACTATCAAAAATAGATATCCATTACCCCGGATAGATGATCTGTTTGATCAGCTACATGGAGCAACGTTATTTTCGAAGATTGATTTACGATCTAGTTACCACCAAGTCTGTCAAAATCCCAAAATTTTCGAAAAATTTAAAATTTTGAAAATACAGATAATATTCAATAATGCAGTCAGCTAATTGTTTTAATTAGTTATATGTTAATGATTTCATAATCTGAATTATCTACTTGATTATGTTTATCTTATAGAATAATTCTTTTTCAGTTTAATGACTTATTTTTATTTGCGACCACAAGGTGGAACTGTCTTAGTATTCTGGGGCTTACTTAGCTTTGAGCTAACACAGAAAGTTTACCTGCTCTTACAGATTTACAGGTAAGAAATATCCGGTGCTACTTGTTAATAATCCTAAAGCATTCAGATATATGTTCGTTGCAAAAATAATAGTTCAGTAAAAGAATATAAATGCTATTCAATTTCAAATGTTTTTATGAAGTAAAAACCATTAAATCATTATTCTTTTTAAAGACGCCATGGAAACGAGATTCAGTCCTATCAAAATTGGTGACAGTTGCTTTCTCTCTAGTAATTGCAATTTATAGTTTTTTATTGCATACTAATCTCTTCAATGTTTACCATAGTCATCGTGTGTGTAAACGCCTTAAATCTTTCTTTGCACGCAAACTAAGGATGGCAGGGTTGTTACGTTAAGGGTCTATCTTAAATTGTGAACATATACCATTTACGTCATGATAGATTTGGTTACTTTTTGTGATAAGAAAGTAATGCACATTGATAAATGAGTTTTTGTACCAATATTCCAACTTCCAAAGCTTTGAAGCTTAAAGGAATTATAACATTACTACATGCTGCTCTCAAAAAGAATTAAGTTAGTGTTGATGCACTGAGTTCTTTTACACATAACTTACTTGGAAATTTTCGTCCAGTTATTGCTATTAGATGATCAAAATTCTAATGACAAGCCCTATATGGCTTAACATCTCATTTGCAAACCCTACTAGTTTAATAAATAATACTCAAAGAAAAAAGAGAACAAAACTAGAAAGAAGGGTATCTTATCTTACATAGATTCTAAGAATTTCTTATGTTAAGTAATGAGTAACATAACCCTTACTATGTTACAATTGTTTGGTTGAATGAATAATTGCTTGTAAGAAGTGTATTCACCAAAAAACTAAACTTTATGAATTTCTTTTATAACAATTTACATGGCTTAACTATTACCAAGGTTATAATCGTTTGATTGAATGTATACCATATTGCATAAATGATGGGTCGTTATATTGACCATGCCCTTGAATTTTTATGGTCTAACTTGTATATTAATATTTCTTTTGATCACTATATAACGTGCATGCTAGGTTGACTTCAGGATTAAGGATTATGGTGGAACCTCCGAAACAGCAAATGATTGGAACAATAATCTTCTTGTTGATTACACGCTGGGACTATAGGGATTTACCCACTGCATGAAAATAATTTGTGCATGAACGTGGCAACATCGTAGCTAAGTGTTGTGTGGTTAAAAAGGCACTAACGAACCCTAACTTATTATTTCCTCCACTGTTCTCGGCCTCCGGCCGCTCTGCTACTGTGTTTTTGGCTACCCAGCGCTCTGCAATTTGTTGCTGTTAGTCTCCCAGTTGTTCCTTGCCTCTTGCACCTCGTGAGCTCGCCCTGAACACTGATAGGAAGAGTTGTAACAAGATACCTTCACTGCTTGAGTTGGGTTAGTTGTTTTCCTCCGGGGTTTATCCTTCACGGCTCATTCATTCAGTAATCACCAACCTGTAAAAATCATATTCTTTTGTGGCTTGGTAGTGGGAGTCGTGGCTTCCCATCTGGAGATTTATTGGGTCTTAGGGTTTTACCGTAGAGTGGATTTTGGCTGGAAAAATAGCGACGGCCCAAGTGTTGTTACTTGCTTGGCGTGTTGCTCCTACTCTTGGTCGTTATTGGTCGTGACTGTGTTAGTAATCTCCTTCTTTCTTGCAGCAGATGAAGGGTTTATTTCTCGTTACGTTGGTGGCAGTGCTTCTATTTGTGGGTGGTTACGTTACCTTGAAGTTTTAGGTAAGAACTGATATTAAAATCTTCGTTATCTTTACAGTTCTGTTTCATTACATCATTGCTTATATTAATGCAATATATTAACAGTATTGTGTTTGATGATACACCGGTGTCGACCTGTCCTTCTGTGTGGTTGGTGCAAGGCTGGGACAACCGCTTGCTCACGGGTAAGCCTTGGATATCCCATGGCAGTTCGTCCTTGTTCAGTCCCTTATGGGGCATTCGATGGTTGGTCGTTGTGGCCTGCAAAACCCTCGTGGTTTTGGTTTACCTGGGTTAACATGGTTTGCTGTTCTTTTTAATGATAAACCCTTGCTTTATGCGGGGCTTCCGGCTTCGGCCGTGACCTGTAAATTTTGATTTTTTGTTCTAGTTTTTGTGTATAGAAAGTTTAAAAGAAGGAAAGCTGGTAAATCCTTACTCTGTTAACTCTTGAAGCCGAGAGGCATTAGAAGGAGCTTAAACTCTTTCATTTGATACCTCTTTTGTAAATTTTGATATACTAGGGTTTTACCCTAACTTAGCGATATGAAGATGTATTTATTGTTTCTTTAAATTATCTTTTCTTTACAATATAATACTGTAATTTATTTGGTTATTACTTATATTGTGTAATGGATGGTTGAGCTCGGTGAATCGAGCATGTTTATACTCTGTTAGTTTATTTCGTGCAAGTTATTACATTTGGATTTACCCTGTAATATTATTTGAATGTCACCTGTTTAGGATAATTGTACATTGTTTTTATGTTATCTTACTTTAATTCACTCTATTCTAATATAGTTTTAAATATTGTTTTATAATTGTTAACCTTCTGAATATAAGAAATTTCATGTTCTTAGAGTTGTACTTATGTAACTGATAGTTACATCTTTAAAGTAAGTAATTTATATTTACTTGATATTTATTATAATGGGATAAGAATGTTATTTTATTTACATACAAATATTGTTCCTATAATTATATACATTATCTTTGTACTTAGTCTATTTATAGGTGTATAATGAGAAAGTATTTTATTGTTGTATTCTTATGCTCTCTATACTAAATAATTTATAAGAAGTCCCTTTTGTATTCTATGTTACCCTATTTATGTTATAATATTAGTATTGATAAAATAAAAGAAATAACAAACTATCTATGTTCTTTCCTCTAAAATATATTGTAGTGTTTATTTAATTTTTATAAAAGATAGGTTAGTAGCTGTAGATCTTGTTTAAATTCAGCTAGATAAAATGAATGAATTATTTACATTACCAACTATAAATAAAATCTGAAACCAACTAGTTTGTCTTTAGAATTAAATCAATGGCTTTTCTATCTTTACTCGCAGTTTGGTCGCTAATATCATAGTAGTTATTTATTATGCAATAGGAAGAGAAATAAACTATAGAGCTGAAAAGCATTTTATTTAACCTAACACTACACATTTTAACTATTTTCTTCTTTTCCTTTTTGTTTTAACATAAATGTAAAGATTACGAAAGTGAATACTGTATAAACAACTGTTTCGTCTACCCAAAACATACTACTGTTAGTAAAATGATATAGCTTCCTTTCCTTTTCTAATGATCTGGCATTCACAGTCTAGGTCTAACTCTACTCTATGTACAAAATGATATTTCTTCTGATAACAGATAAAAGAAAATATTCTAGTATTCAAGCTAACATCTTATTTTATATTTACATCATACTTTCTTCACTTAAATACACCACCTATGCTAGAGTACGATCTGGATTACTCCAGATGGGGAAAAACGCAGGTAGGCTTTATTTTTCATCAAGAATAAATTCATTACTAAACAAGCTAACATATTCTATCCTCTAAGTTTTACATCATAACTGCAAATGCATCATTCAATCACACACAGATAATAACACAGAAATTAATAGATAGCAGAACCCGTTCTTAAAGCTTGGTCGACAATAGCAATGGGAGGTCGTTCCTCCCTACCAACTCCTGGAGAGAACTCAAACAGCGACTCCTCAGGACCCCCGAGCCTGCTTTGGTCTCCCTGGATGGAACTAGGTGAAGCAAATAACCAAGTACTAGTCTTGAGACTCAATACCAATCCTGAACTTGTCAGTCAAATCTCTCAGCTAGAAAGTTGTATCAGATCAAGTTCCTGCAGTTTATCCCTCAAACACCTTCCTCACAGTTTTCCCTTTTTCCCAATGAATTCCTTGAAGTGCATTCCACCTGAATGATTATTCTCCTCAAAAATATCTGAGCAACCTCAGCTTTCTACATTGGGTATTTTTAAAAGATTGCCTAGGTCTTTTTGGGTTAGTTGTCATTAATTGAGCCACCTACTCTGATCCCACTTTCTTGGGGGATCATGACCACAAATGTAGGGAAGTTGCCACCTGCAACATAGGAAGTGTTTGAGGATACTGCCACTTGTCTTTTTCTATCCACCTAGTTCCTTCCACCAGTTTGACCAGTAACACTCTTATTAACAAATCTCCCAAGCTGTTGTCTCCACTTTCTATTTATTAAAAATAAAATATTCAGAATTACATTCCACATCTTTTGACTCTGCTGAGTCATCAGTTTCAACTTAGCATTAAATTTAACATAAAGTCTTAGGAATCAAATTAAAACAAATAACATTATTTTACAAAATTGGGGTATGTGACAAGGCCTGAATCAAAGATGAAGATATCTTTAAAACAACTTTTAGGACCCAGTATGGTCATTATGAATTTGTCGTTATGCCATTTGGGATTACTAATGCCCCAGCTATTGTTATGTGTCTGATGAATAATGTAATGCATAAATATCTTGATAAGTTTGTGGTCGTATTCATCGACGACATATTAATTTACTCAAAGTCTGAAGAAGAACATAAAGAACATTTAAAAATTGTCTTACAAGACTTACGACAACATCAACTCTACGCAAAATTTAGTAAATGTGACTTCTTTAAGGATAAAATTCAGTATATGGGTCATGTGGTGACTAAAGAAGGAGTTTCTGTCGACCCTGAAAAGATAAAGGCAATCGAGGAATGGCCAGTCCCAAAAGACGTAACTGACGTCCGATCATTCATGGGGATTACTGGCTATTACTGAAGATTTATTGAAGGGTTTTCGAGAATTGCAAATCCTATAACTTCTTTACAGAAGAAAGGGAAGAAATTCGAGTCGAGTCAGAAGTGTGAAGACAACTTTAAAAATTTAAAAACATTATTAACCACAGCACCAATCTTAAGAATTGTTGATCCTAATAAATATTTTATAGTATGTACTGACGCATGCAATGACGATTTAGGTGGATTTTTAACTCAGGAAGGACACGTCATTGCTTGTGAGTCTAGGAAGCTGAAGATTCATGAGAAAAATTATGCGACCTATGACTTAGAGTTAGATGTTGTCATGCATGCCTTAAAAATGTGGCGTCATCATTTAATCGGAAGGAATTTTATATTAAAGACAGATAATAAAGGGTTAAAATATATGTTGGATCAACCTAACATAAATGTTAGGCAAGCTAGATGGCTAGATTTTCTTAGTGAATATGATTTTGAAATACAACATATTAAAGGAAAAGAAAATAAGGTTGTTGATGCATTAAGCAGAAATGCAAAACTGAATTTTACAGCAGCAATCAACACCTATAAAACAGATTTAGAAGAACAACTAGAAGATGGAATAGAACAAGCCGAAAGTTATCGGAAATTACAAGCAAAGGTAAGATAAAAATTAATAGAAAGTCTATGTACAGGGTATAGCTTGAATGAAAAAGGATTATTATTGTATAAAGATAGACTATACGTACCTAATGTACCTAAGATTAAGTTGATAATTTTAAACAAAATTCATAAAACTCCTTATTCAGAGCATCCAGGTTATCAGAAAACTATAACCATGCTAAGAAAGGATTATTTCTGGCCAAACATGAAAAATAAATTGGAAGAATACATTGCTAAGTGCTTCGAATGTCAGCAAGTAAAGACTGAACATCAGCATCTAGTTGGGCTACTTCAGTCATTTCCTATTCCTAGCTGGAAGTGGAAGATAATTAGCCTTGATTTTATCACGCAACTACCTATAAATCAAAACTTAAATGACTCAATAATGGTAGTTGTTGATAAATTGAGTAAAGCAGCTCATTTTATACCTATAAAAACTACTTATAAAGTTGCAAATATTGCTGATATTTTCTTAAAACAAATTTTTTGGTTACATGGAATATCGAAGGTAATAATTTCAGACAGAGACCCTAAGTTTACGGACAACTTTTGGAAGTCTTTATTTAAAGGATTAAATACTACATTAAACTTCAGTGCCTCTTTCCATCCTCAAACATATGGACAGACTGGTAGAGTAAATCAGGTATTGGAGGATCTACTCAGAATGTATGTAAAGGAGTAGCCAAGTAAATGGCAAGATTACTTACACCTAGTAGAATTTGCTTACACTAATCATTATCAAACTTCAGCTAGATATTGTCCTTTTGAAATTTTGTATGGTAGGAAATGCAATACCCCCATCTCTTGGAGTAATCCAGTTGACAGGCTAGTATTGGGACCTGAATTTTTAAAGGAGATGGAGTTAATTGTAAAACATGTACAAGGTAACTTGAAAGTTGCGCAAGATCTACAGAAAAGCCAAGCAGATCTTAAACGAACTCCAAAGGAGTTCTAGGTAGGTGAACATGTTTTTATTAAGGCGAGACCTAAAAAGATTTCTCTAAGGCTAGGTAGTTGTGCTAAGTTAGCACCTCGATATTGTGATCCTTTTGAAATACTGTCCAAGATAGGACAGGTAGCATATCAGTTAGCTTTACCACCAAACTTAAGAGTTCACAATGTTTTTCATATTTTTGTACTAAAAAAATATGTACATGATGCTACTCACATTATTAACTGGAATGATCTGCAGTGGAACTCGAAGGAGATTTTCTGGTGGAACCAGATTGTATCCTCGAAAGGAGGGATATCTCGCTTCGGAATTAGACCATTGGTCAGGTGAAGGTGCAATGGAAGCACCTTAATCCAGAAGAAGCCACCTGGGAATTGGAAAGTCATATGCGGGATGCATATCTAATTCTATTTTAGGGAAATTCTGAGGACGAGGAATAAATAACATCGAGGACGATGTTATAAATTAAGGGGGTGTGTATGTCACATGCCCCAATTTGTAAAACAATTTTATGTTATTGAGGAACATTATGTTATATTTTATGTTAAAGTTTGTAATTAATGACCAAGTGGGGTCAAGGATAATTTAATGTATTGCAGAAAATTTTATTAATAAATAAATAAAAGATGGGACAACAGCTTAGAGAAGTTGTTAAATGAGTGTTTACTAGTCACTTGGTGGAGGATACTGGGTTGAGAGTATATTGACAAGTGGCAGCATCCTCAAAATACTTCTAGCTATTGTAGGTGGCAACTTCTCTATATTTGTGGTCATGATTCCCCAAGAAAGTGGAATAGGAGTAGGTGGCCCATTAAGTAAATTCTGACCAAGAAGACCTAGGCATTGATATAAAACTTCCCATTGAATACAGCTGAGGCTGCTCATTCTGGATTTGTGATCATTCTGAGTGAATGAAGTGCACATGAGAAATTCGATGAAGTGCTGAAGATTGAACTTGTGCAACTATTCTAAGTTGAAGTTCTTACTGTTGTAAGCAGGACTAAGTTACTGCTGAATACTCAGTAGAGTTGCAGAGGATCTTAAGACTACATCTCTCACCCAGTACTCTACCAGGAGGACCAGGAAACAAGCTCGGGGGTCCTGAGAAATTGCAGATTAGCTTTTCTCCAGGAGTTGGTTGGGAGGAACAACCTCCTTAAGTTGTTTTCACCTCATCTATTTGACAGGTTCTACTTGTTTAGGTTCAGATATTATTTTATTCACTGTTTCAGAAAATTTTAAGAGTTTATTAAGATTAGTATATTGTTATTTTATTGTTGTTAAGGGAAAAGAAAGAACATTTGTTTTTACTGCGAAAGTTAGTAATTAGTTAGATTATGATAAAACAATAGAGATATTGCTAAGTTAAATGATAGATAGGAAAATTACCAAGCTGTATTTTTCTACACCTTTTACAAGGCAGTACTCTAGTACAGCTGGTATGTTTAATTTAGATAAGTAGATTTAAATATCTTTGAATCCATATGTAAATAAATTACTTATACAGGTTTTTATGTAATTTAATTACAGAAGTGTAGCTGCACTTGTACTGTCTACTGAAAGTATCTAAAATATCTAACTACAGGTAAAGAATAAATTTAAATAATAAGCACTAGTATGTATAATATTTACAAAATCAAAATTAGTAAAAACACATAATATAAATTCAATAAGTAAATTTAATTAAATAGTATAAAAACAGTAAAATATTTACTTCGGGTTTAACCCAGTACATAATATTTTAGGTTATTTAATTTACCTAGTCAGTCATACATTTAAACTATGTTTACTGTAAACAAAAGGTATTAACGTTGTAAACCTCTAGAAATATCTAGGGTTTACAAGAGATGGGTATTATCACACTAGGGTAAAAATTCATATTTTATTTTATAACATAAAAACCTAGCAGAACTTTTCCAGAATTTACTACAGTAATAATTAATTTTTACTGCTAGTAAAATAATTACAGAACTATAGATTATTCAAATATAATCTTTTAACAAGAAACATAACATCTTATTAATCTAGTAACTCTGTACATCAAAGAAGTAAATAATAATAAATATTTACCATAAACCATTTATACCTAAATTTAAACCCAATTGAAATAATGTTGAAAACAACACTAAGCTGAAACGAAACTGAACAAGTATAGTACGGCCTCTGGCCTTTTTATGTTATCTGTCTAGGCTTTGAAGCATAACCAAAAATGACTTCTTCGAGTCTAAACAGAAGTCACAAAACCAAAATTTTACAACTATAAATTACAGCAATGAAAAACCCTTCAACTGTTTCGAGAAATGTTAAAATTATGGCCACTCTTTTCTCTGTAAAAACCAAAATAAATCTTCAAGAAACCACCCAGTGGTTGGATAGTAAAGTCACGGCTTAGAGCCGAATATTAAAAATTATTATCATCTATATCATTTCAGGCCGAGAAGGCTCAAACAAAAACCTTGAAGTCGTGGCTGCAGCAGCCATAACCTTTCTTTACAACAACCTCTAGGGATTTTAAAAACTTATCAAATAAAAGAACAATAGCATAATAAATAACCATGGTTGAGCCATCGACGATCACACACGGCTGTGCTTCTTTTATTTCCACCATACACATGTGCAGGAAAAACCCTCAGATTTCACCGAGGCTTACCAGGAGAGCGCTTATGCTAAAGATTGAAGGTAAATTTTCTTCCAGCTTCAGGTCAAAGTCTGGAGAAACCTGCACATAGAACACAGTAGTGTTGTTAGTTATTTATTTAAAACAAAAAATAATGAAAACCCTGTAAATTATTAACTGAAAGGAATTTTAGGCGTTTTACCTTTTAAGTTGCGCAGTGATGAAATCGTGGAAGCCACCGAAGCCCAACTCGATGGCACATCGGAGAAGGTAAATCCCTGGGAATGAGATTACGCGGAATGCAGCAAAACCCCAAGCCACGAACTGGAAGGGATAAAACCACGAGGAGGAAGCAAACAAGTAAAAGGTAGATGCAACTCTTCACTTCAGAAATTCTTGTCGACATTGCACTGTAAGTAAACCCTCACAGTCACTCAAGATGACGCCGAAACCAGTTCCAACGCTCAAATACCTCATTGACAGTCAACAAACCTCTAAACAACAGTATTTTATCAACCCTATACAAGCTTACGGGGGTATGAAGGATTGGTGCTTATATCTATGGAGGTTAACATAGAAACCATGGCGGCCACGAGCTCCCAGCTCGCCCACTCCTCAACAAAAAGAATCCCTTTACAATGCGAAGATAGGGTTCAGACAACTTTTATGAAAGTCAACAAACCTAATTGCTTAATCACCTACCACGTGTCCCCAATCATTTTCACAATCCTGGGTTTGGAACTATAGTCAATTACACTGATTTCCAATCTGCAAACAAATCATTGTGAAGCAAAGTCAAAACCATATCAATGGTATGTTTTGTTTTATCAATAATGTTGTTTTCTTTGTTATGCCAATTTCTAATTAGTTTTAAAAACCATAGGATAAACAAAATGGTTTTTACTTGCTATTGTCTATTAGACAAGTTAGAATAATCACATTCTAACTATGTTTGTTTATAGAATATAAATAAAGGACTACACTTATAATAGTAAAAACATCATTGAAAGGGGTAATCTAATCCTCCCTTGAAGTATTTCACATAGATCTTGGAAATTAAAAGTAATTTCTTATACTTTGGAAATTATTTTCTTTGAAGGGTATAACTATAGCACAAGCAATTACAATATCTTCTCTAATACATACAATGATAACAATACATTAAGAAATTTATAATTTATAACAATTGTAATTGAAAGTTTAATTAAAGCTAGGTGGATATACTAGGGAACGAGGTGAGAAGACACGGTTTATTAGGTTGCTAAAGTAGAGTTTTAAAGTTTTAGAAAGAACTCAATCAAATATGAATGATACCTTAGACCAATCTCTGCACAACAATGTGTAGTTGGAAATACAAGTACGTGTAACCTTTCTCCTCTCTGATAAGAGTCTCATTTATAAACTAATGTATGATTGTTGAAAAAGGCAATTTAAGAGTCCAGTAAGATAATCTATCTATTATGAAAAACACCTAATTATAGGAACCCTGGAGCAAGGGTCATTATGTAAATACTTTTAACAAGCATAATGTCATTACTGAAAAGAAGAGCTCATAGAAAGAAAATGTTTTATAAACAAGAAAACCAGGTAATAGTTCAACAACATAGAGTATGTAATGTTTACAAAAGAATTCAATTGACACGAATAGAACCATACTCCAATTGCTTTACGACAGATGTGTAATTATAGGCATGTGCATGCGAAACATATCTTTTCTTTTATAAAAACGTTAGATCATAAATTCTTATGAGCAGAAGTAGAAGTGTTCTTAAACATTTTATTTTGAAAAATTTAAGCAAATAGTTGAAAACTATATGATGAATTAATTGGTTTCCATTTTGGTGATAAATTGAACATGCATAGAACCTATCCTTCCACAGTTTTGTTTTACCATCTTTATTTAGTTTGATTACTTTAGCAATGTCAATGTTACCTCTTTCAGGGTCAAGCTACAAACAAATGTTTTAAAATACTAGCATTTTATCTTATGCTAGTAGAGTATCTTTCTTGATCTGGAAATTTTACTGGAACAAACTGCTTACCTGTTATAACCTGTAAAAGAACCATCATTCCATTGCATTAGCTATAAGCTAAGTAATCCCCGATCTCATCTAAGATTCTTTCCTACTTGACAAAAGAAGACAAAAACACACTAAGCATCAGATTAAGTTCCATTATTCTTTTCTCACCGTCTGAAAAACATAAACTGCTATGTTTAACTTTTCTAACATAGTACTTTAAGATAAACTAATAACGTATATAGAACCAAAGAAAAGAAATGCTTTGATGTTATTTTTAACTGTTTAAGTATTCGCTAACAGTTATTGGTTCATTGGCATTGTCAACCTTGACATTTTATGTTACATGAAAAATTTTAAATTTTTACGAATTTTTGGGTTATTACATGTGGTATCAGAGCACAAGGTTCAGACACTAGGCCTGAACGTGGCTCAACATGCATAAATAGAACAATAGATCTAAAACATGTATACTGATATTTTTTTTTCTTTTGAATTATACTTCCATAATTTTTTTCTGAGTTAACTGCAGGTATGGAAAGATTGGAAGAATATGTGGATGAGGAATCCCCATTTACTGAACGAAGTAATTCTAAAAGAGAACCCATACAAGAATAAATAACTAATAATTATTTTGAACTACTACAAACCGTTAAGGAACTAAGAACATAGGTGGAAACGGTCAAAAAAAGAAATGAGGGAATTCTGAGAGCTCAGGAGGAGCTAAATCAGATTTTGATGGAAAGATTTCAGAATGAGGAAAAAGATAAACGAACAGAGTCTGAAGATATGCCTTACAAACATAAATATAAAAAGACTAAACAGTTTAAATTCGAAAGTAGCTCATCTTCTGAGGTCTATGGCGATTCACATAAAAATAATTATCAATATACTAGTGATGGTGGCAAAGATAATCATCATACCAGAAAGAGAAAGTTTAAACCTTATGAAGAAATCTATGGAGAATTGAAGAAAATCAAGCCACCAACCTTTAATGGTTAAAATGAGAAGGGAGAAGAGATAGAATCATGGTTGTCTGGGATGAAGAAATACTTTCAAATTTATAACTACTCTAATCAACTGAAATCCAAGATGGCTATTTATAATCTCACGGGGAAAGCAGATATTTGGTGGTAGGACCTAAAAAGAGTAAAAGGCATTAGGGAGAAAAACATTAATTGGAGTACATTTAAGAAATATTTCAAGAAGAAATTTTTGTCTAAACAATACTATGAGGAGAGGGCTAAGGAATTTTACGAACTAAAACTGGGAACAATGAATATGAAAGAATTAAATACTAAATTTCTAAGTCTTCTCAGGTATGTGTCGTATATTGTGGACGAGAAGCCTAAGGTACATCGGTTTCTCAGTTGTTTAACCTAGCATATAAAAGACAAAATTGAGTATGACAATCCAAAAACTTTAGAAGAAGCAATGAGAAAGGCGAATTTATATTATGAACAGAATCGCAAAAAGGAAAGTATGACCAAATAGAAGGCCAAAAGAAATAATAACTTTGAATAGAAGAAGAAAGGTTTTGTACCTAACCGAAATTTTAAAAATAATAACACACGAAATTTTCCTAGTAAAATTTCCAAGGGAATAAAAGTAATTCACAGACCAATCCAAATAATCAAAGAAATAAAGAATATGTTAATAACCACAGTAACTATACAAAGAATTTTGAGCGAAAGGAACCAATAAAATGTTGGGAATGTAATGGTCCTCACTATGCATCAGTTTGCCCCAATCGGAAGAAGACTGTTAGAAATATACACACGATACAAGAGGAGATGATTGTTAGTGATCTAGCAAGGACAATGCCCAAGATCAATGCAGCATTGGAGAACAGGAAAGCAGATTATCAAAATTCCATGGTGGAAGTGGAAGGTAAGCTAAATCAAATACCTATATCTATTTTAATCGATCAAGGAGCTAGTTTAAGCTATATTTCTCCAGATTTAGTACAAACGTGTAAGCTATCAGTTGAAAATTTTGCAAAGTCTTGGTTGGTCCAGCTAGCTACTGGTGCAAAGAGAAACATAATTAGCTTTGTTAAGAATTGTACTGTAACAATGGATCAGTTTGAAACCTCTGTTAAAATTAATGTTTTACCTTTGGGTTCTTATGATATGTTAATTGGTATGGATTGTCTAGAACAGCATAGGGTAGTCCTGAACTGTTTTGATAAAACCTTTACTTGCGTAAATAACGATGGAGAGACAGTAAATGTAAAAGGAATCCCTAGGAAAATAGCCATAAGACAGATTTTTGCATTGCAGTTTAAGAGAGTTGTACAGAAGGGATGTAAATCCTTTGTTGTAATAGTAATTAATGAAGAAAATACTAATAACGAAGAAAAGTGTTCCCAACTCAAAGAAGTGTTATTGAAGAAATGAAACATCTCTATTAGCCCAAACATGTACAAAAATATGAGAAACTAGAAATCCTTGAATGCATATAACAACACTGGTTCAATATCCCTATCATCGATGGAAGGGAAATTCATAAGATATCTGTCACGTCCTCGCCCCTCTACTGGAGGGAGAACGTGACTATTGTTGCAATCTAATCCAGGCAGCTAGCCACATGAACACATGTTAAAAATTGAAATGCTTTGAACTAAAACATGCGTAGATGCATAATTATTTATCATACAACGAAAGCCAACTACATTCCATTCAAGCATTTAGCATGTTCATCATTTTCATTGAACAACAAATACAATTGCAGAGATGAAATAGACAAGAATACTTATCTTATGAAGAAGCTCATCCCGCAACCAGCTATGTCGCTGCAACGTTCGACCCAACCATAGGCCAGTGTGCTCCTTAATCTCTCAGCAACACTATCACCCCCGAGTTGGGAATGATTCCCCAAGGAAAAGGAAACTAGCAAGATCACACATAGCCAAAGGACACACAACTCAGCCAAGCCAACACTGTTGGGTTTATCAGGCTATCAAGAGTTGGAAATGTTGGTTGCTAAGCTAGTGGACTCACTGAAGAGCTAAGGAAACCTGCACCAGAGGTATCCTGACTTCTAAGATATTCACACACACCCAACACAAGGAATCATCCCCTTCTCTGATGCACAATCCCTTAGGCCATCACTTACCTTCCAGTGCTATTTAGGGTGTAGAGAAGAAAGTCAGCCCTCTATCTCTGTCTGTGAGGTTCCTGCACATACCAGGTTTATCAAGCACACTCAGGCTCCATTTCCACTCCCAAACAGTCCAAGGACCAACCACTATGCATGCACAACATAACAACAACTTTGGGATTGAAAGGAAAACGCCACAGACCAAAACTGGAATGACAATTGGGTAATACACATCCCAGACTGAGCAATTCAACTCTAGAGTCATTTATGGCCCTATCATGGTCAAAACGACTCAACAATAAACTCACAGCAACCCAAATTCGTGGGGAAACCAACAGCTATTTCTAAGCTGCGTGAGGAAAAGAATGCAACCTGCGTGGAGGTGGATTCACATACCTAGACCCACAACGTGAAGAGAAACTACACAAAGCAAAATTCAACAATGAAATTCACACACAGGAAACTTCCATCCGTTTGAGAGAGAGATCCCAACATGGATGTTTGATGATGAGGAAAAAGTCCAGGAGCCCAAAATCGTGAATGTAAAAAAAACAACTTCCCTAACTCTCTACGTGAGGAAAATGGAAGAATGAGGTCGTGATCTCTTCTCCTCCTTCCCACGTGAGGATGAACGTGCTCATTGGTGGAGTGTGCGTGTGGGAAAGGAATGACAGTCATGCCACACACCATTTCCCATACAAAAACGTTTTCCTAGGGCAATAACTACCCCCAACTAACTCCAGAGGATTTAATTTGGTAGTTGAGACAAGAATAAGACAAAAAGGTTGTTGAATGAGACAAGAGATAAAGGGTGATTAAGACAAAAGATAGGTGACAACTAAATGGGTTTATCAATTGACACTTGGTCGTTCCCCAATGGATCCCAAGGGTTAGACACCCCCCCATATCCTTAGGAAATCATGCCCCCATCTATTTTAATGTTGCATAGACATAGTTGGTTGTGGGTATTTAATTAAAATGCCTATTTACATGATGCCAAAATTATAATGTGTCGACTAGCACGAAATACCATCCGCAATGATTTTAATCACCGGAACATAGAACGTTAAATCGATGGTGGCGATTTTTCCTTTAGCTCCACACCATGATTAATTATAATATATACATCATATACATTAAATGCAAACGGGGTCAAAAACTGGGGTGTTACAATCTCTGATACGATGTTCAACTAACATAGGATATTTTGAGAAGATCAAGCACCTTCAAAAATTGTTCACATAAATAGATCACATATCGACACATTGATGTTTTTGCATTGTTAAACCCCTTGAAGGGGAAACAATCCACATACCCATCCAAATAGCTACTTGGGGAAATATATTATGCAAAATAAAAGAAATTTTACAATGATTTTCTCACAATCAGTCATCAATAATATGACCCTCCATTCTCTTTAAATAGAGATCATGGACCAATAAGGTGTTAAGCCATGGATCAATGGCCGCTAAGATCGAGGTGAGGATGAACAATCATATCACTCTATGTCTAGAACATATCGTGATCGTTGGATTACATATGTACAAATGCATACTAAAGAAACACACTTTACTTGAAGATACACTATATAAAGTTGATATTAAGTAACTCCTATCTACCTACTTATCCTAACATACATTAACAAGACAAATTTGGTAGAAATTGGAAGAACTCAATATTGACTAGAAGAATCATGTTGCAAATGGAAGAACTCAAAGAACTTTGTTGTTGTCATTGTTCCCATTTTTTTAATTTGGTAGAGTAACCAAGCAAAAATGGTGTTAGTAAACTCAATGGCTTGTGAAACCTAAGGGATTTCATTACACTAATTTTATTCTTGTTATTTTTTTCAAGTTCCATAGAGTAACTTGACAAAATTGGTTAAACTAAACGACAAGTTACGTTGGGTTTTCATCACATTTTTTTTGTTTCTTTGTAAGTAAAGAGAGGACTTACATATTCTAAGTTAAATACTATTAAAATTTCAATAAGACTCAAACATTGATATCCCTATAGATAGTTAAAAAAAAACTTTTATTTTGGGCTTTCTATACAACTTGAGATAGTGGTCATTGACGAGAAGGTGAGTTTTTTCACTGTCAAACGTCCATCCCTTAGCATATTTGTTGTTGAATTTATTTTCAATATCCTAAGGACCTAACCATAGTGCATATATTTTTCCCTTAAAATATTGAACTCTAGAATCATAAATCAATGGCGAGTAACCTTATTGATAGGATTTTAATTATTTATTTATAAGGTGGCCATGGCAATGGTTTTGTAGCTATTGCAAAGTTTCAATGCGTTGTGTGGATTGCTAAATAAACTCTTCTAATGTGTTTAGTTGGGTTAAATATTTCCCTAGGCACCTCAAACCTAGTAAAAATTCCTTCATACAAAAATTTTGCTACCCATTCTTCTTTAATATCCTTTAAGGGACAGACCTCCACTGATTTGGTTAAAAATATATATGCATACCATATTGTAATTATAGTGATTTGAAGGTGGAGTTATGGGTCCAACTAAATAAATACCCCATTTATTAAATGTTTCCAAGGATATTTGTGGTTACAAGGGTATTTCTTAAATATATTAGGCCTAGCCATTTTTTGACATGCATAACAATGAGAAACATAATCCTTGAAATCATTATGAAGTGTAGGTAATAATACCCACTTAAAATTATTTTTCTTGCAATCCATTAAGGAATAAACCGTCCTCCACAAGGATCATCATGAAAACCCTTTAAGATTTCATGGACTTCATCCTCTTTGGAATAATGATGAACTATATGTTCTAGACCTAGATTTAGACCTAGATTTAATGGATACCTATGAATCCATGTAAAAAAATAACTCTTACACATATGATGACAACGTTACTTATATGAGAAGTGTTGCGGGAACTTTCTGACAACCAAACAATTTGCAATATCTACAAACCATGGTGTGTGAACAAGTAGAAGAAATAAATGTTTATTAGTGAAGCAGTAATCCAATTGGTTCATCTTCCAACGTTATAGGTACCTAGGATATAAAATATGCAACAACATTCTCCCAACCATTCTTATAGAGTATAGTCAACCAAAATTCCTAAAGGAGTAATAACTAAAAAATAATTCTACCATTTATTATTGGTTTATTCATCAAATATTTAATTAATAATGATCAATATGAACAAGCACATGATACCTAGTGACCTAACGCTATAATTTTCTAATAACATACATAACAACAAGAAAATGTTTTCCAATGACAATGTAATCAATATCCCCACCAACGGGATTCTTGCTAATATAGGAAACAAAATACATCTTTCCAATATCCTTATGTCAAAGACTTGCACCCAAAGTTCTTATTAGAAGCATTAGTGTAAATATGAAAAGGTAAATTCCAATTATGACCATGAAAATAGGGGATGTTATGAGATTTTATTATAAATTTAAAACACTCATTGATTCATTGGTATACAAGATGAAAATACATTGTCTTTAGAAACAAGAAGAAATAGAGAAGGAACAAATTTTCTAAAATATTGAATAAACCTTCTATAATAACCAACATGCCATACAAAAAAATTGAACATCATTCCATTTTTGTGAAATAGGAATATGCTTGATGACAATAATATTTTCAATACCTTTTGCGTAAATATGATGCCCTAACATGACACTATTAGTCATAATTGATCATATAATAATTTCCATTACTCAAGGAGAGGTTGTTTGACTTCACCAAAGGGATATTTTCAGCTTAAATAAGTTTTGTTTGAAGGAACCCCCATAGGCTGTGAAGTCACCTATATAGAAATATACATAGTCACAAATCAAATACGAAAATATATTTCAAATGACTCATTAATAAGTCCCAGGGGCATGACACAACCAAAAATAAAGGTCATGTTAAGTGAAATTACCTAAAGGAAAGTGAAAGTGGTTTTATCCTAATCTTCAAGAGATATTTAAATCTAGTTATACCCACTAAATCCATCAAGAAAAGAAAATTATTGTTTTGAGATAATGAATCCAAGAATTTATCAATGATTGGTAGGAAAAAATGGTTTTTCTGGGTAGATTTATTAATCTCCCAATAATCTACACAAATATTCCACTTTCATTTTTAATTTGGCACAATGAATGGGTATAATGTAATATACCCAAACAATATTTAGGCACACTAACTCGAAATTAACTAGTGTGGACTAGAAATTAAAATCCTTTTCCCAAACACTACTAGACCTTCACTATTTTTTCCAAATAGGGGTTCAGTGGTATCTACAGACTCTAGGAAACCGTATTTGCACAACATAAATCTTTACAAAATTGAATAAATTATTTGACTCGATAGTTTTCATTTTCATGACGTATCACACCTAGGTAGACCATTTGGGCAAGCCAACTAACCAAAGGCAATTTCCCGAGGAATTATGTGGAAATCCTTCCGCTTCTAGTGTACAACTGGAAGAAACTTAAACATAAGTATGGAATTATATCTCGGATGTGAAAACTTATGCATCTCATTAAATTCATAATGGTGGGAATCTAGGAGCTAGACTCAAAACTAGTTGCTCATATAAAAATTAGACACCCAACACTACTTTTACCAGGCTTCCCAAACACCATCAAACCGTCTTTAATTTTCTCACTAACACTTGGGATCGACCCTAACACACCCTAAATGACTCAAATTACCCACATATTAATTTATGGAAACATCTATAACTGATTCATAACATACAAATATGTATTTGCAAATTTGTACAAGGAGATTTAACAATAACAATTAGACATGAAACTATTGGAAAATTACACTGAGGTTTTATTATTAAAGGAAATACATATGATTAACATTCATGGATTCTCAAACAACTGCTAATCATAAGAAAATATGATATAATAGTGGCCACGAAACTTAGAATATTTACTTAGAAGAGATGATAGACAAACTTCTCTAGGAGATGATGTCTTCTTCACAATACTTGGAATCCCAAGTTGTAAATATATCCAAACTTGGTATCAAGCACCTAGAGTCAACCCTCCACCTGATACCGAGAAAATATGATCAATAGAATAATAAAAAACCACTATCGTGAACCACAGGTGCACCCTCCTTAGCCCAGCACACACCAAACTTTAACTAGCACTGCAAACACACAACAAAGATCTTTGTTTCTACTGGAACTCGATTTCACCACATCAGAAACTATAATAATACCTACAAAATAATTTAAATTCCTCATTGAATCTCCATGAAAATAATTGTGCATTCTTTCCTCAATCTCCAGCTGAAGGATCTCACAATCTCTCAACTAGATCACTGGTTGCAAAGGGGCACATCTCCCAATGCTTGCAAGGGGCACATCACCCAAGCAAATAAAAGCTCAAATATATTCAATGCAAATTAAAAAAATGGAAAAATATGTGAAATTGAATGCTCATCCCCATTTTATTAATCTTTGCTAGTTTTTTCCTTCCTTCTAGAGCTCGCCTTCTCGAAAATTCAAACAATAGATGAGTTGGATGCTTCTTTGGTAAGTTGCTCTTGCATAGGACCCACTTGTCTCCATGATTGCACCCTCAATGGATAAATTTAGGATAGGTAGCTTCCCTAAGGCCTCTTACTTACTCTCCTTCTTTTACTATTCCTTCTTCAGCCTTATCTTCAAAAATCTAGAAACTCCCCCTTCTTGATTTTCTGCTGCTTTTACTGCTTTTGGATGGTTTTACTGCTTTAGTTGCTTTCTTTCCATATTTTCCTGAGGGAGACAACTCATATGTTTTATCCTCTTCCTATGCACTCTCATGAGCCACCTATATCATTTACAACTTATAAACGGTTATTAGAAGTATTAAATGTCACAAAATTGTGGTCCATCATCCTTTCATGATTTATTTTATCACATAAAGTAACTATGGCCAAAATTAAATCCCTTATTAATTAATTCAATTTTCCACTAGAACCCATGGGGATTGAATGGGTTAGTGGTTTTACCATGGTTACCATTACAGTCCTCCCCGCCCAAAATTGCTTGTCCCCAAGCAATTGTAATGATGTGTGTTGCAACAGTTGCTCACCCTCCCATGTTGCATCATCTCCAACTGACCCTTTTGACAACTTGTATTGGTCACCCTTATCCATCAAGTCTTGAATGATCTTTCTTTTGAAACACTCCATTGTAAATTGTGTTGCAAAACATGGATTGAATTTGACCAAGGCATGAAAAATGGCCAAACTTCTCTTGTAGAAATTGGAATAGGAATGATCATGCATTTGTAAACTTCTATTCCCATGAGAAATAGGATATGGAATTTACATAGGGGATTATTTAATTATATTTCCTAAAACATAACTATCAGGCACTAAGTGATTACAAAGAAACATCAAAGCAAAAATTGCATACTTGTTCATTACCCATTCTTTATCTTGAAGTCGTAGAGAGTGTAGAAGACGAGCAAGATGAATATGCTCTACCTCATACCATATGTTGCACCACTTTATATACTTCAATCCATACAATTAATCACATGCAATACATTCTTACTGGCATACATTGAGCTCCTTATGTGTCAAGATTGACCTTGAGCCAATGTGGTCAATTTCAACCTCAAACATGTCCCTTCTTAAGCATTGTTTGCTCTTAGCAAATACATGTATGGATAACACCTCCATGAATTTAATTGAACAATGTCTTTTATAGGGATCTAACTTCATGGGATGTATTTTTGGAACCATAACCATTCCTATACCTTCTTTGTAAGCATCTCCTTTAAGCACACATAGTGGAGAGAAATCTAGTGGGGTAAGCTTAGAACATTGATGCAGCATTTTGTTTATCCTTTTGAGAACTATTTGAAAATTATCATCCCCCTTGGAGACTCCTTTCCTTACTTTGGAAACCACATGTGTTATGAAATGAAAGGATCCTCGACATCATGCACCACCCTTACTAGGAGAACATAATATTTATAATATATAAATATTTAAAATATAAATTTAGTAATTTAGGATAATATTCATATTTACTGTTGTTCTTAATGATGTTTGTACATTTTCTGAAAGGCCGCGACTTATCATATTTTACGTGTATTTATATACACATCCATTGTATCACAAATTATCAATTATCAATAACATTAAATATTTATTCCTCCATGAATTATATGGATTATTCTTACTCTAACAAATTTTAGTTTGAAGTAACCCATAGGGTTCACTTCAGGTGGTATTAGAGAAATCTTATCATTGACTTGTGGTCAAATAATATTACTAGGAGAACATAATAGTGTTACTTTTGTAACAATCCTATCTCAAGTTTCTCTTAAGGGGGGATGTTAGGATATTTAGGCACTTAGGAGTTAGTCAAGATCAACTTGGTATAATGTATCTTTAGGTAAAGTGTGTTTCTTTATATGAATTAGTATGCATCTGTACATATGTAATCTTACAGTCTTGATATGTTATAGACAAAGTGTGATTTTACAGTTGATCCTCACCTTTATCTTAACAACATTTGATTTGTGGCTTAACACTCAATTGGTACATGATCTCCATTAAAGAAAATGGAGGGTCATCTCCTCGTTGAACGATTGTGAGAAACTCATTGTAACATTTCTTTTCTTTTGCATAATATATTGCCTCAAGTATCTACTTGGTTGGGGCCATGGATTGTTTCCCTCTTCAAGGGTTTTAACCACATAAAACATCAGTGTGTTGATCTATGATATGTTTGTGTGAGTGGTTTCTAAAGATGTTCAATCTTTTGGAAATATCATATGTTAGTCGAACAATGTCGAGTTCACATATGTTGCAGATACATTTGTTGCATTTTCCCATGCCCTTTGTATGTTATAAAGATATTCACTCTATTTTTGCATTATATATATTTTTCTACTCCATAGCCCTCTTGCATAAAAAAACTCTCTTGATATTCATATTGAATCAAAGATAAGAAGGACAATACAAAAAGATATTGATCTATCTCAGAGTTAGAGATGATCATATATATCATTCTACATGCTACCATGTAGTAATACTCGCACCCAAAGTAATCTTCAATCTCTCTAAAACATAACATATAAACTCAAGACCTTTCTATGATGCAAACATATCATTACAACATAAAAACATTACAAAATGCTATGCATATGAGAAGAAAGCAATCCTCTCTTCGTGATAAAGTTCACAATCTATAAATTCCTACAAGAATAAATCACCTTCAGATATGTTAAGTGCTCTCTTTGATAGAGAATCTACTTCAATATTATACTCCTGGTGGATATGTGAAGTAAACCTTATGGGTTACTTCACACTAGAATCCATTAGAGTAAGAATAAATCCATATAATTCATGGAGGAATAAATATTTAATGTTATTGATACTTGATACTTTGTGATACAATGGATATGTACATGAATACACATAAAATATGATAAGTCGTGACCTTTCAGAAAATGTACAACCATCATTAATAACAACAATAAATATGAATATAATCCTAAATCGCTAATTTTATAATTTAAATATTTATATATTATTATATATATGTAATATACTTTAGGTATGTTACAAGTCTTCCCTCTTTGAAAATATTCGACCATGAATATTTATTCTGCATAATCTGCATTTTGATTTTTATTATCCGATTGTCGTAGTTGATATGTGTCGATAAGAAATTCTAAGTGATGGACACAATTTTTGAAATATGGATGAGTCAATCCATCCCAAATCTACCTTTGTTGGAACTGTTTGATGATCAATTCTTTGGAAAGAACTTCTCATTTTATGATTCCCAACAAGTTGTTGATTTTGACTTCGCACTTCTTTAATGTTGTAGTTGGGTTGTCTGTAAGAAGAGTATTGTTAATTTTCCTTGTGACTTTGATTCTTATCGTAATGACTATTGTGAGGTGGGTAACGATAAAGTTTTTGAGTTACTTGAGGAATGTTTGCGGGGACTTCAACTTTTGGTGCTTCTAGAGATCTATTAATTAATACATTTACAATAGAATTGTTTTATTGAATTTGAACATTGATTGTGTATGTACTGATTTTTTCCAACTTCTGGATTTGTATTGATGGTGTCGCTAATTCAATGGGTTCAGTCATTATTTATTTTTCAATAGTTTGGACATCCCTTGATGAGGGTTTTTCTTGCTTTTCAACTTCTAAAGACTTGCTAGATTCTATTGCATCCATGTATGTCTCTTTGTCTACTTTTAGAATTGATTTTACTTTGCGTTTTAGTTTTTTTACTTCTTTCAGTAAGATTTGATTGTGATTCTTCAAATGATTAATTTCTTTTCTTTATCTGAAAAGAGCTCGACAGTTGCTTCCTTGGTCTCCTTATTGTCTTGAGATTCTTGATCACATTGATTTGACATGTTTGACTTGTCATCTTTGTTTTCAAGTTGTATGTTCTTTCGATTCACATCTCTTAACATTTTTATCTATTCAAGTAACTTCTTAGGAAATTTCTTCATCTTTTTCTAATAATTTATTGTTGAATTTTCTTTTGTAATCTTGAACTATTTGTTGATTACATTGTTTTTCATTTTTTAATTCATTGATTTGTGTAGTCAAGTTTTGAATATGATTTTTAAGGAAAGAAATTTCTTCATAAATTAAACCATTACAATGATTCTCAAAGTCAATCCTAACTTGTAATCTTTTATGTCTCTCTTGATATTGCATTATTTCATCCACTAATTTATTAATTTCACACATTATGAATTGATATGTCTTCTTCACTTACTTATTCAATATTGAGATGTGAGAACCCAAGAAGTTTGAAGCTTCGTCACACTTCTATAATTTACCACAGATAATGATGCTTTTATATATATCTTTTTCTTTTTTGTTTTGTTATTCTTTTCTTCTTTAACTTTCTTTTCTTTTTCTTTTACCTTTTTTTTCTTTTTTTTAAACTTTATTTTTCTTTATTTTTATTTTTTTACTTTTTACTTTTCTAAGCATGTGTGGTTTTCTTTAAAATCGTGTGTAAATTTAAACTTTTTTTTCCTAGGTCAACGATAAGACTAGTCTAATACCACCTGAAGTGAACCCTATGGATTACTTCAAACTAGAATCTATTAGAGTTGGAATAATCCATATAATTCATGGAGGAATAAATATTTAATGTTATTATTAATTGATAATTTGTGATACAATGGATGTGTATATAAATACACCTAAAATATGATAAGTCATAACCTTTTGGAAAAGGTGCAAGCATCATTAAGAACAACAGTCAGTAGGAATATCATCCTAAATTTCTAATTTTATAATTTAAATATTTATATATTATGTTCTCCTAGCCTTTTCATCACAAGGCATTGTTATAATTTCTTTTTAACAACAACACCATGGTAATCACCAAAATATATATCCCACATCTCTATGAAAAAAGTGCTTGCATAAGCTACTGCCATTGTTATCCCTTTTGATAACTCTCCAAACAATCATATGACAAAAACATAAACTTAACACTTTATGCATTCTTGGAATGCAATAGAGTTCTATCTTAAGGGACACCATCAATAAACAAGGGAGGTTGCTAAGCAACAAGTCCCTGCCCTAAGTTATGAAGCTATTCCGCAATGACTAGCTTTAAAACCACGTAGTTAACATAGTTAATGGAGACGTTATAATTATACAGTGAAGTCTTGTATAGTTTATACAGTAAATATCATATATTGTCGTTGATTCCAGTAATATTGATCATCTTTGAATTTTTCCATTTGGAGTAGGCACTATGATATGTAATCTTTATAGGGAATCACATGCAATTCTGATTATCTGTGAAAATCTGGTGCCCAAACGATCCATTTGATATTAATGATAAGGTCCAAAGTTTACTAGTGTAAAGGTTATCTATCATTATTAATGCCAGTTGTTATGTAAATCAAAAGTTAATAATAGTGATGAAAAAGGGATCACACTCCCTCCATATGGAATATAAGTATGGGTCAAAGAGTATTATGGAATGAATAAGGCTTATATATATATATATATATATATTCTAAAGAAAAAGACATTGTATTAATTGAATAAATCTGAATTGCTTTTATTAGTTTTTAGTTTTTATGGCTTCCTTCCTAACAAAGGAAATTTACAAAAATCATCTTTTATGGCTTCCTTCGAGACAAATGGTAGCAATGACTAGCTATAAAGCCACTTGGCTGCTTGGCTAATTGAATAGGCTAATGAAATGTAGTGGAACTTATTGCCTTGGATAATCGGGTTGGATACTCCTACCTATAAGCTCTAGTCATTTAAGTTTGAGTCATTTGTATAGACATAAGCTAATTTGCATTATTTACAATATACCAGTTTAGGAGCAGACGAAATTAATGAGTATTCAGATAGGGACTTTATTGAGGCTTCTGAGAAAGGATTGATTGGGTCTCTTACGGGGGAGGATAATATTACAGTAAACGACGACGGCTATGTGCAGTGGTTGTGAATGGATTATGTGTGTTTTTAATTGATTCTTTGTGTTGTGAACAACGGCTTCACATAGTATAATTGGCTTATGCAGTGAACAGTTTGTTTTCAGTTAGTGGATTCTATTTATTAAATGCAACACGGGAGTTACTCCGTTCGAAGCTTAGAGCGATTGGAAGCCAGCAGTGAAGCACTTTAGAGTGTTTGGATATGGAGCATGGGCTCACTTTCCTGCAAACAAATGGAAGGCGTTGGAACCTCAAAGCCAAGAGTGCATCTTTGTGGGATATTTTTATGGTGTTAAGGGCTACAGACTTATAAACCCCATTTTTGGAAGGCTCTTCGAATCTGAAAATGAAAATGTCTTGGAACAAGTGAAGACACCTTTGGTGAAATTCATTAGTAAGAATAATAGCCCGCAAAGGATTCATAGAAAGAAGCCCCAAGAACTTGGCACCGATATATTTTTTCCCAAAGTCGGCTCATTCTGCATCAAATAACATAAATAACATAAAGTGGATCCGCTTATAGCATATTTAGCAACACTGTCGGGGTAAGGCAATAAGTTTGGGTATACCATATTTTCAAAAAGCTTCTCATTAGGACATAGAAAGCCCTGTCAACGTTTACTAAGACATCCTCCACGCAACTCTTGTCGTTATTTCAATACTTTGAAAATTTAATCATTGTTAAATATATATAAATCATCGATATGGTTATGATTACTTAAAAAAATAGGTCGAAAGGTTTTTCCTGGAGCATAATGCTTTTTAACCGGGTTCCATATATACATCCTTGTATATATAAAAAAGATATAAAACATATTGTTCCATATAGACATCAGCATAAATCAAAGAAGAAGTATCCACCAACAGGAATTTAGCAGTTCAACTTGTCACCAAGTAGCTTCTGATCTTAAAAGACCTGGAAAGTATTATGTCTATCAGACCCATGATACTCAGTGATAGACCAAAAACCATTCTGAATTTTTCCACCATCATTAGCTAACTTATCAGTTACGGTATTTATTTCTCTATAAATATGTTTAAAAACTGCTTGGTCAAATAAATCTAAAAGTCTGTTGACTTCTTGTAATAACTGTGCAAGTTGCAGATTATGAATTCTGAATTTGCCAGTAATCCAGTTTATGACTATCAAGGAGTCTCAAAAAACCTGGATGTTTGAAATTTGCTTGTCCAATGCCAGAATTAAAAGTAATTTCAAAGCATATAACTCAGCAAGATTATTTGTCCCTGCCCCCATCCCATGTGTGGATTACCAGTAGCAGAACCATCAAAAAAAACCCCAAGGTTTAGTTTTGTCAATAATTTCCTCAGAGATGATTCTAATCTTCAAAACTGCATTATCCTGAGGATAAGATGATAACAAACCCAAACTAGATGTTGAAACCTGCGCAGGAGATGGAATAAAGTTATCAAAACAGCTATGGTATCTGGCCTTCCATATAAACCAAGATACAATGATAGGCAAAGATTTGATTGTTTTTACCTTTATATTGAGAACCCAATTCTTCAAACATAAGAGAACATGTTAACAAATTTATTTCCACATGGAATATGCACTCAAATATCCATCACATCGCATAGGAGTTCGCAAAGGCTTGGTGCTAAAAAGCCACATCGAAAATTATGGACCAAAAGCTGTAATGACTTTGTAAATTATTAGTTCTTGATATAGAAGACTATGTATAATTTATTATTTATTTAAAATTGTTAAAAGTTCTAATGTAAGACTTGCTCCATTTCTTATCAGCTTGTTATTTGTTTAAGATTTTATGCAATGCTAGAAACCTAATAATTGATAAATCTTACACTAAGATGCCATGCGGTTCCAAATTAAAGTACCTTTTGCAAATTTGATATACTTAGCACAGCACCAAAGATTGATTTAGAGTTAATAAATATCAAGTTAGATATTTAAACAATGATCCAAATAATTAGATATTTTAAATTGTCTTGAACCACTAATTGTCGGTTAAAACTACAAGGAGCCAAGCACAGGGTCTTCACTTAGTGAAACCATGTCATAGCTCCTTCGTTCATGGGATATTAAAGAATACCCCTATTTTCATTATATATTGATAATTACTTACAAAAATCCCCTTTTTTTGAGCCCCCTCCCAATACATATTTCCAATTTTAAAACCCCTATTTTTAGAATATATTCCTTATTTTTACTTAAAAATCCTTTTTATACCCCCAAATACCTATAAATCCCCATGCCCTATTCCCTGCCCCCCAATACCTACAATATATTGACCTTATTTTTCACAATTAAACACCTCCCAATATGAATGAATGTGATAATATATTGCTCAACAAGCTGAATACCCCGTGGAGCCAAACTTGAAATTTAGTTATCAAGATATCTAATTTTGGTATTGAATTTTCAATAATGTATAACTATTTAGAATTTATAAAATTCTCAAACATCATTAATTCTACTATAGATAACTATCAGGTCATTAAGAATGGAATATACATGGGGGCTTCACTTATTGACCAATATCCTATCACGTTAGTTCATATTGTGGGTT
The DNA here is from genome assembly GCA_001517045.1 of Pseudotsuga menziesii. Taxonomy (NCBI): domain Eukaryota; kingdom Viridiplantae; phylum Streptophyta; class Pinopsida; order Pinales; family Pinaceae; genus Pseudotsuga; species Pseudotsuga menziesii. The sequence goes on from LPNX011139568.1 coordinate 858,111, forward strand.
TTAAAATTATCAAAAATTGAACCAATATATTGAGGGTATTGGGGGGGATGAGGGGTTTAAGGTGGGGGTGGGTAGGGTGGTTTATAAGGATTGAGGTATAAAAAAGGGTGGGGAGGAGGTTTTAAGTATTGGGAGGGGGTTTCAACAAAAAGACTTTGGGGCAATACCTCTGGAAATTAAGGGTATTCTTTAATATCCCACGATCACACGTGCTATGTGAGAGGTTCACTAAGTGAAGTCCCCGTGGGAATATATCTCTGAAACAAAAAGAATTCATAAACCCAATATTGCAGCAGGAGATATATTAAGTATGTAGATGAAACAAAGTAACAAACAAATTAACTACAAATATCGAGATAGCTTGAGATAGGACCTGTCTATGCTTCCAAGTCTGCTTTCTGTGTTCTGAATGGGTGATCTTGATCTTCTGTGGGCACGCCTTTCCAACAATAACACAACAAACTGTTTCGAATTGTCTTAAATTATCACTGTAAATGCAAAACTTCTTTAAAGAAAGGATTTTCGTGAACAAAATCATAAGGTATAATGAATTAGACTGCAAACTCAAAATATCTTTCCAAAACGCTCTTCTTTACAAAATCTCCTTTATTGTATATAAATTTGTGAGTTCCAAGTTGATAATTTAAATTGTTATGGTAAGGAACATAAATTAGAGAGCCATTATATTTTTTTTAAATGAAACTATATGTTTTTTTTAAATGAAACTATATGGATGATAATCAAGGATTCCATAGATCTGCGATCTCCGGTTGTAACTATTAGCGATATAATTTTTTAACCAACAGATCCAGGTTGGAGGAATTTATTTCGAGGGTTAATATATGGGGAATTTGTAAGGGGAATTGCATCTAGTCAGCTAGCAATGTCTATAGACTATCAAACATTTTATCCCTAGATCGACAGTTTATAGAAGCCAATCAATCAGACAAAATTACTTATTGAAATAGAAAAAGGCGTTTAATTAAACCCAGTCTTTTGAAAAAATATAAATAAAAACAAAGAAAATAGTGGTATGTTGAAAAACTGTACCAGGAGTGGAAATTGTGGCAACCAAACAAGCACATGAATCACTAGGGTGTGATTCAGGCTGTAAAGATTGACCATCTGACTAGTGAGCAAAAATTATTTATTGTTTATTTGAAATCGTCTTCACCAAAAACTTAGTCCTCTGCACTGCAATTGGATTTAGCCAGCCCCACCCAGCCGTTGCTCTGCAATTTACAAACCAAACACACATTATATCATCTAATAGGAAGCATTATAGAGCGATGCAAAGTAACCCAAAAAGAAATAAAAATGGCATATACATACTCCTGTTGTTGTTTGTTGAAGGCTGGACGGAGTTGTAGAACAACTTGTGAAACAACCACCATTCTTCAAAATGATCTAAGACAGGGAAACTGGTAAATGATATTTGCACAAAATAAAAACCTGAAAATTGCTATTACATATACTGAGAAAACAAATTGACATTTGCACAAAATAAAAACCTGAAAAATGCTATTACATATACTTCTCCTGCATTCTGTATGTTGTTTTTCTTTGAATTTAAAGAAAGAGAAACAAATGAATTTAAAGAATCGAAAGAAACTGTACCTAAGTGTAATTGTTCCACTCAGCTGCAAATTACAATTGAATTAAGTGTAATTGTTCCAGCTGCAAATTACAATTGAATTCATTTGCAATCAACTAATAAATAAATAGCCGATGTAACCTGATATCTGGCTCATAAATCCAGTCTCACCAGATGTTACATGTCTGAAAGCATCTGTGACCCGCAGCATGCAACTCATACAATCCTGCAAAAGGCTAATCGACATCTAATGCTTAGCATTAGACAAATGTTCTAAACATAAGACATGCGGTAATGCTAAGTATTAGACAAATGTTCTAAACATTAGACATACCTTTAGACATATGTAAGACAAATGTAACTTAGTCAACTAGAAAAAGGTATGACAGCCCAGGTATGACAAATGTAACTTCGTCAATTAGAAAAAGGTATGACAGCCTCGAGCCCATTAACCAACATATGCGTGCACTAAGTATGGGTGCGAGAGTGTGCATGAGGGCCATGCGTCTCGCCCAGCTCGACCTTCTGCCACCGTCCAGCTCCACCAGTCAACTCCTCCACCTGACTAGTCCTTCCGCCATCGCCCAGCTCCACCAGTCACGTGTTAGATACGCACTCACCTCACCAACTCCACCAAGAACCTCCTCCACCGATAGCCTGTCTAAGGCCACACTGAACCACCAGTAGAGATCGGGCTGCATGTAGGCCCTCTTTGGAGAGTCCCAAGCTAGGGTTTATGACCCATAAAACAGGCCGCTCCTTCGTATCGCGCGCGATGGCCATTCGAAGAACCATTCCAGACATGCTAATTAGGAGGTCTTCAGCTCGAGCTTCCTTCTTCTATCGCCCATTGGAGCTTCCAAGTATGTAAAAAATTGTATTGATGGAGGCGTCCAACTACAGAATGGGGTTATCAGAATGCGTTTGCAGAACTCATTCATAGGCTTGTAGTTTGTTTATGTATGACCATTCCTCATTATTTGAAAATTGATAATATGTAGTCTAGGTATTATTTCATGCTCTTAATTTTCGGTGTGTTCTAGTTTGTTTCATTAAACATGGGTCACCATAAAAATCCGCATGCATGAATTATTAATGTATGAGCTACTTGAATTTTTGCAGGATGTGTTTTTCTGAACTGCGATGGAGTAAGTTACTGCCTCGCACTACTCCAAAATGTGTCCACATTAAGCCCTCCCAAGTTTTGAGAATCATTCTGTACACTTAAGTAAAATGTGATTTCTATTTTGTATCTTATTTTTATTCTTATTGACAAGTTTTAGCGTGGGTGTTGTAGGTGGAAAATAATTTACACCTTCAATTCTCAAAAATCGCCTTTATACTTGTATAAACAATTTCTGAAGTAATAATTATTCGATTGAAATACTGTTTTTCTGCTTATGTTTTAAGAAGACAACACATTGATATGTGCATGTTTTGTGCTTTTACATGATATTCCATAATTGCAAAAGCTGAGGGGAATTTTAGGGTTTTCGAACATAGTCAGAGGAATCAATTTTCTAGGGCTAAGAACAATTGCTAGCCCTTGCATCAAGAACGGTTGGAGCGCTATCGCAGGAGGTATAATGCTTTACTCCTTATTTATCTGTGCAGACTCCTAAGAGTATAATCATCTTATCACTACGATGAAGATATAAGCAACTTCCCGGTACCGAGGGAAATTGAGATGGCGTTTCTTCCAATCGTCTTTCTGTAGAAGGAAAGAGTTGCACACTCCAATTCCTTGTTGTCTTCTCCGGTGGGCAACTCGAAGCCATTATTTAGTGTTTACGAGTATAGGACAGTCGGAGGTCGAGCATATTGTCCTTACAAATGAAAATCTAATTTTATTATGGTTTATTGGTCATTTTTGGAAAACAATCAAATGATTTAAAACTGTCAATAGGAAGGTAGCCTTCAAGTATGTCCATGGACGTTCATTTCATTTCATTCCTCCAGTGTACTGGTGAAAAGGGGCTTTATTTGCAGCAGAGTGCGCTCGACTAAAGGCCACTAGTGAAAAGGGGCTTTATTTGCAGCAGAGTCCTTACCAGAATGCTCTGATATAATGCGTTCCTATGCAAAAAGAGATATTCATGCATGGAAAGAGATAATTACACCTCCCTACCCACCTTCGTTACTTAATCTCTTTCGTTATCTATTTAGAAATCATGTCTTGCCTAGTATATCTGAATCTATCTTTGTCTAGTCGCAGGATGAGCTTGCTGCAGGGTCTCTACTGTGGACTGTCCAAAGTGGTAGGAAGCAGCAGCTTCGTAGTTTAGTTTGGAGTCCAGTAAGCCAAATATAGGTGAAAAAGACAGTAGCTGAAGATAAAAATATGAAATACCTATGTTGGTCGTCTCTGCAGAGGATGCTCACTCGCCCATCAAATGGAAGCTCTCATACACAGCCCTGGAAGAATCCAATATAATTCTCTCTATGTTTGTCGATGTCTATCTTTCTTTCTCAATTGTAAAATACAGCCCACTTCGTCCGCACCTGCCAACAGATTCGGGAGGGCCATACATATAAGAAGGCTCGGCTTCATAAGGATAAACGTGAAAATGTCTCGACACCACTTGGCATCATTTTGTTCTTGCTGTCCACCGAAGAGTAAGGCGGTCGATCGAAGAGTAAGGCTGCTCTCCACCGAAGAGCAAGGCGGTGGGTGGAAGAGTATTTATCTGCATCAAACAAACATTTAATGTTAACAATCACTCGCAAACTAATGCTAAGGGAGTAATAGCATTAACACATATCAGTTGTTTTTTTACCAAGCTGATACTGAAACTTAGAATATCATGATGTTGAAAAAGATACCCGCCTCGAGAAGAGGCCAAATAAGAGTTTCAATTCTCCAATTGGTTGAAAGAACGGTGGGCAAATAGATGTCAAATGAACAGGGAGCAATAATTAGATAAAGATCACCTACTAAGGAATCTGGAATCCTTAGTAGCAGTTCAATGATGTGTATAAATTAAATAAAGATAAACTGAAACAAAGACTAATCTAAATACGTTCTTGAAGCTAAAGCAGTAAAAAGCAAATAACGTGAAACAAAAACAGTAAAGGAATGAATAATGATTTTTATTGATATTACCTCCAATGAGGAGGTTGATGGAGTCCGTTGCGCTGGTCCGATGTCGGTGGCTTCGAGCTCCAAGCTGCTTCTTTTCCTTTTCCGGTGGTGGAAATGGGCCAAAAGAGTTCTCAATGGTGAAAGTAGCTTGATGGTAAGCTAGGGTTTCGAGAATAATTTCGGCAGAGGTAGGATGCTTATGACTGTGGATATGAAATGAGGGGTCTCCACCACTTATTTATAGTGTTTTAGTGGTGGAGTGCTGTCCCATGGTTTTGGAAACCATATGGTTTAGGGCAGCTTGTTTAGGGTTTTTTCCTCCTTTTCCTCATTATTTTATATTTTTTCTTCCCTTTTGGGGATTTTGCTATTTTAGAGGAATTTTGGACATTTTTGGAGGAAAAAGGGGTTTTTTTGGCCTTTTGGAGGCTTTTTAGATGGTTTTATGGCCTTTTAGAGGCATTTTAGGCCTTTTGGAGGCTTTTTGGTGGGATTTTCAGGGAAATATGGTAGGCAAATGGACAAATGAGCCATGTAGTGGGGTAGATGAGGTAGTTAACCATTTTTGGGTGTTAACAGATTGCCCCCTGATGTGCAAGGGCAGGAGCTCATCGTATGGCCGATGAACATCATGAGTCATATTTGGTTTGTGTTGGGGTGTGGAGAAGAGAAGGAAGCAACTGAAGTCCGGGACACCGATCTCGAACCACCTGCAAGGACTGAAAAGGACATAACCTCAATAATGGATGAGGGATCATCTGATAATATGGACGAGGCGGGCATTCCCATGCTCGTATCAAGATACATAACAATCACTTGTGAGGCCCAAAATGAAAGACCTGGAGTAAATAATCACTGTGCATATCATGAGAGTCCAGAGGGGACACAAATCTGGAACATACTGCTGAGCTGACCATGTCTGAGTTGAAAAAACTGATATACTGGAATGGCAGCAGTGCTACTTAATGTGGTTCTGAAGGAACTGATGCGCTGCTGGATCAGAGTGACAACGGTCATACGTGCAATGGTACACTGAGCTGGAACTGAACTGGGTACTCAAAGAAGCATAGAACTGAATGGCTTCCGAATACAATCGCCAACGCAGCCCGGACATCCACGGGAACATATAACTGGGCGTTCTGAAGTGACTTACCAATGTGCTAGAGTCAGGGGAAATCCGGGGTCTTCGACACAGAATGGAAAGGGTATATATCCTGCGCGATTCTCAACGATGCGAATAAGGTGCTGAAGTCGAACATGTGA
>LPNX011139568.1:869801-933474 GCA_001517045.1 Pseudotsuga menziesii
TTAGGAGGCTTTTTAGTGGGATTTTCAGGGAAATATGGTAGGCAAATGGACAAATGAGCCATGTAGTGGGGTAGATGAGGTAGTTAACCATTTTTGGGTGTTAACAGAAGAGTAAGGCTGCTCTCCACCGAAGAGCAAGGCGATGGGTGGAAGAGTATTTATCTGCATCAAACAAACATTTAATGTTAACAATCACTCGCAAACTAATGCTAAGGGAGTAATAGCATTAACACATATCAGTCGTTTTTTTACCAAGCTGATACTGAAACTTAGAATATCATGATGTTGAAAAAGATACCCGCCTCGAGAAGAGGCCAAATAAGAGTTTCAATTCTCCAATTGGTTGAAAGAACGGTGGGCAAATAGATGTCAAATGAACAGGGAGCAATAATTAGATAAAACAATTGGGTTATAAATGATTCAATGCAAACTTAGGACTAATAATTCATATTTGTTTTGTTTTGCATGCAAGATAATTGAAAACGACAGCAAGGCTATTCATAGAGTCCCTGCTAGCCGATGGCAAGGACTAATAATACAACTTGATAACTCTTCAAACAATCATATGACAAAAACGTAAACTTAACACTTTATGCATTCTTGAAATACCCATCAATAATAATACAACTTGATTTCATGTAAAGCATATGATAAATAATACAACTTAATTTCGTGTAAAGCATATGATAGTTGTGGCAATTACAGGAAGAAGGTGATATAGGTGACACCAATCAAGAAGGGTTTTAACTAGACCTTCAAGTCTTAAATTATTCATAGATCAAACATTAAATTAACCTCATCCCATGCAACATAATTAACATAATTAATTGACATGAGCCACAACATAAGTTCAAAGTTAACTTATTATTGAGTAAAACAATGAATGTGGAGAAAAAATACGTATCATAAGGATATGCTGCATCATTATAGTCGTTATATGCAATTGTGAAATAAGATAAGACTATTAATACCATACCAATAACTCCTTAAGATTACGACTCCATGGAGTGGGAGTAACATTATTAACGTGGAAATATTACAAATAAAAACTAAGAATAGGCGTATTATCGTAACATATTTGTCTGAAGGTGCTTAAGGATCCAGCATTTCTATTTCAATTCCATCTTCATTTTCTTAAATCATGGCCTTTGGAAATCGTTAATAGATCTTAGGATGAAGGAGGCTTCACATACATCAATATCTTGTCTTTCTTCATGTATAACAATCTCAAAGAATTGAAAAGTGTGTCGTTCTCTCTCGACTCTAATTATTTTTATCAATGAATTCCATATTCATGACATGCCACCTCTCTCATCTACATATAAATTTATCAATGAATTTTATCAATATCTTTTGTAGGGTTCTTTGGGATCTTTCTCTCTATAAAATTCTAGTTGATTAGAATTGTAAGAAGTGAGGTCCATTACATGACCCAACTCTAGGAATATGTGTAGTGTCTTACTTAATTGATGTGACACATAGCATAAGTGGATTTAATATATTATTTTATAAAATTTTATTTATTTTTAGATAACAACTTAATATGGAAGAGATGCATAATACATAAATCAAAATAATAAAATTATACATAGCATACACACAAGTAGATTCATTTTAAATGTTGACTTTTAAACTAAATGAGTTTTGCATTTTAATTTCTTTTTGATCTCTCTGAATGCTTAATAAATTTAAAGTTAATATAAATTTAAGCTAAACTATCAAAAATTAAATATATAAGAAAATATGTCATTATAATAACAACTTTCAATTGTAATATGTAATAGTAACCATGTGAAAACTAAAGTCAGAACTTGAACACTAAAGTTCATAACACATAAATCAAAATAATAAAATTATGCAAAGCATACACACACAAGAGTAGTTTCATTTTAAATGGTGACTTTTAAACCAAGTTTTGCATCTTAATTTCTTTTTTATCCTTCTAAATGCTTAGTAAATTTAAAGTTAAGATAAATTTAAGCTAAACTATCAAAAAATAAATATATAAGAAAATAGGTCATTATAATAATAACTTTCAATTTTATCATATGTAACTGTAACCATGTGAATACTAAAGTGAGAGATTGAACTCAAAGTCAATACTGAAATTGAAAACTTTTTAGCATGAGCGAATCTTCATAAACCAATCTATATCATAATTTTTATCTAAAAGAGATGATTCTAATCATTGGAGGCTCCACTGGTTAGATGAGAAAATCTCTAAATTTGCAAAGTTTTGGATGTTAATGATTCTTCGTAAACCAACCAATTCACAATTGTTATTTAGATGATATTATTCTACCATTCGAGCTTATTGATTGAGAGGGAAATAGTGTGACATATTTCTTGATAAATGGCACAAAAGAGGGAAAGAGGGATCTGCACACGGCCTGGATCAACTCTCTTCTCTACAACTCTACAACTCTACTAAGACAGGAGTCGACAGAGGTTGACCCACACACAGCTTGGGTTCTCTCTTTTATAGGCTCTTACATGTCGTAATCAATCGACTCTATTCTGTTAGCCGACATGATGTCATCCCTATTCCCGTACATTTAGTTACACTGGCAGTAGGCACTATTGGCCCAAAAATACAAAGATGCTTTATTCCCAAAGCATGTGTTATTCTAACTGACTTCTTATCCACGATCAATCGAGTTGTCCTTTTCAATCACTATACTATTCTTCTGTCATGGTTCCTTTCGTCGTGGCATTTCTCTTTGCAATTTCTCTTCCATTGTGGACTCTTGTCCTACGTTTGCTTTTGTCGCAACTCTCCTTCCACAGTTGCTTCTGTCGCAACTTCTCTTTCTATCACGGAATCTTATGTCGTGCGACTAGAATCGTCATATTCTTGAGCGAAATTCTGACCAAATTATGCCTATCTTTTTCTAGGTCCAACACTTCATAAACCAATCTATATCATAACTTTTATGTAGAAGAGATGATTCTAATCATTGGAGGCTCCATTGGTTAGTTGAAAAAATATCTAAATTTGCAAAGTTTTGGATGTTAATGACTCTTCATAAACCAACCAATTCACAATTGTTATTTAGATGAGATTATTCTACCATTCGAGCTTATTGATTAAGAGGGAAAGAGTGTGACATATTTCTTCATAAATGGTACATGCTTGACATTTATGCTTTAGTGATACAGTCACAAAGAAGCATATCATGAAATTATGTTGAAGTCTTATTCTCCATTAGTGTTGGAATAGATTTGAGCTTTCACCAAATTCTTAAAGTGTAATTTACTTCTTAAAATATATCACTAATTCTAATTTTTTTACTTGATTATATTTGTGAGAGAAAGAATTCGAAAAATTAGAGCTAAGCACTTATAAGGATTTGCAAATCGAAAGGGAAGAATCGAGAAAACAAAATATTCATTAGAGGAAATTTCAACTCAAAATGGGCCTCCTAAAATGAACTAATAAAATAATAGTTAAAATATTAAAATAATATTTATTAATTTTGGAGGAAGAAAAGAAAAAAACTACTTTTTTGTTTGTATTTTTGACATATCTCCTTGTGTTTTTACTCAAATTTCGATCGAGAGAGCTCGTTGGATGCGGAATTAAATTCCTCATCCAACGAGTACCCACTCGGCATACTTTTGACGGACCCCGCTACCCCAAAAACAAGAAATACCTGAAAAGCATTTAAATAGTATAAAGTAGACTTTCAAATTTTTAACTTCATACTTATAGTTGGACATAAGAGGTCCAATGCTTCTCTAAGTTGCTCAATTTCTCCCCCATAATTCATGCAAAACAAAATGATATAATCAATAAACAACAAGTGTGTCAATATTTCTCTTTTAGCAGAGGAAAGATCATGTATCTTGCTACGACTTCTTCCAATATGAATGATTCAATTGAAAACTTCAACAATACGGAAGAAAAAATAGAGAGACTAGGCATATCCTTGTATTAATCCACAAGAAGGCTTAAAAAATGTTGAACCGGAACCATTAATCAATACAAAAAAAAGAAGATGAAGTAACACAACACATGATCCAACCAATCAACTCAAAGCTAAATCCAATACGAACTAAAAGGAAATTGAGAAACATCCATGAAACTATTTCGCATGCATTGGATAGATCATTCTTTATAATCACTACATGATTTTGCTCCAATTTTATCGTGTGCACTCCTTCTTTAGTTACTCCAATTGCCTAATGAATCGATCTACCCTATAGGAACCAAATTGTTTAGGAGAAATTACCTTGGAAAGTAGAGGCTTAACCCTAAACACGATGATCTTTGAGATGACCAACAAATTTCTCACACAAGATTCCCTTTACTGACTTAGAAAAATGAATCTAGGAGCTGTGAACTAATTCGTGTAATTATGGCTCAGAGGACCAAAAGGAATTATACTTAAAGGGCACTCCCAGTTTCACTTCCACTTCCCCAATCTCGAGGAAAATCGAGAAGTAATCAGAGAAACATCTACTCCCTACCCAACATCTTAAATTATTGGAAGACTCCATCAATTGCTTTGTGATGAGGAACCAATCTAAAAATTTTGAGATACCTTACTAGCCAACTCTTTTGTTAGTCCATGTCGGTCGCACCCTAATTGATCCCACGTCAATCCATCAACTTTCTTCAAACTTATCAAAGAAAAGAGCAAGATGGTCCTCTCATGTTGACTCACCCCAAACTCAATTGGAATTCAAGGTCAAATAAAGATATCCTCCCAAGATCAAATTCAGACTTTGTAGACATTTTAAACCACAAATATTCTCCCAAAATACCTATATATTATCAAAAGGGGAATATAAATTCAAAATATTAAAAGTAACATGCACGACATTACAATATACTTTGACTCATGGCTCTTCTTGAACTACAAAGGAATTTTCTACCAACAAATTGGAACTCAACCTTCTAATGATACCCTCTAAGTGTCCTTATAAAGCAATCCCCAAGAAATTCCATTGATCAAATTTCTTACGGAGCTTCAAAATCAAATTGTCTAGTCAACTCATCATCTCTTGAAGTAACATAACATCCAAATTCTCCAATTCCATTAAATGCTTAAGGGAAAGGACTTTGGCCTACCTTCTCAGGTCACCCACATTAATAGAGACACACTTCATTTGTAACCCCTGGTAAGGGTTATCTCTGCTCTAAGCACCGTAGTGATATGAAGTTGTCAACCTTGACTTATCTCCATCTTAGATATTTTTTTGCATTGGAAATTATTCATTTTCTTCCAACTTTGGCCAAAATATCTAACTAGTCTTCAAGTCCTAATCCCCCTTTCTCGTCCAAGGATTTAGTCCTTGATCAAAGTATATAGGGTAAATCCTTCCATCCCAAATTAGTTAAGCTTCCTGAAGTTTTAGGATATGGTTGCATCAACATCCAACAACAATATTCATCCTCCAATAAGGGCACCTAATAGGGCTCTTTCCCCTTTACAGTTTGTCCAAAGTCCTTTTCCATCGAGGGGGAAGAACTTGGGATTTTAATAAGATTAATTGTTGAAATCAGATATGAATTTAATTCCAAAATTAAAGGAATATTTGGAATCAATTCCTCAAACTTGCCTAGAATGTTTGGTTTATCCTTTCCCTTTGTCCAAAGTCACTCCAGGTCCTCAAATTAGCTCAAAGACAAATCGAGTTGACCAAAAAAATCCCAATTAGGTGAAACACTTTCTCCTCCTGTCTTCGAATCTTATCCAAAGGGATTTTGATGCCTCCAACCACTACTTCAGTCTTATTTTCTCCTTTCACCTCATATATATTGTATTCTTTCTCTGTGCCAGCCAATTGACAAGGATCAGGTACTTGGCCAATTGAAGGAGCTTTATTTAAATTCTTTGGATCTTGACTCAGTCCACCTTCGAGTTTCTTTTTGCTCCATAACTATCACTTGAATTGTTTGGTGCAATCAGTTAGAACATGCCCATATGGATGGCAATGAGTGCTTCTAAACATAATGTTTATATTATCTAACAACTGTGTGAATGAGTTATCACTGATGCCCAAAACTAACATCTTATACAAACCAAGTCTCAAATCAGCTTCCTCCAAAATGCAAGCACAAGAACAATGTTGTGAATGAGAAATGCCTTTGTCAATTTCCACAAATTTCACCATGGAATTTCCCATAGACTGCAACCCTTCCTACAACCATAAGGCTAGGGGATGACAAGAAATTTTAATCCAAACATGGGTATAAGCGATAACCTCTTGTCGAGGGTTAAACAATGGATGTCATTTTTTGAGAACAATCATATTCTTGTCAAAAACCCAACATCTATGTAGAATTTTGCATGCATCAACATCGGATCCAAAGCTAAACCCCAACCAACCACATGCAAGAAGTTGTATCCCCAAATCATACTCAAGTAAATATTTCCAACATTTCAATGTTTATTCCTCCATGTGCTTCAATCCCACTTGGCGTTCATGGAATTGTATAAAAAGAGTTTGAACCTCAGGTTTGGGAATTTCCATGACAAAAATATCCCTTCCCACCATCGACAAAATCCCCCCCCCCCCCCCCCNCAACCAATTTGATTATGATTTTATGTCGAGAACTAATAATTACCACAATCTAGTGGATCTATCTATGCAAACACCCCACAAGGAAAGATATGGCCCCCTCCATTACTCTTCAATGAGTGGGATTGGCCTGCACACCAATCGACACACACTTGAATGTTGCCTCTTGATCTACTCTAGCCCGAGCATTGAAGGATACCACATACGAACTAAAAGAAGGACAAATGGTTGTAGTGCTTGATATGACTCCCACTCAAACAAGAATTGAGAGCTCTTCCTTTGGAAAAATGACTTGTCGGTGCCTAGATCACGCCTAGACTTTCTAAAATCCACCTCAAAAAGATGTCCTGTGTATGTGAACCTTTGGAATATTCCACCAACTAAACTTACAAATCCATGACCACAAATAAATGACATGACAAGATTGATTCGGCATGACTTTACCTAACCTTAGAAAAATCTTGAGAAACCCTAACCCTGCTCCCTAACCACTAAAACCATCTTCTCCCTTCTTTGTGTCCTATATATAACATGACTCCATGCACTTATAGTTGAAAAGAAACAATAAGAAAGTAACTTGAGTATGTTCATTTATTAATATACATTCAAGCCGTTTCATCACAAGACATTGTTATAATTTCTTTTTAACAACGACGCCATGGTAATCACCAAAATGTATCCCACGTCTCTATGAAGATAGTGCTTGCATAAGCTACTACCATCGTTATCCCTTTTGATAACTCTCCAAACAATCATATGACAAAAACATAAACTTAACACTTTATACAATCTTGGAATGCAATAGAGTTCTATATTAAGGGACACCATCAATAAATAATATAACTTGATTTCGTGTAAAGCATATGATAGTTGTGGCAATTATAGGAAGAAGGTGATATGGGTGACACCAATCAAGAAGGGTTTTAACTAGACCTTCAAGTCTTAAATTATTCCTTGGTCAAACATTAAATTAATCTCATTCCATGTAACCTAATTAATTGACATGAGCCATAATAACAACATAAGTTGAAAAATTAACATACTCCATTATCCATTGGCCATGACGAAGACTCTAACCTCAACATCACAACAACTTCAATAGAAAGTGATGTAACAAATTTCACAAAGTTAGCTTATTATTATGGAGTAAAAAAATTAATGTGGAACAAAGCTTATCATAAGGATATGCTACATCACTATAGTGATTATATGCAAAATAAGGGTAAGACTATTAATATAGAACATTATCATACCAGTTGGGCTTAGGACTCCATGGAGTGGGAGTAACATTATTAAAGTGGAAAGATTACAAATAAAAACTAAGACTATGAACAAAATTAACGTGGAAAGATTACAAATAAAAACTAAGACTATGAACAAAATTAACGTGGAAAGATTACAAATAAAAACTAAGAATATGAACAAAATTAACGTCTAAAGATTACAAATAAAAACTAAGAATATGTGTATTGCAAATAAAAACTAAGAATAGGCATCAACTGAAATATTGAATATTGTAAAGGTGACACTTTTAGGGAAGTTTCTCATCAGTTGTTTTGATTTTCAGCTCTGGTGCTGATTTTGGACTATCATTTTGATGTGGTTAGCTCCATTGGGATGCTATACTTTCTACAGATTTTGGTTCTTTGAGATTATCCCTGGATTTGGAGAGGACTCAAGCCTGTCGTGGATATTGACTCAGGGCTCTAATTATCTTTTCTTGAGGCATTTTTGGCTGAACTTACTTTCAGTTTTGTATGAGAGGACATCTCTCGGTATATACACAAGCCTTGGTGGGGACATAAGCTAGCTTTGTCCTATCTTCCTGATTGTTTTTATTTCTCGATGATGTACTCTTTGTTTTGTGTTTGGAAGTACTTGAATGGACTCCTAAATAGTCGATGTAACAAATTACCTTTAATTTTTTTGAATATCAAGGAATGCTTTTTTCTTCTTAAAAAAAGGAAAAAAAAAAGCGTATTATCGTAACATTTTTGTAAGGTAAGTGCTTAAGATTCCAACATTTCTATTTCAATTCCATCTTCATTTTCTTAAATCATGGCCATCTAAAATCGCTAATAGATATTAGGTTGAAGGAGGCTTCACATACATCAATATCTTGTTTTTCTTCACGTACCAACAAATTGTTATAAAGAGCAATCTCAAAGAATTGAAAAGTGTGTTGTTCTCTCTCGACTCATAATATTTTATCAATGAATTTCATATTCATGGCATGCAGCTCTCTCATCTACATATAAAACATTTGTCACATCATTGATGGTTGCTAGTGTTAATGACAACTAGCGAATTAGCAAAGGTCGAGAACTCTCTTCTCAAGCTTCTTTGACCAATAGTACTCTCTCAAGCATTATCAATATTTTCCTTTATGTGAAAAGCTTCTTCGTATTTTGATCTCATCGTGCTTTATAGATCCCTAGTTTGTTGATAGTTGAATTGCCACACTTTTTTTAGAAACTACATAGGATCTCTCATTGTATTAATACTCAAACTAATTGTCTTCTAGATTGTCTATTAACTGGTTACTACTATGATTATCATATTAATTTATATATTACTCAATAATGAGTAATTCGAATGATGATAAGTATTTAGCAATATCTTGTGTAGGGTTTTTGTGACCTGTCTTTCTATATACTAGCATACTCCTGAAGCGAGGGAAATGAAACACCGAAGAGAACTTTGATATGTTGAAAAATGAGAGAAAGTTGTGTATATGTTAATAATATACTTTTATATGTTGAAAGCAAGTCTAGCGAATCGATGGTAGGTATAGTAGTCGATGAAAAGGAAAGATCAGTTGCAAGTACTAATAACCAATAAATAGAAATCCATGTAATTGATGGAAAGTAAAATGAAATGTATATTAATTTTTCATGCGATAAAGTATACATATATCTGAGTAAAACAATAAAGGGTTGAGTATCTATGAAGTTTGACTCTAATTATAGTGGCAATCAACTTTCGTATTTTCATTTGGTAGGGGAAGTGCAGGAATTGAGGCTTGCAATTTTAAGTGTGAGTGAAATCTTAAATGCTGCTTTGCTGAAAAGAATCTAGTAGTCCTAGATTTGAGGAGGCTTGAGTCTTCCAAGGTTGGTGTAGCATTGTGGATGTTTGTTAATAACTATTAGAAATGAAGTTGGGTGACAAAAGTGCCCCTTTGACGAAAGTCTATTTCCAAAATGATTATAGGGATAAAGTCTATCCATACACACTTTGGTAGCATTGCTCTTGCATATATAGGTTTGTCCATCAGAAGTGGGATTTGGCCCAAATCGTCGACAATAATTAATGACCGATTGTTGAATGAGTAATTGTTTTTACCTTGTAAACACTAACACAAGTGACTCTCAATCTACACAAACAATTTAGGCCTTATGGAGCTCATCTCATCAATGAGAATGTGTTGAATATGTTTTATCTCATCTTGGAACATTCATAGGGCATGTCGATGTAAAGGATTCATGTCCTTTATAGGAATTTAAAGCCCTGCATATATAGTGGTTGCTTGTATGTTAAACATTGCAACTCCAATTGGGGCGAGGAGTAGCAGTGGGATATGGACAAACGCTGCTTGAGAAGACAGTGCATTTTTTATGGTTCTTATAAGATAGGATTTACTTGTGTTTGCAGTTCCTTGGATGATCATCCTCAATGGATCTTTTGTTCCTTGTACTTGTGATTCTTGTAAGACCATGTCAAATGTAAGTTGTTGATTGTGAGATAATGTATTTGTAGAAGTAGGAAGGGGAGTGTTATCCTGTATTACTTCCCCATTCCTTCTATTGTAGTCGATGTAGTTTGGTGTAGTCTCCAATGTATCTGTTGATTCTTCTAGACGATTCCATGTATGGTTAATGTCAAAATCTTGGAGGCCAAGCATGTCAAGCTCATTAATGTGGATCTTGCATGTAGGACTAATATTGAAAAAAAAATTATTCATTCATATTCATGTCGAGATGTATGTAATGATTGGTATCCTCATGTCTAGATGTTGTTTTATCGGGAGTGGGTGCATGGATGTGATCAACGTGCCATGCACAGTAGGTGTTTTGTATAGTTTCCCATTTTGACAAAATGTCATTTTTGTAAGGCCTTTGTATTTAATGAAGGAACATAATGGATTATATAAAAGTAGTTCAGTCTAGTAGAATTCAAGAAAGGAATTGAAATCCTTCGTTGGAATTGAAATAAAATGCGTCCAGACATGGTAAATTGTAGGGGCAGTTCTTTAGTTTCAATTTTCAGTTTTTCATCCCTAGTTATATGACCATTGTTGTGCAAGGCCAACAAGAAAAAGAGGTTCCAAAGTTGGATTTTGTTACAACTAGGAAGCTATGAAACCGGATCCAGAGAAGTAATCGACCAAGACAAGAGATACGCAATGGAATATTTGGTGACCAACATTTAGCTTGGTGAAGGAATGAGAATGATCAAGTTGGACTCTAATTATATTGGGAATCAAATTTGGTATGTTGAGTGCAGGACATGTGCAGGATTGAAGCTTGAAAATTGAAATTTTAAGTGTGAAAGGGGCAAAGAATGAAGGCATGCACTTATTGTTCTTATAGTCACATCATTGAACAACCATTATGGGCATGCGATGCATCGTGTCAAAACCACACTTACCCACAGATCATAGAAACATTTGAAGTCATAGGAAACCACATAATACACATTACTTTCATGATGTCCACAACACCTAATTCACCTCATCGCTACAATCATTTGGCTATACATAGCTCATCACCTTATAGGTTGATTCAATACCAACTCATATTCATGCATAAATAGATAATTTTGTACCTTGAAGACTATGTTTATTTTTACCATGCCTCGCATCTATTATACGTTTACAACATAGTTTTGAGTTGGTATCCATGTACCGACTTTCCACTTTTTAATTTGGATGTTAAATGAACTCACATATTTATCATCATCCCAACATATAACCATAAAAATAATATCCCAAAATACATGAACATGTCCATATGTCCACATCTCAAGTGTCTCTTTAGTTTGCTTTGTTTAATAGAAGATAAACAAAATAAATATTAGGACAAGTGATAATATAGTTCTAGAGACATAATGCCAAATGTGGGGCATTACATACACCAACTCTTCAAGAAACTTCGTCATGAAGTTATGTTCATCCATAATATAAGGAAATCCATGACACAATTTCTTTGTATTTCTTCAAAATACCAATTATAGCACATTCCTTCTTTTACCATGGTTAGAATCTTATCTCATCAGTGGTTTTATACTTAGCAATTATTGTAATAAAATCTAGATAATTTAATTAAGTCTTGCATACAATCCCTTCTTGGTTTTCTTAATAATTATTTCCAATTTATATTTATTTATTGTGCATTCTTCTATCTTGAATTTGATTGATGCTGGCATGAGATTAGCACACAAAAATTTACATTTTAAATTATTTTTTGAAATGGGTTCATTTTTTTGGTTTTATTCAAAATAATTAATTAAGATTATGTGAGAGTTAAGAGAATTATTACAAAAATTATAATTAAAATGACTCATAGCATTGAAATATATAATCAAGATGGACTTTTCACCCGTCGTTTCTGCCCAATAAAATAAAATGTTCCTCGCACTTGTGATCATTATTGTTTTAACTCGTGAATCTTTCTTGAAATATTGAAATGATTTATAAATGTGTTCCTTCAAAAGAGGATTTGTTTATCTACACATGTTTCATAACACGTCTTTCTCTCTGAATGACATTCTATGTTTCAAGATATATATAGACGTTAAACCCTTGGTTAATTCCATAAGATGTCCAACGCTAAAGCAGTGTCCTTGGTCGGCCATTACGGAATTAACAACATGACTTAAGTCATGATCAAATGACTTAATTTAAAACCGACTTAAAACATTGATAGGTGCAATTGACAAGACAGGTGTGGTCTATCAAATGTCTACAGGTGTAGTATGTAGTTCCTTAGTGTTTCAACACTCGTAGCATTAGAGTTTACTGATTCTCATCGTAACAATCCCACTTTCCTCGCTAAGATTTCTTTTCTTGAAGTAAGAGATGTTGTCATTTTTTATCCAGCCACTGATTTTTAGAGGGAAGAAAAACGACCTGAAAACAAAGGCTTCAAGCAGCAAACTTTTATTAAAGCTGAAGATGCACAGGAGGAGCCACCACAACTAGGTTTTCACAAAGCTTCACAAGAAAAGGCAGAGCTCAGAAAATAAACAATGTTGTTTTTACTAAGTTGGTGGTTGAATTTGTAAAATATCATTGTATATCTTAAGTCAACGTGGGTACCAACCAAATATGGAGTTTGGTTTTAAGACACGGCCTTCTCTTATCATCAGAATGATTTTAGTAGAGACTAACCGAGCAGACATAAATGGAATATCATTACTCATCATCATCTAGTGGTTTTGTGGGAGATGGATTATTGGATCTCCATGGACGCTCTGTCAACAGATTTCACACTAGAAGATGAAAAGCATCACTTCTCATCATTGGTATGGATTCAATTCAATTCTTTACATTCAATAACACAATTCAATTCTCTTTATAGTTCAATGTCTGTTGTGTTTGGTGAACATATTTTATCATATTGTTCACAATAGTGGAGATAGGAGAGATGATTGCCTATACAGGCATACATTCAAACTTGTGACTTACCCCATGATCTTCCACAACTCCATGTGGCTCGGGTTCATCACAAAACTAGAACATTTTTAATAGCTTTCAGAGATCAATTTTCTTCCACCTTACATTTGAACAATACTGGGGAGCTGAGGATCATCGGATATACTAGAATAATGATACAGGAGTGAACATTTTGGTTATTACCTGCAGAATGCATATTAGATGTTGTGTAGTTTATTACATAATAATTAATTACACTAATTACGCAGTGGACAGGAGCGGCTACGGGCGGCTACTCGTGGTGGACAGGGGGCAGCTACTCATAGGTCATCGATAGACGAAAAATTTCTGAGTAGAATCGTCCCCTTAAAAACACCTTTGGTGTAATAATTCTAGTTGATTAGAATTGTTAGAAGTCAGGTCCATTAGATGACCCAAAACTAGGAATATCCGTAGTATCCTACCTAATATTGACATGACACATAACATAAGTGGACTTACATATTATTTCATAAAAGTTTACTAATACTGTCTCAAAATTGGAGCTAAGCAATATGGATGGAAGAATAAAGTACAATCTCTTCTCTTCTAGAACTCGATGCAGATCTGAAAGCTTGGTTCTTTTCAGTTAGGCACTCTGGGTTTTTTTGGTATCAGTATTATGTTTCATGGTGATGAAGCCTGTTTTTGTTGGTGAAGCTCACTTTGAGCTTGGTTTTGGAAGAATTTTGGATATGCTTTTGCTAGAGCAGGTAATATATATCTATGGATGATGGGTCTCTATGCAATATTTGCCGCCAGTCATTGTTGGTTATGTTTTTAAAAATGATCAATGGATCTGTTGTAATTTTGATACAACTTTTTTAATATATAAAAGTTGTTTTTTCTTGCTGATTTTTTTTGGAAGAGATGCATAACAAATAAATCAAAATAATAAAATTATGCAAAGCATACACACACAAGAGTAGATTCATTTAAATGGTGACTTTTAAACCAAATGAGTTTTGCATCTTAATTTCTTTTTGATCCCTTTAACTGCTTAATAAATTGAAAGTTAGGATAAATTTAGGCAAAAGTATCAAAAAATAAATATAAAAGGAAATAGGTCATTATAATAATAACTTTCAATTGTGTAATATGTAACAGTAACCATGTACATACTAAAGTTCATAACACATAATTCAAAATAATAAAATTATGCAAAGCATACACAAACAATAATAAAATTATGCAAAGTATACACAAACACGAGTATATTCATTTTAAACAGTGGCTTTTGAAACATGTTTTGCATCTTAATTTCTTTTTAATCCTTCTAAATGCTTAATAAATTTAACGTTTTTTAAAATTTAAGATAAACTATCAAAAAAATAAATATATAAAAAAACATGTCATTATAATAATAACTTTCAATTGTATAATATCTAACCGTAACCATGTGAATACTAAAGTGAGAGCCTCCACTCTAAAGTCGATCCATAAATTGAAAATTTTTAGCATGAGTGAATCTTTATAAACCAATCTATATCATAATTGTTATGTAGAAGAGATGATTCTAATCATTGGAGGCTCTAATGGTTAGTTGAGAAAATTTATAAATTTGCAAAGTTTTGGATGTTAATGATTCTTCATAAACCAACCAATTCACAATTGTTATTTAGATGAGATTATTCTATCATTCGAGCTTATTAAATTGAGAGGGAAAGAGTGTGACATATTTTTTGATAAATCGTGCATAAGAGGGAAAGAGGGATCCGCACACAACCTGGATTGACTATCTTTTCTACATCTCTACAAATCTTCAAAAGGCTACAACTCTACTAAGATAGGAGCCAACAAAGACTAACCGGCACACAACTTGGGTTCTCTATTTTATAGGCTCTTGCATGTCATAATCAACCGACTCTATTTTGTTAGCCGACAAGCTGCCATTCTCATTCTCATACATTCAGTTACACTAACAATAGGCACTATTGGCCCCAAAGCATGCGCTATTCTAACTAACATTTTACCCACGATCAATCGAGCTGTCATTTTCAATAGATGTACTCATCTTCTGTTGTGGTTCCTTCCGTCGCGACTGTTCTCTTCGCAACTTCTCTTCTGCCATAGACTCTTCTCCTATGGTTGCTTCTATCGCGGCTCTCATTCCACTGTTGCTTCTGTCGCAACTTCTCTTTCCGTCGCGGACTCTTCTATCGTGCGACCATAATCTTCATATTCTCGAGCGAAATTCTGCCTATATTTTCCTAGGGCCAACACTTCGTAAACCAATCTATATCATAATTGTTATGTAGAAGAGATGATTCTAATCATTGGAGGCTCCATTGGTTAGTCGAAAAAATCTCTAAAGTTGCAAAGTTTTGGATGTCAATGATTCTTCATAAACCAACCAATTCACAATTGTTATTTAGATGAGATTATTTTACCATTCAAGCTTATTGATTAAGAGGGAAAGAGTGTGACATATTTCTTGATAAATGGTACATGCTTGACAATTATGCTCTAGTGACATGGTCACAAAGAAGCATATCATGAAATTATGTTGAAGTATTATTCTCTACTAGGGTTGCAATAGATTTTAGCCATTACCAAATTCTTAAAGTTTAATTTACTTCTTAAAATATATCACTAATTCTAATTTTTTTACTTGATTTTATTTGTGAGATTGATTTAATCTAAAAATTAGAGCTAAGCACTTACAAGGATTTACATTATTAATCTGTATCCATTTGATATAACTTGGGTAGTTGAGAAAGATGATCTTTACCCATTAACCAGCTCATCTAACTTTAATTCTTTGTAAATGACAGGATGCTCTTGTTAAACCCTTAGTACAAATTATTAGCCTCAATTGGTAAGACGTGCACACACTCTCTCGGTACGGGGAGAGGTCACAGGTTCGAGCCTTGAGTCCTTCGGGGTTAAGTCATCTGTGAGGATGGCCGGCGGTTTACCACCTCTTACCACCTCTACCATCCACTAATGTGGGGAACTATGGAATAAGCTAGCTATGGAGCAAACCTCCCTCCATCGGACGGAGAAGGAGCAAAGTCAACGAGCAAAGTCAAAGCCGGGAAGTATTGCTGGGTTTACCGTGGAGATTTCCTCTGAAAAAAAAAATTATTAAACCCTTGGTACAAATTAGAACACATAATGAAAGAAACCTCACTGACCAAACTAGAATATCGCCATTTCAGGAGCATATATCCTGTCCATTCGAGGCAGGAAAGATAAAAGCGTACATGGCACGCGGAGAATAAAGAGCGTATTATTGGGACCAAGCTCAAAATGCCCTTCGGTGACCCATCTAGAGCTTGAGATCGAAATGAGTAGTTTGTTTGTTGGCTTAGTCGGCGAACACTACTAAACTGAAGCGATGGGGTCTTGTGTCTCAGACATAGCCGGCGGGCAGCACGCGGTGGATGGCGTCAATGCGGACAGATACATGGTGAGCCAAGCTTCTCTCAGTGATCCCAATCGCGACGCTTATTCAGTCGTCCAGAATTTAATGAGAAACCGAGGGTTTAATTCCCTGTCATATCAACTCCAGGTAACTAAATACTATCATATCTTTATGTGCCTGCGTAGTTTTTTGTTTTCCCTGTAAACCTACTATGATTTTTAAGTCGATTGTGCCGCTCAAGGTTTGAATTTTGATTAAACCCCAAGGGGAAATTCATTTCTGCAAGTTCAGCGTACACAGAGCTTTTTTTAATATCCTCGGAGAGGTTTCGAATGTTAGGGAAATATATAAATAAAGCCAGCCGGCAATTGAAATTTCGATAGTAAGGCCAGAGCTCCAAATTAGGGCAGCTGTATGTTAGAATGTAGGATTCCGTAGCTTGAAGTATTGTCAAAAAAATATTTTCCTCTTTTGAAAAAATTGGATGATAGACATTCATTCCTCATGTTCTCGCTTGACCATTTCACTCAGCATTCTGTTATAATAACATGTGGAAAAGCATTCTGTTATCACCAATTGCAGATCAGGAAGAGTTGGCAGCCAATTAAGTAGTGCATTTAGATTAAAGAAGAATTGTGTTTTCGTCAAGAAGAATTATCTGGGTATAGAACAGTGCTCTCTTCAGAAGATTTGGTGAAAACTCGACATCAAAACTATAATTCAGAATTAAGACTTCATTTCAAGATTACAGAAAAGCAGAGCAAAAGAGGGAGCAGTTATATTAGTTCCATTTTCATTAGAGTATTTGATTAGTAACAGAGAATATTTTAGAATTACTGCAAGCATGTTGAAATTATCTCATGTTTATGAAAGAAACCAAGATGAAAATAATGATGATGATAGACAGACATACGCTATGATTTCTTAAAATGAAGAAAATGTATCTGTATCTGATGATGATGATAGACAGACATACGCCATGATTTCTTAATATGAAGAAAATGTATCTGTATCTGATGATGATGATAGACAGACATACGCTATGATTTCTTAATATGAAGAAAATCTACCTCAAAAGGTTACAGAGGCAATTATAGGTTAAATTCAAGATCGATGGTTGCGTAGACATACGTTATGATTTCTTAATAGGAAGAAAATGTATCTCAAATGGTTCCGTAGATAGCTCGAGGCTTAGAGAAACTATACTCATTGGGGTTATCAAAGAGGTATGTGGAAATTGTTGTCATGATAGTTCGGAGGAGACTTGCGAATTTGAAGTTAGGTATTGTACCTTTATTACGATTAGAAGGTAGGTATCATATCTTTATTATCGTTATAAGACATTTCAAGTGTACCTTTATGAATCTTGGATCAGAGCTGCCAGAGTGTACCTTTAGGATAAACATGAAACAACTTGATGAAGTTTGAAGCTTACAAGATTTCGAAATCGTGAAGGAGTAAATATGAAGATTTCAAATAAAGTTTGGTTATCCTTCAATATTTTATAAGGGGTGTTGGAGAATAATGTTCCATTAACTTAGTTCTTGAAAGATGACATATGTATTGTTGTTAAAGTATTAGTTGTAGTTTAATGAGAGATTGTAGAATAGTTTGTTAATAGTTTGTTTATGTATAAATCTGGTTTA
This sequence comes from Pseudotsuga menziesii, assembly GCA_001517045.1. Taxonomy (NCBI): domain Eukaryota; kingdom Viridiplantae; phylum Streptophyta; class Pinopsida; order Pinales; family Pinaceae; genus Pseudotsuga; species Pseudotsuga menziesii. The sequence goes on from LPNX011139568.1 coordinate 888,037, forward strand.
AAATGGATCTATGCTTCCACTAAAACTCTAGGATGAGAGTCGATGTTGTGGTCTCCCTTGATATGGAGACCCTCAAGCCCCTCTTTCCATTGGAGTACCTAAGGCGTGGAAAGGAAGAAGATGTTTACCTGAAGGGGAAGCAATGCAAAGTTTAACCAATAGGTGGGTAGTGAGACGAACATGGGTAAATATAACAAGGAAGTTGAAGTATGAAGTCGAGGGGACAAGAACAAAGCCCCAATGAGAATGCGAGAGTAGGGAGTGGAGGCGGGGTTGTAGCAAGCTAGCGTAAGAGGTGGAGTTGAAGCGGACGACGAGTTAGTGTGGTGAGTATTGTCGGTGGAGTGACAAAGAGGGAAGGCCAATCGACCCAATTCTTTATCCTACTGATCCAAATGGAAAAAGCATGAGAGTAATCTTCATAGAGAGAAGGAGATGGAGAGTTTTCATAACTAACCAGCTCATAAGACAGAGAAATCATGGTGTAGTGATGTCATTGGAGGGAAGTTTCTAGAGAGGTTGGCATAATCATAATGTCCCTGCTTGTTCCATGATCTACCACGAACCTGAAGTAGATTGTGGTCATCGCCATAGTTGAAGTTCTCAACCGGGTGATAGTGTTCAACATTTAATGGAGTTTTTTTGTGGACGACCAAGACAAGGGGTTGTACCCAACCTTACTCCTCCCACATAATGGTTTTCGCCCTAAAAGGTGACAAGTGTCCTATCAAGGGTTGGGCATGGTGGCTGGAAACTACCCTGTTAATCTCAAGCACCTAATGTGAAGAAACAATATAATTTAATAAGTATTTTTAATAAAAATTAAATTATTTTTTCCCAAGTATTATGCTTACAAAAAACACAAAATACCGTAATCTTATAAAGCAATTTGTCCTTAGTCATTCTTAAAAGTATCTCATCGAAATCATATATGAAAATTTTAGAATTAAACAAAACATTCGAAGTAAACCTAAAATTTTAACATTATCTTTGTCTTTAATTTCAAATGTCTTGACCAATTTCCGTTATTTGACCAATATTTCTTTTAACAAATGAACTTTAAATGATTTGTTACATGTCTTGTGGTTTTTTTCAAGAAGAAAAAGATTCATTCTTTGATATTCATAGAATCAAAGGTAACAAGTTACATTTCGGAAATATACTATGTCTAATATGTACTGATACATCCCTCAACCAATCTCTAAACCAATCAAGAGTTCCTTCTTCAAAAAATACAACTTAGTAACCCTCAATATGTACTATATATTAGAGCTATCATCTCTAAAAAAGTTTTCAGACAAGATAATGTAGCAAAAAACGAAGAGTACTTGCAACAGACATCAAAAGACTAGATATTAATTTAAACAAAGATCTGGTATGCATCTTTGAAAATCTTTTTTCCCTCAATGAACTCCATCAGTGAGAGATGCCCATTGTTTAGAAGCAGTGCCTCTTTAGAAAGACCGTCTACAATATAATTATGTTCCCTATAGATGTGTTGACAACAAATGGAGAGAAAGGAACTCTTCAAAATTTTAATTCGAGTGCACCAATTATCAAGTTCTAATACCCTCAGAGCAGACTTATCATTGATTCGGTCGATTATAATCTTAGAATCCCCAAAAACGTTCAATTCAGGCAGACCTATGCAATATACAACATATAGAAGACCCCACAGTGCCAACAGCTTCGCTCTAGTATTAGTGCTCCCACGATAGCCAAGTTTCGAGTGAAAGAAATGTGAGTTGTTGATAAACAAGACAATACCTTCTCCACCCTTACCATTTGTTGTTACCCCTTCAAAAACACCAGTCCTTGAATTAAACACATGGGCACTACAAGTCTTTTGGTGAGCCCTATCCTTCTTAACATCAGGGTAATATGAAATAAGGCTAATAATCCCATTCTTTACCCTACATATATCAGGTTTCAAATCTCTAAAGATAACACCATTCATGGCATTCCAAATTTTCCAGTAACAAAATAAAGGGAGGTAAATTGGCTCATAACGTAACTTCATCCATTGTAGTGTATCTTCTTGCAAAGTGTAGTCCTCCCATCGATAAGCTAATCACAAGTGTTCAGTAACACTCCTCTTGACAGTCTTCCAAAAAATACATCCCAAAAAAAGATGCTCCATAGTTCCATCTTCCGTATTGCACAGATGACACATATTGGGTCCTACCCACCCTTTCTTAAGCAATTGTCCCAAGTATTGAGTCTGTCAAGAGCACATAGCCAACTAAATCATTTAATCTTGAGTGGGATCTTCCACTTCCAAAGTTGCTTGTACCACCATCCTTCCAATGGTGTCGATAGAGAATCAATAATAAACTTGTAAGCAAGTTCTGCAGTTACCTGGCTCGTAGAAGCACTATAAGACCAAACAAGACTGTCATCACAATCTATAAGCATCGTAACCACTTGCAAGAACATATTAGTGTAGTGTTCCCACTCTAGCTTCCATTCACCAACAAGATCTAAAGCCTCAAATGATAACCAGTGTGAGCCCGAAGATGACCAATCACACACATTCCTTACCTGGTTGAGTGTAATAATACCATAGTCATTAAGGTAGATGATAAAAGACAAGGAGAGATAAAAATATTTCTCCAATCCAACAATAGGGCCAGTCCCAACCGAAACCGACCACCCATCTCCCAGTTTCCAGCTAAGTGCCTTGCTAATCCAACTGAATACCCAGATAAAACCATTCCCCCCAAAAAAAAAAAAAAGGAATTTGTGGTCACTGTTTTTTCCCCCACCCTAAGCCAATCCACCGGTGTTAGATTTCGCAANCTGTTTTTTCCCCCACCCTAAGCCAATCCACCGGTGTTAGATTTCGCAAATATTTAGCCTACAAGACCAATTTCCATATGTCTTTCCCAAATAAAGCCAACCAAAGACTCTTCATCCTTAAATACATATTAAACCATTCCAAGTTTTTCACATTCCAGCCACCATAAACAAAAGTTATAGTAAGAGAGTCCCAGCTTGCCAGATGAGCTCCTCGTTTTGTCATCGAGCCTCCCCACGGGGAATTACTCATAATATGACGAAGCACCTTCAAAATAGAAGACGAGACTTTGGCTAAGGAAAAACAATATACTACTAATCCACACAACACCGACTGTAGAAGAATCAGTGTGCCTCCTAAAGAGAGAAACCTATACGACCAATTATAGACCCGATTTTTCATTTATTTTTACAATCCATCACCAATCATTTACGGAGTAATTCAGTAGTTTCAACCAATACCCCAGATATTTGAAATTTTTCTTGATCGGTTCCATCTTGAAAGGGAAAAAGTCGCTAATCCTTCCAGCGACCTCATCCTTTAAATTATTGGACAAGAAAGAAGATTTATCCAGGATGATCATCATGCCGGAAGCAACAGAAAACAAGGTAATGATGGATTTAAAACACCGCCACTCCTTAATGGTCCCTCGCCCAAAAAGAAACACGTCATCTACAAGAGTAGATGTGTAATGACCAGGGTAGAAGAGAATCTGATACCAAGTAGCTTACCCTGTACCTTGGCTTCTGCAATAAGCAGACTCAATCCGTTGATAATCAAAAGATACAGTAATGGAGACAATGGGCACCACTGTCGTAAACCATGACTCACATTAAAAAACTTTGAAAGAGGACCATTAATAAGGACAACAAAATTTGTTTAAGTAACACAAGCCATAATCCTATTCACTGTGTCCACTGTCAGACCTATTCGCAACAGAATAAGTCTTAGAAAGGTCCAATTGACCCTATCGTACGCCTTAACCAGGTCCATCTTCAAAACCAAAGCATCCAAGTTTCTTACTTTAATAGAATGTAAAACTTCTTGTGTAATACCCACCGCTTCAAGAATTTGTCTGCTCTTCAAAAAAACAGTTTGTTCCCCCTAAATAACCTATGCTAACAAAGGATTCATTCTATTCGAAATAATCTTCGTAATGACCTTATAGATAAGGTTATAGAGAGATATAGGTCTGAAATTAGCAAGGGCTTCAGGTTTCTCGCACTTTGGAATCAGTGTAAGGAAGGTTTCATTAAAGGCCCTCGAAACATAGCCTTCCAATCGTGATTGTTTTACTGCAGCTAAAATATCACTACCTACCAAATCAAAGAAAGTCAGGAAGAACTCCACCGTCCACCCATCAGGTCCAGGACTTTTGTCCTTAGCAAATCCCTTCAGTACATTCTCCACCTCCTCTAAAGTCACTTCCTTCCCTACCTCCTTGGTAGACTCGGTGGAGAAGGAGGTGGGAAACGTTTGATAATCTGTAATTGTTCTTGAATAAGGGGTGATCTATCCTCATTGAAAGTCTTAGAGAAAAAATCCACCGCAACCACCTTCAAATGTTTATGCTCTCGAAGACAAAGCCCATCCAAGCCCAACAGTTCCCAAATCGCATTCCCATTTCGCCTCGAGCTAGCAAAGCTTTGGAAAAATTTAGTATTAGCATCCCCAAGTTCAATCGATACCACCCAACTCTTAAGTCTCCAAGTCGAAGCTTCAATAGACAACAAACGCTCTTTACGAGCCTTAAGCTCAATCAACAGTGATGTATCCACCCCTACTTCATCATGTGTTCTCAATCAATGACCACCTGTTTCAAGTGCTTAAGCTTCAACACTAGTCTCATCATAGCATCAGAATCCATTGTCAAACAATTAGTAGACCAGGTGTGCTTAATCACATCATCGAAATCATCTTCTTGCAACCATGTATGATTGAATTTAAACGGGTAAGATGGCCTTCCCTCCACATCCATCCATTCTAAGCAAATTAGAAAGTGATCCGAGATCTTCGAAGGCTTGGTCCAAACCCTATGTTGTGACAATTGAGGAACCAAACTTTCCACAACCAAAAACTATCGAGTCTCTTTCCAATACGCTCGGTCCCGGACTGCCCAAAGTCCCAAAAATCGTCCAAAAACTATATGAAGTCCCTACAAATTTGAATATTTAAAAAACAAAAAAAATAGCTAAACATTTTTATGGTTGCAAATTTAATAATTACTAAATTTCACCAAAATTTCTATAAAAAAATTATTAATCCTTAAAAAAATTCTTAATTAAAAAAAAAATACAAACCTCTATGTTATAGAATAATTAATAAATTAACTTTCAAGTTTTAAGTCATGTGTTCAAACCTCCATTAATCCAAGGGAATCCAATCATGCCCATAATTAAAAAAAAAAGTTTCACTCTAAATCATTTTACTTATATGTTATAAAGAATAAGTAATTTTGGTTTCTAAGTTTTAAGTCATTTCCTTTGTTTATTTTAAATTAAATTTTAAAAATATTAATATATTTAAATTTTAAAATAATATTTTTATAAAATATAATTAACAAATATATAGTAAATTTAAATATATAAATTTTATAAAAAATAATTTTATAAAATATTTTTGTGCAAGGCTCTAGAACGAGTTATGTAACTTTACTCATACAACGTTCCTCTTGTTATGTAACTTTACTCATGTAACTTCCTCTTGTAAATGTGGGCTAGAAAAAATACCAGCATAGATCCAAATTCTAGGCTCTATCAAGCGCGGAGAGGGATCAAATCTTTACTACTTTTTACATATCCTAGGCCGACAAAATATTTACTACTTTTTATATTAGTTACTTCAATATTATAAACGTTACATCACGTGACAAGATCTCTCCCATAATATTCACTTTCACTATTATTTTTTGCCGACATGTTACAAACTTTACATCATGTTACAAGATCTCTCCCATAATATTCACTATCACTATTATTTTTTGCCAACATGTTACAAACTTTACTAAGGTTACATCAAGTTACAAGATCTCTCCCATAATATTCACTATCACTATTATTTTTTGCCAACATGTTACAAACGTTACATCACGTTACAAGATCTCCCCCATATTGGGCTGTAGAGGGCCTCTCAGCCCAAAAAATAAAAATTTTCTTCAAAACAAATGTCGGCCACAAAAACAACCTAATATGGGGGAGATGTTGTAATGTTCCTACCTAAAGAAACAATAAAAAATAAAAAAAATTAATTATACGCAAAAAAAAAATGTCGGTAGAAAAACAACACAATATGGCGGTGATGTTGTAATGTTCTTACTTAACAAAATAATAAAAAATAAAAAATTGAATTATCCCAAAAAAAAATGTTGGTCGTGCACATGGTTTTAAAACCATGTGCAAGGCCTCCTAAACAATCTATGGTTTTATTGTACATGGTTTAGGAGGGCCTTGCAAATGGTTTTAAAACCATGTGCAAGGCCTCCTAAACAACCCATGGTTTTTTTGTAGATAGTTTAGGAGGTCGTTGCAAATGGTTTAAAACCATGTGCAAGGCCTCCTAAACAACCCATGGTTTTTTTGTAGATAGTTTAGGAGGTCGTTGCAAATGGTTTTAAGGCCATGTGCAAGGCCTCTTAAACAACCCATGGTTTTAGGAGTTCATTGCTAACAAAATAAAAATAATAAAAAATATTATATGTCCGCCATAAATAGGCAAACTTGCCTCAAACGGTGCAAATGGTCTAGAGATTAGCCAACTCCCATAAATAGTATTAATTATTAATAATAAACATATTATATGTGTAACTTAAATAAAAATTTGTGTTTTTGCTAAGATTTGAATATATATTAATTTATATAAAATTTATTAAAAATATATATACAAAATATTTTTATCAATTTATTTATTAAATATAATGATATTTGCATAATTTATATTTCATAATCAAAATTTTAATAATAATGTTTATTATTAATTAAATAAAATGATTAATAAAACTAAAAATAAAGTGTTAAACAAGAAGCCAAAGAGTCAAAATTACCCATTCGATCGAAAAAACCAAACCAACTAGAATGTATGCTGAGTTACCATTCCAATTTTCATTTAAAATTAAAAAAACCATATGTCTTTGTCATAAAAACCTATAATTATCGATATTCCGTGGAGATAAGGACCGCACCTAAAATAACCTAAGATTCCACATGGAAGGACAATAAAGTAAAACGGCCGTTTGGTTTGAAAATTTTTATTTTCACTTTAATTTGGTTAACCCAAGCCAAAAATGAAAAGGTTTCTGTTTTGTTTTATGTTTTTATAAAAATTTAAAAGCCACTTTGAACTATATCGTTTATTTATAAAGCTCTTTTAAACTAAATTATATTCTTGATTTGATATATATATTTTATAAATTCAAAAATCTTCAAAATTGAATTTTGACCAATATCCTTGACTTACAAAATTATATTGAACATCAAAATTTCTATCAAACTTCCTACCTCAAACTTGGGAAGAAAAAAACCATTTTAATTAACTTTTATTGACTCACAAAACTTGAAGCCCAATTTTTTTTTAACAATGTCCTTGACTTACAAAACTATACTGAACATCAAAATTTCTACCTCAAACTTAGAAAGAAAAAAACCATTTTAAATAACTTTTATCGACTCACAGAATCCTCAAACCCCAAAAAAACCTACAAATAGGATGATGAGTGGATGATCATTTATTAGTAGAGTTGGCTGATCTCTAGACCATTTGCATCTTTTCAGGCAAGTTTGGTCAGACTGGGGCAACACGATTTGTTGTTGAAAATGAGATTGTCAGTGTTAAAATTGCAATTTTTATTGCAGAAATGGATTCAGGACCCTCCATTACCCTTGAGGTCCCCATATTATGCAATTCCAATCACTATAAACTACCTTTGAACAATTTTTGTCAAATTTTGATAAAAAACTTACTGCAAATGGTCTAGAGTTTAGCTCACTGCTTTATAAGTCTGCGGCAAAACAATGATTACAAACACAGAGTCATTACTGACCCTCAAATCTTAGTATCTTAAAATCCAAAGTTAACAATAAACCTACAACAAGAATCATTACTTTGACACAGGCTAATTAATTTTCGCCCAAAGATGTGACACTGCAACTGCCATGAATATGACGGCCTTTGAAAGGAGCAGCAGAAAACGCGTCGAAAATGAAACGTCATAGTCAAGGATACCAGAAAACGCGGTTCCTGTCACAACACAGTCAGCAACAGCGTTTCCAATTGGCTCTCTTTGGTAGGTGGGGGACAGGGTAGGAATTTGAAAACAAATTCAATTTGATATTTCCACGATTCCGTAAAATGTAATACACATTTTGAATGACATGTACATGAGAATTTCTAAGTATATTTCACGATCAAACAAACCAAGAAATTCGGTCATCAAATTTGTATCGTTGTAGTCAACTCTCTATCCCTGATCCAGACCTGCCAAATGTGACCGTCAGCTAAAACAGAACAGACGGTAAACAGGAAGATTGGCTGTTCCACGTTGTAAAAAGCATAATAATACTTAGAACAGGCCATGGTTTTCTGTTGAAGAAGATTGAATTGAAGCGATGGGGTGCTGTTTCTCAGACATAGCGGGTGGGCAGCAGGCGGTGGGTGGCACTGGCGTCGATGCGGACAGATACACGACGGGCCCTGACCAGACCGATCGCGAGGCTTTCGACGCAGTCAATAATTTCATGATTTCCCGTGGATATGAAGCTCTCTCGTATCAATTCGAGGTAAGCAAATATCAGAACAATTTCTGTTTTCCAGCAATGATTTGCAGCCTGTTGTGGCGTTCTAGGTTACTCAGGTTCGATTCCCCGTGGGTATAGTCATTTCTGGAGTTCAGTCTTCACAACCAGTTACTATTTTTTAATTTATTTTTCCTGGTTTGTCATCGCCCCCAATTTGGTCCATTTGCAGAAATTGCAAATTCAGAGTGGTATGAAATTGTTCTTATTGGTTTGCTTTGGTTATAAAAATTGTAAATGTAAAGTGATGAAATTCTTTTGTTTTATGTTTTAATGGAATTCACATTCTCAAAAAGACATAAAAATATGTAGTTTTATAGAAAAATGGATTCAAACACTCAAATATTCTTCCATGTTTAATATTTGTCATTTCATCAATCCAAAATCCCTCAAAATTATTTTAAATCCAAAAACCTTCTTTCTAAACAAAAATGTTAATATTTTTTTGTAAAGAGTCATTTTGTCATCACAATTTATACTATTATTTGTTAATATTTTTTTGTAAAGAGTCATTTTGTCATCACAATTTATACTATTATTTCCAATATACAGGTATGTAGGTTCCTCCTTCACAAAAATGCCAATATTTTTTTTTGTCTTAATTTAATCTTTGTAAATGGTCATTTTGTTATCACTATTTAGACTATTGTTTTCTATAGTATAGGTATGTAGGTTAAAAATATCAATATTTTTTTTTCTTATGTTAATTCCTTTACATAGTATTTTTTTTTAGGTTCCTCTTCTACAAAAATGGCAACATTCTTTTTTTTGTCTTTGTTAATCTTTGTAAATGGTCATTTTGTCATCATTATTTAGACTATTGTTTCCAATAATATAGGTATGCAAGTTAAAATGTCAATATTTTTTTTTGTCCTCTGTTAATCCCATAAAGGGTCATTTTGTCATCACATTTTAAACCATTGTTTCCAATAGTATAAGTATGTAGGTTAAATTTAGACCACTGTTTCCAATAATATAAATATGTAGGTTAAAAATATTACTATTTCTTTTGTCTTTTGTTAATACCTTGTAAATGGTCATTTTGTCATCACCGTTTAGACTATTGTTTCCAACAGTACATGTATGTAGGTTTTAGAGACTTTTCTTGTAAAATGAATTCCAAAACATATATTATGGGGCATATCCAATGTATAAATGAAAGTTAGTCATCCAAGGAACAATAGAATAATAGTAAAGTTACATGAACATTCTTCCTCGAGTTCTTAAGTTGTTAAAATAACTACTTATTAAATGATAGAACTTTCCTTGTAAGTTCTTGAGTTGTTTTTTTATTATTTGAGTCATCCTAAAATGAGCTAGAACTTGTAAAGACAAAGTTGTATGGTCAAGGTCCCATCAACTAGGAAACTATTTCCATTAAAAAACATTGATTTTATCCACTTCTAAACTTACTCCATTATATATATATAATTGCTTGCAACCTATTTCAAAAATATTGAGCAAAAAGTTCTAGTCACAATTGAAAACGACTAATGCTCATTTTCTCCATCAGTTATGTTTTGTCATGATCAATGAACTTGTAATTTCCTTATTGCAAGGCATGCGAATAACATTTTATTAGAATTGAAAATTATTCATAAAAAAAAATCATGTTATCTATACATAGTAAACAAGTCATTCGTGAAGTCCATGGAAGTAAACTGCCATGATTGATGCAACACTAGTAATTGCAATGAGAGAAGCTAGGTGCATCTTATTACCCCTATATGAGATGCAAAAGTAACAATAATAAACACAAATGAAAAAAGTTGGAGTTGTAATGTAAAAGTGAAAAATATACAGTAATAATACAATAACCAACATAATAAAAAATATAATTATAAAATAAACCAATATAAACCCTTCTTAGCTTGAAATTTTCAAGCACCAAAAAGTTTGTGCCTTAGTTGGCTAAAATTCAAGCTTTTGCTTGGTTGGTTTATGATGATAATTATATTTCAAACCATGGCAAACCTCACAAGCTATAAGAGTGTAAGTATATTAATGTAGAACATATATGGATATGCAAGTGTGATAACAACTTTGTAACTATGAACATCACAAGTAAATAACAACCAAACATTGTAGAGGGTTGACTAAGGCATAACACTCACTAGAAGTTCAAGGAAAGCTAACAAAGGCATGCCATAAGGGTAACGAAGCCATGGTGCTGAAATCACTAATGACGTTAATATCAAAGTTGTCTAAAAACTTGAATTGTTAATAATCTTATTATTAAAGTGAGGGAGGTTATATTACATCAAGTCAAAAACCTAACTTCAAAACTGCTTATGAATTGACAAAAAAATTGGTGTAAATAATGTCTTATAAACCATTTTTCATAATTATCTATAAAGAAAGAAAAATCAAATCACTTAAAATGCAAATCTTTTAATAAGTGTAAAACCTTGTGAAAACATTAACATTTCAAACGTTTAATTATTCTTAGTAAACGTTAACATTTCAAAAGTTTAATTACTCTTAATAATTGATAAATTATAAATTAATACAAATATAAAAAATTAAAGTAAATACAAATCTTTGAGTAAGTGCAAAACCTTTGAAAACATCACTTAAAATACAAATCTTTTAGTAAGTGCAAAACCTTAAAAAACATTAACATTTAAAAGGTTTGATTGTTCTTAGTATTTGATAAAATCGAAATTAATCTAAGATGTAAAGATTAAAGTAAATTATTTTTTAATATAAAAAGTCAACATCAAATAGGGTAGTTTTCAACCACCTATGCTCGATTTTCTAGGCCTCTTTATTTAGGCATCTTCTCGCAGGCATATTTATAAACAAATAAATTCATTTTATTACACCTAATTGATTTATAAAAAATATTTAATTTGTTTATTTTAATATTTTAAGTAATTTTTTAATAAACATATACTCTTAATATATATAAATTAAAAATAAAATAATGATGTAAAACAAAATCATATTATAAAAATATGTCATTACATAATTGATAGAATTTTGGTATAGTCATGTAACATGAAGTTTATTTTTATGAATCATTAACTAGTTATTTTAGGTGGAGTGGTTTTCTTTGAATAATGATGGTTAACAACAACTAATGGCTATCCTTAATACTAATTTGACAAGTAAGTTATAATAAGTTTTGCCCTCTTTATGAAAAAACTAGAAGAACATTGATCTAGAAATAAATAATAATCTAAATAAATCTTCTTTTAAATTATAATGGGCCTTTGGCCCTGAGGATTATATGACTTCAGTCTTCATGGATGAAGTGGATTATATGATTTCAGTCTTCATGGATGAGCGCTTCCGAGGATCCTCAGTTTGCTAGATGTGTTGTGCTCCTGAGAGACTGCTTGTCACTCTTTTTAGTGAAAGTGGTTTTTAAGTCTTTTGCCTTCTTTTTTGCTATGATTTCTATCTGCATGTTTTGTATCCTAGTATGTTGTTACTGAAGGATTAATGGTCTTCATTACTCATGTAAACATTACCTTTTGATTCACTTTGAATATCAAAACTAAGTATTTTTTGTCTTAAAAAAAAATTAACAAAAATATAAAAGTACAATTAAAATAAAACTAATTACATATTTTTTTTGATGTATAAATTAGAGATTGAAATGTTTTGCTCAATTCTAAAGTTATCAAAATAATTCAATTTTAATTTTTTAACGATAGAAACCACACTAGCCTTAGCCTTCATGTTGATTTAGGAATTTTGCTCAGTGGCCTTAATGTTGGTCTATAAATTTTGCTTAAGTAAAACTATACTTTGCTTAAGTAGAACTATCACTGTATAGTACAGGAAATTTTAAAGAAATATTGAACCCAAGTAAAATTGGTGTTATGTTTTGGTTTATATATTTAAAAAAAAAAATAACAACCTTATATTATGAAAAAGTTGTGTCATACATACGGAGTTACAGCATTCTTTTATGAACATATATTTCACGTGACATAATTAGGTCGATTAAATCCCACCAGTGTCAAAATCATCTTTGACTTGTAATGGTTGGTAATGAGAAAAGCAACTGCCTCAGCGTAAGAAACGCGTTCGGCACGCGGAACCGCGTGAAAGTCATTGTCAAGCTAATGTAAAACCGCGGTCGTCAGTCACAACACAGTTACCCACAGCAGCGTACTGTGAAGATCCCCGCTCCTCCATCGGCGCTCTTTACTGGGAAGTTCTTCCACGTGGCAACGAGCCCCGGCAAAGACAAACTCCTCGGCAATGCGCGGGGTTGTAGGTTCCACGTCATCAGAGCAATTTCCCGAATGGAACGGAAATAATAACCACGGGGTGTGGCTCTACCCATTTATCGCATGAAATCGAAATCGAAACCGAAACCGAAACCGATATGACCAGTTTGATTTCTTGATTTGAAGACCGAAGTGAAGAAATGGGGTGCTGTTTTTCGGACACAGCGGGCGGACAGCAGGCAGTGGACGGCACCGGCGTAAACGCGGAGAAAAATCCGATTACCCACGCTTCTCCTGATGATGCCAATCGCGAGGGCTACGCCGCAGTCCAAGATTTCATGCAGTCCCGGGGATATAATGGGCTCTCATCACAGCTCGAGGTAAATATACTGTTATTTTCCAAGAATAAAATGGCAAAAGCATTTAGGGCAGAATATGTCTGTAGATACACCGCCGGATGTATATATACACACCTATACTGGCATAATTGCTCCAGAGCGCCGTGCGGCTTCAAACGGACTAACTGGCTACCATCATTTACATGGAAAAAATGACTAGCCGAATGAGTACCTTGCTGAAATGCCCTGTCTAGTTGTTTGGTAGGTCGCAGATCTTGAAACCCTGAGAGACTTCACATGCTGTTGCTACGGCGTTGAATGTATGACTTTGTTTGCCAATATCTTTTTAATTTAATTAAAATAAATTAAAACAATTACCTTTTATTCTTATTAAATTTAGTGTCTTTTTAAAAGTTTATTGACATGTGACATGTGCAATGATGACATGTTTTTAGTTATGGAATTTTCTCTAGGAAGACTTGACTTAAGATTTGATGTGTGTTTGACATGGAAGCCGAGAGTCCTTCTTTTTATACAAACATTAGGCCATCTTATGGCATCTTGAGACAAACATTGGTAAACATGCAATCATGTTGCCTATATGTGGAAATGTAGTGGTTAGTAAAGCTTAGCCTTTGGTGGGTTGATTTGGACTTGTTATATAAAACATTTTTTTAAATATATATGGTAACATTTCTATGTCAAGGATACCTTCTCTATGATTCTTTACCATGCCTCTTTACCATGCCTCCTATCGCCTCCTTGCCTCCTGTAGTAGGGGTATACCTTGAGTATGAAACTATCCATTCTGGAGGGATACCATAAAAATATATATATAGGGGTGGGACCAGTAGGGGTCCTAGGGACTTTTTATGTATAGATGGTTAATATAAATATCTTTAAGATGATAAGTGTTTAGGAGTAATGATTAGTGAAGGCTAAGACTAAGTTGGTTGATTTGGACTTATGTAATTTGAAGGTGACTAAGTGGTTAGCAGCAATTTGAAGGTGACTAAGTGTTTAGTAGTAATGGTTAGTGAAGGTTAAGCCTTAGGTTGGTTGACTTGGACTTATGTAATTTGAAGGTGACTAAGTGCTTAGTAGTAATGGTTAGTAGTAATTTGAAGGTGACTAAATGTTTAGTAGTAATGGTTAGTGAAGACTAAGCCTTAGGTTGGTTGATTTGGACTTATGTAATTTGAAGGTGACTAAGTGTTTAGTAGTGATTTGAAATGGACTAATTGTTTAGTAGTAATGGTTAGTGAAGGCTAAACCTTAGGTTGGTTGATTTGGACTTATGTAATTTGAAGGTAACTAAGTGTTTAGTAGTAACAGTTAGTGAAGGCTAAGCCTTAGGTTGGTTGATTTGGAATTGTTATAGAAGGCACTTTTCTTTTAATATATATGGCTAAGCCTTAGATTGGCTGATTTGGGCTTATGTAATTTGAAGGTGACTAAGTGGTTAGTAGTAATTTGAAGGTGACTAAGTGTTCAGTAGTAATGGTTAGTGAAGGATAAGCCTTAGGTTGGTTGATTTGGACAAGCCTTAGGTAATTTGAAGGTGACTAAGTGCTTAGTAGTAATGGTTATTAGTAATTTGAAGGTGGCTTAATGTTTAGTAGTAATGGTTAGTGAAGACTAAGCCTTAGGTTGGTTGATTTGGACTCATGTAATTTGAAGGTGACTAAGTGTTTAGTAGTGATTTGAAAGGGACTAAGTGTTTAGTAGTAATGGTTAGTGAAGGCTAAACCTTAGGTTGGTAGATTTGGACTTATGTAATATGAAGGTAACTAAGTGTTTAGTAGTAACGGTTAGTGAAGGCTAAGCCTTAGGTTGGTTGTTTTGGAATTGTTATAGAAGGCACTTTTCTTTTAATATATATGGCGGACATTTTTATGAATAGATGGCTAATATAAATATATCCTCGAAGGTGATTAAGTGTTTTGTGTGAGCCAAAGTGACCATCATAAGTGGATGAATGGGTTTCACAAAGTAAAACATCTTGAGATATGCTATGTGGGTTTCGCAAAGTAAAACATCTTGGGGTATGCTATGTGGAAAACATTGTTGACAAAGATTGCAGATCATCTTGATAAAGTGAAGTCAAGAAGTGTGTGATTTGTGATAGTTGATTGTTGTTATAGAAGGAACTTTTCTTTTAATATATATGGCTAATATTTTTATGCATAGATGGCTAATATATATATTCTTGAAGGTGATTAAGTGTTTTGTGTGAGCCAAAGTGACCATCATAAGTGGATGAATGGGTTTCACAAAGTAAAACATCTTGAGATATGCTATGTGGGTTTCACAAAGTAAAACATCTTGGGATATGCTATGTGGAAAACATTGTTGACAAAGCTTGTAGATCATCTTGATAAAGTGAAGTCAAGAAGTGTGTGATTTGTGATAGTTGATTGTTGTAATGTGGATTAGATTAAGCGAGTTCCTTTCATTTTTCATAATAGTTACAATTGATGTTAAGTAAGCTTTGAATTGGGGGTAGATTAAGTAAACATACCTCTTCATTTGTAGTGCCCCTTTTGTATTCGATATGAGTTGGAACCATTGGAAATACACTACCCACTCCATTTTCCACGCGCCAATATCTTTGATTGCGAGTTTCAAAAATGGAGTTGTTCGTTGTTGGTATGAATGATTGTTTTGTTGTCCAAGAGTAAGTGTCCCCATTATTTGAGAACTTGCATCAAATAGTACAACTCTTTATAATCTAATATGTACTC
Source organism: Pseudotsuga menziesii (assembly GCA_001517045.1). Lineage (NCBI taxonomy): Eukaryota > Viridiplantae > Streptophyta > Pinopsida > Pinales > Pinaceae > Pseudotsuga > Pseudotsuga menziesii. The sequence goes on from LPNX011139568.1 coordinate 903,886, forward strand.
CGATTTCGTATGCAAAAACTTATAATAATGGTATCCAAGTGGGTGGCTTCTTGTTTAAGAAGCCACCCACTTACAAAGCAGTTGTTTTGAGTTTAAGAGGTGATGGAAGATTAGATGAACCTAATATTCGTGTCATACATATGACATATTTCAGAGCCTAGGATGCTTGTTCATATTTGTAACTAAGTAAAAGTTTTCAATGCTAGTGAGTTAGTGGAGCAGGGAAGTGATTTGTGATGCTAGATGAAGCCTCCTACAAAACATTTTAATTCTATCACATTATTAGGTATAAGTTGCTCCTTTTATACTTGTACCTTTTCGGGGTAGTTTTATTTCCCTCTAGAATTGACAATGCATCCAAAATAGGGCACTAACTTTTGAGTTTGGCCTTTATTGGTCTTATCTTGTGAGGGTAAGAAAGGTTTGGACCTCGGGGCGGCAAGGGGGGGCGGAGTTTTTTTCACTCCGGATGGATTTTTGGAAACTAGGTTCGCTTGGGGTTTAGGAGATGACACTAATAACATGGTTGAAGCCTTGACATTATGGCAAGGGCTGAGGATTGCAAAGACCCATGGAATCTCCGAGTTAACTGTCATCAGAGACTCCAGAATTATTATTCAAGCACTAACCGAGAACCTAATTCCGAGCCAAATGCTCCTGAGGCGGCTTATCCACAAAATCATGGCCTAAGTCCTCTCCTTCAATAAAATTGATTTTTATCATGTGCTGCGGAAAAACAATATTGAGGCTGACAAAGAAGCAAACCTGGGCTCCTCTCTCAGCTTCGGGGAGTTAATTATCAATGGCCTGGGCTCTCTTTGTTCCCCCCCATAGGACTAGGGCTAAGACCAAGTGGTCATCCACCCTGTGGGCCCCTGCGATCTGGTCTGAACCGTGCAAGTTGGTTTCCAGGATAGGTGGAGGATGGTCGGCACGTGGCTTGGTGTTGGCAGGTGAAAGGAGGTTAAATGCGAGCTCGGTTGCGGTCATTTCGCTTGGTGCGAAATTGAAAGGCGTCTTGTCGAAGCTGGAGTATTCGAGTGTTTTCATGGCAGGTTTAATTGCTTGCGCGTTGGGAGATACAGTGATGCCTGGTGTGAAATTGAAAGGCGTCTCGTCGAAGCTAGAGTATTCAAGTGTTTTCATGGCAGGTTTAATTGCTCGTGCGTTGGGGGATACGGTGTTGCCAGAGCCCCTGTGTGGCATTGCTTTAAAATGTTGGATCAATGTGGATGGTTGCCATGTCAAAATCGCTTACATGGTAAATATCGGTCTTCTCCAGGAGCTCTGTCGTCTGGTTAGTGATAAGGAGTTGTTGTTCGTCAGGATGGATGCTGGGTCTTTTTCCTCCATTGCGCCCGTTGCCCTTGTTCTCGTGGAAGTGAAGATTAGAGACCTAAAGCATGACTTCAAGCTGTTGCAGAACCAGGTCAATGCAATTGATTGCAAAGGTGGCAGGCAATTGGACAATGTGGGTAAAGATTTGGTTTTTCTGCGTAAGAAGCTCAAGCGCAAGGTGAAGCGGTTAGAAAACGCGTTAATCAGGCTAATTGCAAAGCTGGAAATCAAGGTAGATAAGCTAGCCCTCAAGCTCGTCAAGCATGAAGCCTCTGTTCCAGGATTTTCGTCCAGCTTGGATGGGTAGTTTATTTGAGTTCATGGATGGTTTTTGTTGTTTTGTTGTTTTCCCTTGTATAAGTCTCTCTAACTCTTTGGATAGAATAGACCTTGTGTTAGAATCTCTGAATCCCCCTCTGCTTACTGCATTGTTTAGTTTGCATTCTATTAAAGACTGGTAATGCTTTGCCGCTTTCATAAGGGCATAACTAGAGGTTTAAAAGCTACATTGCTGCTTCCACCATGGCGTATGACGAGACTATAAGTTTCTGCTACCGCTTCCACAAGGGCATTTTGTAATTCTGGTTCTATTTGGTGGTCACACCACCCCTCTAATATACTATAACCGTTATTGTCTAAAAAAAGAAAGGTTTGGACCTGGTAGAGGCATCATCCATCATTTTGTTGTAAATGAGGATTTCATCTAAATAAATAATAACAAACTTATGAAGACATAGTGGGGGTACCTTGCTAATGAGGTGCTTGAACATGATTTGGACCGTGTAAAAAAAACTCATATTTAGTCTTGAACATCATCGTCCAAACCTTTGAAGTGTGCATGCCAACTTGATGATCACTTGATGCAAGATCTTTGTGAAGTATCAAGTTCTTTGGAGATGATCCTCATTTTGGAGAAAGTAGTTAGCAATTTTTTTTGTAATTTTGTTGAGACCTTGGTAATTGGGGAAAATCACCATTTATAATTTCCTTTCTTATCAATAAGGGATAAGCTAGTTAGTAACCTAGGGGTTGCGTTATTGTTCTCGGCCTCTCTAAGTCTATCTCTTCCATTAGAGATGTTATATATATGAGTTGATTTGGAAGCTTAAGCCCCATAATAAGGCTAGTGGTTTGTTGTATGGTCTGCATGGGATGAAGTTGATGAGTTCAAGTTGTTGAGTTCTTCAAAGACATCAAAGTAGGCATCTATTTTTGTTTTTCATTGCTTAAGGTGGAAGCCTAGTGCCAATGCAATCCTCTACCTTCTAAATGATAAATATGGCAATTAGGTTTCCTTGTATTTGTTAATTAAGAGCATGTTTGTCGATGAGGATAATATGTTTACTTAAATTTTTATGTTTAGCCATCCTTGTATAGGTTATAAGTGTTCTTGATCCATCTTAGATGGCTCTATTGTCACGCTAACATAGTCATCATTAGAGAATGTTGCAACATTCCATGGGTGTGACATCACAAATAATGGGTTTAATAGATGGTGATTGCATATAGATATTGTAAGTATGGTCTAACTAAGTGGATTCATTGTTACTTTTGAACCATTGAAAATTGGAGGGTTGTGGGTGTGATTGTATGGGAAAGTTTAGTGTTGTAATAGAGTCTCACAAGACTAGTTTCTTTACATTACCATTATTAAGTGCCATCTAAACCAGTGAATCCTTACCTTGCAATTTGGAATAAAGGAGATTCTTTATTATATAGGAGTATTTGACCTAGTCATGTTGACTAATCAAGGTTTGGGGTTTGGGGATTAAGAAATTTGGCAATGTTGTTGTGTACTTTGGTACACTCTTTTGCGATGAGTATCTTAGCCTTTAATGTTTTTTATTCAATATATTCTTTAATGGAGTGGGAATATGACATGTGATAATTGTAAAAGTTGCATGAAGCTTTTCCCTAATTTTGTTATCCCATGTTGGAAATAGTGTAGCAAGTGTCACTATTTAATTGCAGAGGAGTTGGTGGTCCATTGGGGTTAGGTCATTGGAGTTGTCAAGGTGGTGGGCGTGTGCATTGATCACACTAGTGCATTTATGAGTTTATCTTTGATTTCGAGGTTCGTTTGAAAATCTCATTTCATTGATGTGATGGAAAGCAATCATATTTCGCACTAGATGTTGGAGCATAGATTACATATGAATTTGATTCGTAAAACTTTGTTTAGCTCTTGCACCTCCATTTTGATTGTCAGAAGTTGATATTCTATTACATTATTTGACTAGGTGTTTAGTTAATTGATTTCCTTAAGTAGGTCTCATTGTTGTATGTGAGGTTGTTCATGCATCGTCTAATTTTGTATCAAAATTCAAGCCTTCCCCTGCTAGAAGATGAGGACACAATAATTAGAGTTCCAATTGACTTAAAACTATGATCTACTTTTCAAGGATCCAAGTTGCTTTAGAGTCGAGAAAAACTCCTTAGGCCATTGATCCATTATGCATGGAACTTGAATTGTGGCGGAACTCTAACCATCTTGAACCTTTTGTCATATTCTTGTTAGATTTGTGGCTGGAAAGAGGATCCTTTTGCTACATGATCAACTTATCCATTGTTCTTTCCTCTTTCCATGCTATGATTGCTTGATTTTCTATGTACGTTGTAATGATGCTTTTTAAGCAAATACGGGGGGAAGTTGTGTTTGTGGCAATTGAAAGAAGGGATATGGGTGGTACCCTACTATTATCACTAAAAAGAACTCTTGAAAAAATCACACGACAAAAGCATAACACCAATTTGAACCTAATACAAATTCAACCCTTTTGTGCCTAATAGAACTTAGGTAAGGTCAATGCCTTTCCTAAGATAAGGTAAGGTCAATGCCTTTCCTAAGATAATTTAATGGAACTATACCATCATGGAGCATCAACAATAAATGAGAGAGGGTAAATGTCATGTGGCACACTACCACAATGGGTTACCCTATGCATGCATAAAGGTAGGGGTACAACAAGTGATCCTCTATGGTGTGTACCACTATTATAGGACATACATTGTTACACATAGTTGTATGGTAAGATTCCACGGGGATGCTAAATTTCCATACACATGGTGCATTCGAAGTGGCATCATTTATGCAAATACAACATACCATTGCATGATAGTGTCCATGCAACACCCTCATCCGACTTAATGATCTTTATGCTCACCCATAATAAACAATGTGACTTGATGTTGTGAAGCATAGGTGATAATTGTGGTGGTCAAAGAAAGGAGGGTATATGGGTGGCACTAGTATAAGGACAAACCTTAATTGGGTGATGAAGTCCTAGGTCATCAATCTAATTTCAAGCTATATTGGGGACAAGTTAAATAGTTTACACTAACTAAGTTATATGCATGGTGTAATACCTGATTTTGACACTTGGATGTATTATATCTAATTGTTAATAGATTATAAATGAGTGTTTATAATAACAAGAGTCAAACCATATGAGTTTAAATAAATGACCCATTTGTAAATGATGTAAATATGTTGTATTAAGTCCCAGTAGAACTTAAGGCTAAGGTCCAACAAGTGATGGCTAAGTATGTAATTATAATAAATATGTTTTTCATGTATTATGTCATAGACCTTTATGGTATGCTCATGATATGTAAATACTATGTTGAAAATTAATATATAGTTCCAAGATCATTGTGGAGAGCACAAGAGGATCTATGGGTGCACAAGAAGGAAAGAGGAAAGGGGGCCTACGGAAGGGGGTGGGGTGGGGGGCGAGGTTCAAATAACTATATGTTCCTTAGGAACTACTACCTTTTTATCATGTGCCTTGTTCAAATCTCATCCACCATCTTTGTTTTGGAAGCCAATCATTGAATGCATATGGTGGTTGGCGAGGAAGTCTATTTGACGTAGTTATGAAGGCATGGTGTTGGTTACAATCATCATGGGGAAGTGTAAGTGGCCCCATCCCTGTGGAAATTTGTTCCTCCTCCATTCTCATGCACACACTTTCCATTATCATTCATTCACTCATTCATACACTCACCATTCTTAGTGTCAACACCACCCAAGTTTTGAAAATTGTGGCTTTCATGTTTCACTAATATACAAACTTTAAAATGACCAAATCAATGATGGGTGACTAATTCATGGTCCTTGGAAGAGGGACAGATTGCTATAGAAGAGCATAGTTGCTACATTGGTTAGGAAACCAGGAAAAAATTTAGTGGCTAAAGTTCGCCCTTGGGTTAGTTTTCCATGCTTTTGTAATTTTTTTTTGCCAATTTCCATCTTTCTAAAATGATTTGTTCAAATTCTACAGGCTAAAAACCATTTACTCCAATAATCACCAAAGTTTTTTAGAAACAATATATTATCCTTAGAATATTGTATATTTTTATAAAAATATCGCCAAACATTTTATGGTTAGCATTTTAAGAATTAGTAAGATCATGGTGGTTTCTACACTTTAAGATAACTATGGATCCTTACAATTCTCATTGGTCACTCCATTTTCCTTATTATTGTTGCTCATTGGATGTGCTAGAGCCAATGCATTTTTTTATGCTAGGTTACTCCAAAGGACAAACAACATGATGGGTTCTTCTTGCGTACATTGAGCGCACTAGAAGGGAGAATATTCTGGAGGCATTGTTAAATAGAGAAGGGAAATATCATCCTTGTGTTATGCATGCAATGGATGATAATGCTATCATAGTTTGATTACAGGATAGCTACATGAAGCAGTTAGTGTGAACAAATTGTCTAGTTTGAGAGCAATTGGGTTGAGTTGAGTGACCTTTGAGTATGTAGTTAGTGTCCTTCACCCTATTTTGTGGGTGGCATTTGCATATGATGCCTACAATTGGGTGCAAAATTGATTATGCATAGTCAATTTCATGGACCATCTTGATTAAAAGATAAGTTCTCCATCTCTACGTTTAAATCGCTATTTATAATTTTGCAATTTAAGTTTGTATCATGTTTATGAATTAAATGGATATGGAATCCCTAGTTTTAACGAGTTTATGGATGTTAATTGCCATTACATGATTTATTTGCATACTTGTGTGAATTCAATGCTGTTAGAATTAAATGGATTCAAATTTACATTGAGATTTTTGAATTTACGTTGTGTCTCTACGTTATGTGTTGGGTAATACATGGAAGGGGACATTACACATGGTAGCAAGAAATAATGGACGACACATTTACAAAGCAAATTATAATGTAACAACATTTATATTATATTATGTAAAATGTTATATACAATGCTTCGTGAAAGAGAGAGTGAGAGAGAAACGAGAATGACAAACTACCCACTAACTCTTTATGCTATGCTTCATATTATATATAGTACAAATATCAGAGTTGTTGGTCCTGGTCCCTTGATCAATTACCCTTGTGGCTTTTTTGATGGGGCTGCTGTAGGGAATATTGGTGGTGCTGGATTTGTGATACATCGGAATGCTTCTTATTCCATAAAATTTTCTTTGGGTTGTGGCAGTAGCACAAATACCAGATCTGAGCTACTGGCTCTGTGGGCTATTCTTATGGTGAATAAAAAGATGGGGATCCCATTGCTTTCTATTTATGGTGACTCTCTTGTCATTATCTCTTGGGTTAACAGATTAGCATCTCTTAATGTCCCATTTCTGAGTCATTGGTGTGGTGACATTCTTTCATTGCTGCAACTTGTCCCTCCTATGACCATTAAACATATTTTTCGTGAGCATAATCAACAGGTTGATGGTCTCTCCAAGCAGGCTTTGTTGTTGGATCCGGGTTACGGAAACTATATTGAATCACTGGATGGTATGATCATTGATCATGGGAATTTTAAGCTTTTCTAGCTTGTGCCAGGCTTTATGTTCTGTCTTTATTTTTGGCACTATATTTGTGTTGATTTGAATTGGTTCTTAGCTGACATTGAAGAGACTCTCAACCTTCTTGTTTTGCTTAGGACTAGTTTGTTTTGTGGTCATCCTAGATCTCTTTATCGGCATTATCTGACCTGTTTATTAGGAATGATGAGAAAGTCTGTTCAAGACAGACTTCATGCTTCTCTGTCTCCTTGATCTTGGTTGTTTGGATGTTTTTACTGATCTTTTAGATATTAGTGGGATCCTCATATGAGAATGTTCTTGCAAAAGATCGAAAAGCTCTCTGTAGGCTGAATGTATATGATGTCCTTTGATTCAAGATGAATAACAAGGTCTGGTATTTTTTCCTCCGAAAAAAAAATATAGTACAAATATGAGCACATCTTTGTTACAAGATCAAGCTTTTGTCAATGATTGAAGGTGCTTAGGTTTTGTCAATGTTGACGAGGCGATTATCCATTTTCTTTGCACACCGTGTGCCATTGTTGACATGCATGTATTGGCACATGCATCTTGTTCGGTGCATAATGCTGTAATGGAGTTATTTTCTAACTTGCTCCATTCTTTAGGTTATTGTTCGTATCATTGCACTTAGAGGCACATTCTACAACTCTATGTGGTAGACATTGACACAAATGAGTGAGTGTCACATTGACATTAGGGGCCACATTTAACATTAAAATAAGAAGAAGTAATATACTCTAATAATAATAATTATAAGTCCATGATTAATATTATTTATTAGAATGTGTTAATGAAATGTATAAACACCAATTTAGATTTATCTTAGCCTGGAGCTATTAAGTGTTGGAGGGATTAAATATTTCAAGGTACAAATCATTCCTTAAGTCTTTGCACCCTTAAAATGTATGATCTCAATCTTTCCTTAAGTCTTTGCACCCTTAAAATGCAGGATCTCTCTTAATGCTTGATACTTATGGGGTTATTATTAGTGACAAGATTAACATTCAATGTTGCACTTCCCTTTTATTATGTTACCATTGATAGGGTGACTATTCATCTTATTGGCATGTTGCATGTCGCTGTTGGGGCTTAGGTTTGGTGCAAAGCATTGTGCTGGTCATGAGGTCGTTGCAATACGCGTGTAGTCTCTAAAATTTGGCATGTAGGGTCTAAAGGATGTGTAATGAACACACCCACCCACCCACCCATATCAAATAAATAATAATATTAAATGAAGTGGCCACATACTGACTAAAAGAGATGACCTTAATCCAGGGACATGACTCATCAATGATTATGACAATTCAATGCTTATAAATATACCATCATGTGGCATTGTATCATAAAATATCTCATATTCATTTATCAATCTATGCCAAAGCACGGGCTATACTTTTCATTTGCAAGTCAAAGTGCTTTGACTTAGCATTAGTTCAATTTCATATTAGAAAATTTTATAATTTTTTTCAACATTTAGAAAATACAATTTATTAATTGATTTTTTTGAAAATAAAAAATAAATTTCAAATTTTAGTCATTCCATTTCTCTTTGGTCAAAGAGGTTATCGATGGGATATGTTGATGATGATGATTATTAACGTCCCATGATACCAAGCTTTGATCTATCACACCTTAAGAGGAGGGAAAGAAGGGAATTATTTGGTTTTTTTTTATTCCTATGCTAAAAAAATTTGGAGAGAAGTTTTCCCTAGCTCACTATAGTCTTGGCAAGTGAGGAGAGCTCACTATAGTCTTGGCAAGTGAGGAGGTTAGAAAGGTTTGTATTGTAGCAATACTGTGAAACTGAGATCTAATGTGGGTGTAAGTAGGACACTCTAAGAGGAAGCGTTTTCATCCTCAATATTCATAGGCTTAGAAAGACGACAAATCCTTTCTGCCCATGGTGTTTTAGGAACTGACCAACGACCTGTTTCGCTGTGAAGCTCATGAGAATTTGACTTAATTTTTAAAACACATAAAATAAAATTAAAAACATTTAATATGGAATTTTCTAAAAATGTTATGTCGTGCTGTGGAACAACTTTTACATGTCATTGTTGACTTTTGTGTATTAAACGATATGATATTTTGATTTTAATATTTCTAAAATAACCCACATTTTAATTGATATAAACCAACGTAGATCCAAATCCTAGGCTTTATCAAGCGTCGAGAGGGATCAAATCTCTCTAGGTGCAAACTTCTTCTTAGGTATTACACTCAATGAGCTATCAACTTTGGTGTGTCCTATATATACCATTGATTTGATTCAAACCAAAAGACACATTTTTTTTATTTAAGGTCAACATATAATATATTTATTATTAGTATTTAATATTATTTATGGCCAACATATAATATTTAATAATATTTTTTATTTTGTTAGTAACGAACATTACAACATCTCCCCATAAATGGTTTTAAAACCATATGCAAGGCCCTCCTAAAACCATGGGTTGTTTAGGAGGCCTTGCACATGGTCTTAAAACCATTTGCAAGGCCCTCCTAAACCATGTAGAATAAAACCACGGGTTTTTTTAGGAGGCCTTGTACATGGTTTTAAAACTATGTGCCCAATCCTCCTAAACCATATACAATAAAACCATGGGTTGTTTAAAAGGCCAACATTCTTTCGCAAATAATTCAATTTTTATTTTTTTATTATTTTGTTAGGTAGGAACATTACAACATCTCCCCCATATTGTGTTTTTTTTATGATCCACATTTTTTTTTGGGATAATTAAATTTTTACTTTTTATTGTTTTGCTAGGTAGGAAGATTACAACATCTCCCCCATATTAGGTTGTTTTTCTGGCCGACATTTATTTTGTTTTATAATTAAAAAATCTATTTTTTTATTAATAAAAATAACGTTACTTAACGTTACAAGATCTCCCCCATACTGAGCTGTAGAGAGCCTCTCAGCACAAAAATTCTATAAACTTGTTATATTCTTATCACCTCTCTTTTTTTGATTTTGATATATATATTTTGATTTTAATATTTGTAAAATAACACACATCTAATTATATAAAAAATTCTATAAACTTCTTATATTCTTTGTTTTTTCTTAATTTTATAACTTATTTAATTTCTTAATTTTTATTGTTGACCTCTACTAGACACTTTGTGTCATATTCTCATGTTATTTGTATCATTTGTTCTATATGATCTTTAACCTATTGTAACTTTTATGTTGGATATTCCCTAAACTATATACATATAGGAGTACATTACTAAATATAAAGTTCTATTTAAATTTAAACTTTGTCCTAATAACCTCTATTAATAATCAATTTTTATGCTTAAAGAAAAAAACCTTAACCCACCTTCTCACGAGAACTAGTTCTTAGGTAATAGGAACCAAAGGTGACCTGGTTGGATGGAGGTCGATGGTCGACTGGCGCTTTGTGTTGCACTTCCCCTACTTATACTCTTCTCAATCATAAAATTTAACCCATCTTCTGCAACATAATTAATGCACATGGATAATAATAGTAAATCTGCCCTATAGTAAGAGTATCTATATTAATATGCAAGGAAGTCCCAACATATATGAATTTATCATTTTATTCTAATTATGGGTATCACAGATAATGATTACAGGGCCCACAAAAACATGGCACCGAAAACGCCAAATAACGTCCGCACAAGTTAGGAAAGGGCCCACCACTAAAACTGCCTGAAGAAAATCCTTCAGTTGTTCACGAAAACGCGTGAAAATTTAAATGTTCAGTCAAGTCAACATAACGTAAAACCGCGGTTACCTGTCACGACACAGTAAGCAATAGCAATGTACTGGAGTCCCCGTACCCTATACATGGGGTAGTGGGGGAGCAATATGTCGCCGGTATAACGGCATGCCAGATGGACCAAGACGAAAATAGATGACCCCCATGGCAGAGGGCACGGTGAACGGGGATCGACAGCATGGAAGCCAGCGAGGCAGATTCCACGTCAGAAGAGGATCCCCAAATTGAATCGGCAATATTTATCATGGGCCATGGCTATCCCTCTCAGATCTACATAACAAGTTTATTTTATTGGTCTTGCTCGAAAATTCGAGCGAAGCGATGGGGTGCTGTTTCTCAGACATCGCCGGCGGGCAGCAGGCGGTGGGTAGCGTCAATGCGGACAAATACACGACGGGAGCCAACGAGGCTTACACTGCAGTTCAAAATTTTATGCAATCCCGCGGAGTTCAGGCCCTTTCATATCAAATGGAGGTAACCAAATGCGAAAATATTATTTTGTTTGTTTATTAGGTTTTGTCTTTTCCTTCCCAGAAAACCCTCCGATGATAAGCGGGCTACTTTGGCATTCTAGATTTGAGGTTCGATTCCCTCGCGTGTACAGTGTTCTCTCCAAGTTTAGCCTATGTTTGGGTTTTTTTGCATATACGGGTGAATCTTTAAAAATATTAAGGAAACGCATAAATGAAGCCAGCGGGCGGCTGGAGTCACAGGAGTAGAGCGAAAGGTCCAAATTAGGGCACGTATAACGTTTACTTTTAGTTCAGTATGGCAGCGGAATTACTTTACAATCAAATCTCCAATCTAGATATTAAACAATCAATGTTCGGAAGCAAAACTAAAAAGAAAAAGCAAGGATGAGATAGCCAGAGGCAAGCGCCTTCAGAGGGCCAGTCCATTATCATCCTCACATGTGCCCAATTTTACAGTCAGGTTATAGATGTAATTAATATAGCCATTTTGGGGGATTAAGGAGCTGTTTCAGCTCTTTGCATCGGGAACCAATTGGGGATTTAACTATATGTCTGTAATTGTGAAATTTCTACCGAAGCAGAGCATGGCCAAATTTTTATTCTCTCATGTGGTAATCTTAACGATTTAGAGAGACACACATGAGAGAAAGTAAACCAAAATCAGGAAGCATGGCTTAGCATTTCTTTTTTTGCGTTTGATATGGTAATCGAGGGTACTTATTTTATATGGGTGTTGCAAATATCGGTTTTGGAAAAATAATACAGGCCGACCCCTCGAGATACAGTAAAGATAGGAAAAAGCGATATGCATTTAAGAAAAAATACATTGTTTTTTGCCATCCATCGTGTTTTTTTACGCCTGCATTCAAAGATATTTAAAAACAATGTAGTGGTATATTTGAATTTATTTTTTATATTTTCAATTTTTTTGGTTTGTCATTGTGATATTTTCACTTTAACGCCATACATTTAACCTTGGACGATTAAGCATTGAAAGGGGTAAAAAGCTAAGGCACAAATTTCTTAGAGATTCATCTTAACCTTGGACGATTAAGCATTGAAAGGGATAAAAAGCTAAGGCACAAATTTCTTGCTACCGAAGGGTAAGATGAATTTAATTTGGTTTAACTTATGATTATAGTCGTTCTGTTTTATATATATATATATATATATATATATATATATATTTATGGTTGTAGTTAGCTTTTGTTTTTCACTTTTAAGCTATAACTTCCTTTCTTTTCGTTTAGTATTAGGTTATGTTTCACATCTAATCCATACTGGGTTGCTAGGAAACATGACATATCCTTCCAGAGCTTATGTAGATACATAGGATACACAATGCATGCTGGACATGCATGGAACACAGGTCTTATGTCAGGACACATCCCATGGATGTTCTATACTCTACCATTATATGTTCCAACATGTCGAGCACTTCAGACACCAAAAGGATTCAAAATTGTCCACAAAAATTCAAAACAAGTGTGTAGACATGTCAATAAATGTGTCTTAACGTGTGATTGATGTATTTTTGTTGTTAACTCTAAATGTTCAAAAAATTTACATCTCTATGTCTTATATTTTATTTTCATAATTTAATATTTCTAAAATCACACATCTCTCCCTCCCTGTGTTGTGTTTTGAGGGTCTATATGTCCTACAGACACTCAAGAGTCAAATCTTAGTGTTCATGTCTCCCTGCGTCCCATTATAATGTAACCTAATTAAATTGTAAAGTGCACCTCACCTCTCTTAATGCAACAAACACTAGGCCATGTAAAGCCATCCTCTAGAAATATTAAAATAATAATGAAACCTTAGGTGCCCTACTCCAGGTCGAATTCATGTTGTTTTGAGCTATCATGAAAATGCAAACTAACTACCAATTTTATAATATCTATTTCTCCATATGTATCATTTCCTACTTGCCTAGAAACAATTTCTCCTCAAATATTGAGGAATACGCGAAAAGTGTTGTTTAATTGTGCCTTGTGAATTCCATTGGGCTTGAAATGTAGAGTCCCTTGTAGCCTACTAAATATGTTTTAGGTTGCCTTTTCCATGTTATTTTGATTTAGGTGTCCAACAATACATCTTTGAAGAGTGGAATATGCATCTTTGAGATTTAATACTTGTTTCTCCTCTAGTTGTGAGGTTTCATATGGTTTTCCATTACGATAATGGCAAGATAAATGATGCCTTGCAAAGATGCATTGGAAGATCAAAACAAAATAGTATCCCCAATAGCTTGGAGAATTGTGTACAACCCATATTGAATGGGATTGAGGTTATGGTGTTGTTTTGTGAACTATCACTTGTTAACATGTATCCAAACTTTGTCTCATGCTTAAAAATTGCATGGATCGCAATGTCGATTTAGTAGAGAATCGAGATTAATACTTGGATGAGTTTTATGGAGAATATCGTTGGCCTTCGTGTTACCACCTAAGTTGTACTTAGTGGTTTTTTATCAAGTGAGCCTGGTGATCCGGACAAACATTTTTTGTTCGGACTTCAGAAGACCTTCGGAGGTGCTTGTTGTACTATATCACATGTTCATACTCCATGAGGGAATTGCAATAAATGTTCTAGCATGATAGTGTCTGTAAAAGACTCGGTCTCTTAGACTTTATTTGTCAATCCGATCAGCCAAGGGTGTTTTTTCCCTTGGTTATTATTGGTTGTTGAATAAACGACTGATAATTTCTGAGTTTTTCACTCGATACCTCCAAAGTTGGGGTGGTCAGCGGGGCATTTAGGCCTATTGAGGTTATTAGAGTCTATGTGTCAATGTATAAACATGCTAGGCATCATGGTCGAGCCATATGAACATGTCTAAGTCCCCCTAGGTTTTTAATTTTTAAAATTTTTTAAAATTTTAATTTTTCCCCAAAAACTTAGGCTATTTTTTAATAGTCTAATTGGAAAAATTGGTTTTGTAATAAAAGTGGGCCAAATAATTAGTTTTAGTCATGGGGGTGCTCATTTTCAAGCTAAGAGCACCATGTAAACCCATAGACTCACTTTTTCTTAGTTTTGAGTGATTCTCCATCACTTCAGGTCAGAAAGCCCCAAAAAATCAATAATCAGAAAGGCCCAAAAAATCAATTATTGATTATTTTAATTAATAAATTGATGAATAATGGAGCAAATCCAAAATCCTAGATTAGTGGATTCTCAACCGATTTGATTGAAATCAGTCTCATCGACACTAGATTGACTGTATTTGACAACTCCTTGATTGAAGGAGGTGATCAGGGTAGATCTAGAGTTGAACTTCAGCCTCCTTAATGGGGAATTGCACCTTCTCTCTCTCCTCCACACGTGTGGGCTCTTCTGGGAGCTCTGTGGTTGATGATTCACTCAGCAGGTTGATGTGTCAGCTCAATCAGCCCCTTGATTGACATTCAGACTCAGTGGAGGCTCAGTTCAGCTTCAGATCAGGCATTGATGGACTCTCCTTCAGCTGTAGTAGTCTATCTCCTTGGGATTTGCGCCCCTTTGGGCTAGGGTTTCAATTTTGTGTATAAATAAAGCATGGCTACCTCTCTTCTAAGCTAGCTAGAGTTGGATTGAGGAGCTATTGCTGTTGTCATATTGTGTAATATCTTTTGCTGTTGGAATAAAGTGAAGCTTTGGAGGCCAAATCGGTGTAATGCTTTTATATGTGTGGATTTAACATTGTCTTGGAACTTTTTACCGTTGGCTTTCTCTCAATTTCTGTGTTTGAATCTTGTCTGGCTTAATGATTCAGCTGAATCAATAGGAGTATAGCTGGGCAAGTAAGATTACTTGTTTTTCAATATCTCATAGTATATATGCTTAAAGATTCAGATCATACATGTTTAAATAAGTTTATTTGCATGTAATCCCTCTCTTTCTTCACATATTTCTATCCAGATCTCATAAGGTTTTGTGCAGGATTGTTTGTTAGTTTTTAGGTAACAGGGGTTGGACAAACTGTGGATCTAGCTTGACTCCACTGGGCATCCGACTGTTTTGTGAAGGCATTGTCCCTCGGCATTCCACTAACTAGTCTTCTTTGCAGATCCATTCCTTGGCAACAAATGCTCTTCTTTTCCTCTTCCTCCTTCAAATTTTTCTAAAATAAGTCCGGTTACTCGTTTGCAGCTTTAAAATTGTTTAGATCTATCAATTTCAAAGTTTATTTTACATAGATCTTGTTGCCTTAAAGCTCATAAACTAGATCTCATTCCTAAAAGAAAATTTGCAAGCATTCTAGATCTAGTTTTAGGGAAAATTGTCATTTTTCAAGGCTGTGAAAGTAGATCTAAAGCTTGTTGAATGCATGGTTGTTTCCTTAGAATCTAAAAAGTTATATTCAACAATTTAAGTGCTTCATATTGGCTACCCCCAAAGCAGGCCAAGATCCCAAGGAAAGCTTGCTTTCCTTGGTTCTTTTTCTGCTTCTTTAAAAACTAGTTTTAACTTAGAATTTTTGGGTAAAAAGTTTGTTCACCCAAAAGTACTTTTGGGCATATTTAACTGTGATAAGCTTGCTGGTTTTTAGCAGGTGTAACAGAAAAGAGGAGGCGGCGCTGTCTGGAAAGCATTTTAGGACCATTCGAAACCCCCCAGGGGGTCTTTGTCTTCCCAAAATTTCAAATTTTTGCAATTTGTAAACTTTTGGTCTCATTCCATACAAGGACCAAGTGGATTAATTTCAGTTTGTTGATATTGTAATTGCTGCTAATAAAAAAAAAATCTTTTCGAATAGGCTCTTTCGAGCCTATTCACCGTCTCCCTTGGGGGATTCGCGTCCATGTTTTTTTTTACATTGTTTCACCTTGTTTCTGTTCTAGTTTAGTATTGACATGCAGGATTGTATACTTTGATAATGTTTCGCATTATTCCATATTTTCAATTCAAAAGTAATCATACGACTTACCCCACGACTTCCCGAGGGACCCGCAAGGGGAAAGAGATGCGTGGTAGGACTAATTAGAAAATCGGTGTCGTGTATCTTTGATTCCATTTTCATTGTTGTTTTCATGCAAGCAATAAAATTAGCCCCTCCTTGATTCCCCGATTGAGGTCCACTTGGACCGAAAGAGGTTCTTGGAGGGTTTTGTTTTTAATAAGAACACCTCCTTTAAATTTTTCTAAAAATAACAAAGACTCCGGTGTGTATGCTCTGTACTTGGTTGCGGATCGTTCGATCAGTCATCTGCATCAAAAGCACTTGAGTGACTAGATCAATTAGTCTTCACCTCCCAAATTGACAAACCATCAAGCGAAAATCCAACGCCATGAACGAACTGTAAAGGGTGGCAAAATACCCAAAGGAGTGGGAACAACTGGAAAGTAAACTCGAGGCGCCGATCTCTGTCACACCTTGATGGGTGCGTTATGAAAAATAGTCTTCGAGACTCCGTTTCAGCCCACAAACCACCTTGCAAGTAGCCGTGAAAGTTCACTTTTGGACATAGTCCAAGTACCCCTCGGGTATATCTGGAGTCCCCTTTTCGCCTAATTTAATTCATTCGAGTGCATGCAAGCACATTATTTTCTCTGTTGACTCCATTTAAGGCACTGGTGATTTATTTGATCATTTCTTTCAATTATATATATATATATATATATTGAATGTCATTACTGTGCTTATCTGCTTTAAATCTTGCATCTTGTTATCTTTTGTTTCCACTGGTTGATTTCAAAACTCCTAAACAACTTAATCAATATAACACCATCACACTAAGTAATTAGCCTTAGTAATTTAATAGGGCCTACCCGCCTTGGCTTCGTTGGGAGTTAGCCTGAACAGAGGAGTCAAGAACAAGGTGACAGCCTAGACTCGAGACTTGCCCCCAAGGACACACTGAGTGGCTTGAAGATTTCTGCCACGTAACCCAGGTGTGTGAAAGGTGACAACACTTTGTATCAATTTTTGCAAACTACTACACAAATGGGTTTCTTTTTCTTGCTTGGTTTGTTGTTTAGATGTGAACAAATTGCAAAGGGAGACTAAGAGTTCATATGCTAATGCTATTTAGATTTTGTAACAAGCCTCAAAGTGTTAAATGTTCAATAGAGACATGGGTTGCACTACTTTTAGTGGTGTTAAACTAATATAGATCCATCTTATCTTTGAATTTATTAAGTATTGATAGGGATCCAAAATAACTAAGCACATACCCACTCGTGTTTAAAATATCGAGGTTAAGATGAATCTAGGTTGGTTTATTTTATTATTTTATAGTGTAATTTTTAATTTATGATTATTATGGTTGGCTTTTTATATTATTATGTTTTTTTAAATTTGTGAGTTTAAAAAGTTCATTGCTGTTGACTTTAATTTTTTTCAATTTTTGTTATGGCCTTTATGTTTTTTTCAATTTAGTTTATTAACATTACAAATATGACTAATGTACCTGCGATGTAGACAAACTTCGCTACTTAGTGCAATAATATCATGATATTTTTTCTATTAATTATTGGATTGTTGATATATCCAAATAGTTGGACAATAGTTTAGTGGATGACCTTTGTTTGCTATCTATCTCGTGGTGAAAAGAAGGGGAGAACTGCAATTGGCATCCTTTCTATAAAGATCACCAAAAGTGTTTGAAATCTAGAATCACTATTTGTGACAATTGTGGTTGGGAAATCATCCGTGGCTCAATGTGTTGGAGGTAAGGGTTTAGCAGCTTGCAAAGCATGAAAATATTACTTTTCTAAAATTGACAACATTGTTAAAAATGCAATCATGTTATATGTATGTGGTATGCAGAGCATTGGTGCTGAGATTTTCGGTCATCCTCACCAATGGTTAGCTGGCCTTCCTTCTTGCTTACACTTCTTCCTGCTCATGTTGGGAAGTCCATGGAAATAAGCTTCCATTGGCGGGAATTACTAGTAATGGCCAATTAATGTGAAGCTTATCGTTGGTTGGTTTAAACTAGTTATAGAGGGTGTTATTTCCCAAACCCTTATTTCTTGAGATGAAATCCTAAAGCTCAAGTAATACCCTAAGGGAACTTGGAGATCTTCTCCAATGTCACCACAACAACACCTTCCCAATCATTAGGCCAACTCTCTTGCGGCATAAGGAGAGAATCCCTAAAAAAAATACACGAAGTCAAATAAGTTATAATCTCAAAGATTGAATCATTCCACTAATAGAAAGATTGGGCTAGAAAATATCCCTTACAGAAAGAGCTTCTTGTCTTTTCCTGTTGGAGCATCTGGCTATTTCAAAATTTGTTGATCTTTGAAGGTGTTATTGCTATTCCTCAAGTCACAGGTGTGAAAATTGTAAACATGTATATGGAGTTTCACAAGCCCCCGACTCTTAAGAAGGTGAGGGATCACCCTTGTCTTGTTTTTCCTGAAGACAAACCTCTTGGTTTTTTTGACGGTGCGTCAAATTTCGGTAGCGGGGGATGTTGTATGGTTTTAAGGCTCTTCAAGTAGCACTGTTTCCTAATTCGAATGGGATGTGGGTCGCGCTCGAATATCTGAGTAGAGTTAATGGCGCTGTATGCTTTGTTGTGGTTTGGGATAAAGAAGGGGTTTAGCAGGCTATATGTTTATGGAGACTCTAAGGTGGTTGTGGAATGGGAATCAGGCTGATTTGAATGTATTCATCTTACAACACTGGTGTGATCGCATACGTGGCTTTGTGCCAACTTTTAATGCTTTTTTAGCTGCGCATATTTAAAGAGAATATATTAATTTGGCAGGTGACCTTTCGAAGAGAGCTATTGGGGGAGGTGGAGGGTGTTTTTTTTTTAAGGAATTAGTTGACTTTGAGCTGGTAGATGAAGGATCTTTCTGTATTTTTTAAGTTTGATTCCCTTTGTTTTTGGTTTGGGGTTGGTCTGGCCCAGTTATGGGAGAACTTGTGATGCTGTTCCTCTCTCATGATCTTATAGGGGATGTATACTTCTTTTTTCTTTTTTGGCTCTTAGATGCATTGGATCCTTGTCTTGCTCATGAAAGTTGTCTAGCAAGTCTGCTGTAGACTTCTAGGTGATTTAAACAACTATTATTTTGTCTTTGAAGCTGTTTCGAAGCTACGCGTTTTGAGCAGCAATACTTTTGTTCTAATTGTAGATGGTAGTTGATATGGTTGTTATGAACTCCGTGGAGTATCATAAGAACTCCTGGTTTTACGCTATAACTTTGATTCTATGCTAGAATAACAAGTTACTATTTTTTCCTCTTGAAAAAAGGATGAATCATACCATGAATAGCAAAAACAACTTAGGGTTTGTTGTGAAGATTAACAATCCCTTGCCTCTACATGTTTGATGAAATAATAAATAAAGAGGAGTGCTCCCTAGCAATAAGGGATTAAAACCTTGACAACTCCAACTAACATCATGGATAATGCATGTGGATCCAAGTGCTCTCTTCAAAAAGTATAAAACATGCTTTAAATAGTAAATAGTATGGGATGTGTGTTGGTCAAGCTGTATAGCTTATACCATCCTCCAAGGTGATGACTTCAAATAATGTGCTAAGTCTAACCTATGTCACAAGGTTTGGGTTCGACAAGCTTTAGGTTTTGACTTAGGTTCGAATTTTTCGATGGGTTTCGGCATAGGTTCGTTTATATACATTTTTCAATATATATATATATATATATATATTATCCTCCCTTACAAAACATTTGCTTTATCTCTAGAAATATAGACAACCTTCTCTATAAATTAATACATATCTATTTTCCCGCACTAAAACGACCAAAAGTTGAAGAAATAACTAAATAGAGAGGCATGCTTAGGTCAGCTATGGACTTTACCCCTTATTGCCTTCTAATGTTTGCTTGTGGGCCGCAGCTTAAGCCCTCTAGGCGTTGAACTTTGAAGTCACCCACTCGCGAGTTGCAGTCGCAGCTGTCTATTGGAACTTGGAAGGTGGATCTGTTGGAAGTTGGAACTTGGCGGGTCGTGACTTTGTTGGCAGCCTAGGCTCACGATACAGTCGCAATCACAGCTTCGACGTCGAGGCGCAGTCCCAGCTCTGTTGGTTTCGTGTAGTTGTAGATTGCAGTCGAGCTCCGAGCGACAAGGATAACTTGCGGACGAGAATTCCGGTGTCGATGTGGTCGGTCGCGAAGAGAAAAACCACTAAAAAAACCCTTGCGGAGAGAAAAACCACCCAAAAGAACCCTCGCGGAGAGAAGAACCACCCAAAAGAACCTTGCCCGATACTTTAACCCGCTTTTTCATTTTGCTTCGGGTACGTTTTATCAGGTTTGGCGAACCTGATAGACGAACCTAAACGAACCGGTTTGACTTTCAGGTTCGGAATGAGGTTTGTCTATCAGGTTCGGCCTAGACGAATTTTTAATTTTTTTTTAGGTTTGCGGAATTCCAAACCTGGAGGTTCAGGTTCGGCGTACCGTGTGACACAGAGTGTAACCATAAAACCTCAAAGTATGTGCCATCTATAAGGAATAGGTGGATCCTTCCATAAAGGAATATGCCAACCAAGTCAATAATGTTATTCAAAATAGGCATAAAACCTAAGGTGTACCACCACCATCATTAGAAATAATGAATAAAATATGCATCATGTAGTCGTTGGGAGGATACCATAAATATATTGGCCAAATAGAGGAGTGCCCTAAGTGATGATTAAGCATGCCGCACTTGCCATTCAAGTGCTAGAATAATCCAATCTTTAAGGGTGTTAGCTAACTACTAGAAACTTTTGCAAAGGGGAAATAAGCAATGTAGAAAATCCCCTTCCTTCCAAACGTGGGCACTTTACATAATTGTATCAATAATCATCCAAATAATACCATGCTTGTGCGAAACTTCTGATGTCATGTAGGGTGCTCCCTCGCTAAGGAACAATAAGGAACAGTGTGTCATGAACAATGTACAACCATAAGCTCTAGTAGGCTAGACCACACAACAAAGAGTGTATACTTGTAGTACTCATTTGAGATAACCTCAAACCATTATACAAAGAGTGTATACTTGTAGCACTTAATTGAAATAACCTCACACCATCATACAAAGGGTGTATACTTGTAGCAGTCAATTGAAATAACCTCCAACCATGATGAGTAAACCACAAATAAAGAATATAAACATCATCATACCAAGGTGTACCATAATTATCTACTTAAAGATGTGCACTTGTTGACATGCACTAGGGGGCAATGATCCAATAAGTATGCAAACCATAGCTCTCCTATAGACACCTCACACCCACATGTGTTGATGGTCGACAATGTCACAATGAAAGTGTTGAGGAAAGTGCATGCAACAATAAAAATTTCCTCCATGTCCATCAATTGTCACAGTATCATCCTGTAAGCCTTTCACATGTGTGATGAGAACCATAAGTAGATTTGGGTTGTGATAAAAATCACAATTGTTGGGATTAAAATCATGAATGTAAAGCCTTATGCAACATGAGGGGTAACAACGAGCTCTATATGGGAACATGTGATGTAGTAATAGAGTGCATGAGAACTCTCGAATTTGCAACAATTGATACAACGTGCAATAGAAATGATTATAATGTATGGCGGTGTAGGCAAAAGTTTTTTTTTTTGAAACCCATATAGGATAGTAAAACTAACAATGTTCATATGTCCTGTTACATAAAAAACAATACACGAGCTAAAAGTCAAGGTTGCATGAAAGTAAATTCTGCTCTACTTGCTCGGATTAGTAGTTCTCATGTTCTATTGCTAAGAAGAGCTTATTTATTATATTCTATTAATCTATCTATGTTAGTAAATGCCATACGAGTAATACAATTTCAAAATTTGCTCGTTTACAGGCAACTGCATCTTTTCTTCATCTAGGTAGCTAAGATAAAAAGAATTTGCTCTCCATCAATGTCTTCATTCGTATAGGGGCCCAACTATAATTTGTTGAACTTGCCATGCTTTCTCAACTTCTCTTCTTTTGTCCCACATAAAGACCATATCTCTTTTTTTGCAAAACCCTTTGACAAGTCCTCTTGTCAAATGTACTCTTGACCTTCTCTTGACTTTCAACTAGATGATCTAATGACTTTTGTTGGTTCTTGTCAAGTTCCACAACTAATTCACATGCGCTTGAACTAGTTCTTGGTTTCAAGTGAAATGCTACAACAACATATATATTGGAACGTTGAGATAAATACGAAAAATAACTTCCATTTTGTATACCAACACAATGGGCCTTTTTCTTGTCACTTCTTTCTTAGTGATATGATCTGCAACAATGCATGCTTATTCTTGCTATCCTAGAACTTCATATTGTTCCCCACAATCTTGATTAGTATCATCAAATTCTTGTTGTTCGATTTTTCTAAACCATTTTCCCGTGGGTAATAATTTGATGAATGGGAAAAGGTAATGCCATAATTGAAAGAAAAAATTGATAAATCTGCAAAACTAAGTGTTTTAGCATTATTAGTAGTGATCTTTAATGGAACGTCAAATCTTCTAATTATCTTGGCTTTATGAGCACTTTTATCTATTGTTTTCTGGCTATTGCTTCAACACATCTGTTGAGATAATTAGTGGATGTAGTGATCCATTGAAAACAGTTGCTCTAGTTTTCTTTGAATTCTTCAATAAAATCTAGGTCCCATTGCTAAAAGGGTGCTTCTACAAACATTGGTTGCAATGGTTAAAGGTGCCAAATGTTGCCTACCAACAAACAATGGAAATGTATGGCACCATAGCTCTTGGGAACAAGAGCGAAGCGAGAGCACAAAGTTTCAATTTACAAAAGATTCCAAGAGTGCAACATTCTAAGAGCGTTTATATCCATATTAAAAAAAATATGCAAAATGGTGAATTAGCTACACAAAATATTAAAAAATATTTTTTGTAGTAGATTAATGATAATCTTTAAAGTATTTAATAATTTATCATTTAGTATACAAATAACATCAATGATCTAGTGGTTGTAGCATTGCCATCAAATGATCAACCATAACATCAACCTTCAAATATTAATACATAATATTTGTCATCAACAAACTATGAGAAATATCATTAACTAGGAAATGACGTAGGACATCACAACCAAACAGTTGTGATATGCAATCAACCGTTCAAACTTTGACTATCGTATAATGAAATAATTCTAAGTTCTTGGAGTTAGATTCTAAACTGAAAAAGAAAAATAATTATACCATCTGTGAAGATTTTTTAAGGCTCTTGCCACTAGCAAGTCTAGTAGCCATAGGAATTGTTTTGAGAGCACGAGGAATCATTCTATGAGCACACTCCCCTTCGAAATGAGCTTTGGGAGTAGGATCGTGAGGTTGGGGAAATGTTGAAATTTCGGTTAGGTTAGGGTTTGAGGTAGAAAAATAAAATATTTGTACTTTAATGCGTAAAAATATGTGTCTAAATTGCTGCTAGAAACAAAACAATATAGATGTGACAAACAAGATAAATTAAAACATAATTTTTATCTCTTTTAACTTTAACACTCCCAAAGGGGTCCTTGTGTTAAAGTTGAAACGTACAGTAACACTAACTAACTAACAACAGTGATAACAGACAAGCAAATGATGAACAAACTAATAAACAATATTAGTAAAGAAAAGAGAACAATGCTGGTTTAGACCTTATACTTGGATATCTTTTAGATCAAACCTTGTCTTTTGAAGACAAGTCACCAAAGGAACAAAGGACATACCTAAGAGAGTAATAAAATAAAGTATTGTAGGTTTAGTCACGTACAGTAGCAGTCAAGGTAACACATTCAACAAGTATGGAAACCCCAGGAGTGATGATAGTCCACACACAACTAGACATCATTTAGAAGTCAGAGGTGTGTCCCACTCAACAGGGTCATGGTCTAAGTCTGAGGCACCCAACATGTCATCACCCAAGTCTGAGCAATCCAAACAAGTCATGGCTTAAGTTTGAGGTATCCGAACAGGTCACGCCCTAGCCTAAGGTATCCAAACTAGTCATGACCCAAGTCTAACAATCATAAAGAGGTCACGACTAAAGTCTGAGGATCCAAATAAGTCAACCCAGCCTAATAGTAGTAGGAGGGTCACGACTCAGCTCAACAACCCATAAAAGATTACGGTTGAGTACCAGGCAACCCACAAGTGTCATGGCCTACCTAACAGTCACCTTAGCATCCCTCAAATAGTCAACAAGAGGTCATGGTTGAGCTTAGTATCCCTTAAAGAGATAACGCCCAGCCTAGGGTAGCTTAAACAAGTCACGACCTAGCTGACAGTCAACTCTAACAGATTGGAGAAGGGTCATGGTAGCTTCAACATGTTGATTAGATTGAGGAAGGGGTTACAACAGCCCTAGGAAAGTAATGCCTTAGCTCTAGCTAGCAAAAGCAAGGTGGTCATGACCTTATTCAAATAGCAGCAAAGAGGTCACGACCTAGGCTTAGCAGCAACAAGGAGGTCACAACCTACTTCAAACAACAACAAGGAGGTACAACCCAACTCTAGTAGCAGTAAAGACCCTAGACAACAAGCAAAAGAAGCAACAGTGAACCCTAGATTATACAAAGAATCAGATCTCTATACTTTTCTTATCAAGACACATACTAAATGAAGTTTAAGACTTGAATTTATAATCTTAACATATCGTCTAGAAGGGTCACCTAGCTTTTAAGAATTTTATCAATAGTAACATAAAATAAAGTTAAGTTGACTTAGGATAGGGTACCAAAGGTCAAGTGGTCATACAAAATAAAACAATAAAGTTAAGTCATCATAGAAAAAGGGTCAAGGTGCCACAAACAAGATGGGCACTAGGACCAATAGGGGGAGACATAAGAGAATAAGTCAACAAGAGGAGTCGCATTAAGGTGGGAAGACAACCCTTTCACCTACAAGACCAAGGTGTACCATCAAGGTGGAGAAACAACCCTTTTACCCACAAGACCCACGACTTTAATCTTTCTTTCTGAAGGTATATTGTTTACACATGTTCCATACAATAACTATGAGTTTTATCATCATCGTATAAGGAAGGTCCAAACTGGATGATGTGATCCTTTGGTCCACCACACTGCTCCTAAAGGTCAAGTGCAAGCGACATCATCAAGGGGTGGCCAACCCCTTGAGAAACAACCTAGCAATAACCATTTAGGAGAAGAGGACATCACACATCGTCGTCTTGGTCAACTGACTAAGATTCACCTGGTTAACTGACTAGGTATGTATCTTCAGGAACCACTTGGTCTTAGACCAAGAATCTGTCCGGTCCCAGACCAGGAATTCTTTATCTCAATCTACAAGATCTGCTTGGTCCTTGTAACGAAGAAACTGTCTGGTCCCAGACCAGAATACACTAGAGACATATATGGGCCTTAACCACATGCTAGGGACTTTGCCATGGCATCAACATGCTTGGTCCCATACCAAGAACCCTAGGAGACTGTTGGGGGCCCTAGGGTACCTTCTAGGGAGTTACTTTGCCTGGTCCATTGACCAGGAACCTTAGTTAATTTACTAGGATACCATCCTTCCTGAGAATGGGTCTTGTAGCTGCATCATCATTAAAAGGAGCTTCTACGCAGCTAAGGCTGACATGATTTGACAACACGAAGGACATTAAGAAACAATTTTGGCCAATAATAACTTGCTATTAGAATTTTAGAAACACATCTAAGTACATGTGCTCTGATGGCAATGCTAATAGGGGAAAAACACTAGACACATTTTAAGCTATGGTGTAGGAAATGCTAGAATAGCGGTTGTCCCATGCATGTTTTGGTATGGAAATGCATGTGGTACATCCCAGAAACACATCCTACTTGTGGGAAATGTTTTTTCTTACGTCTATAAATGCATTTCTAAGTTGTACCAACATCCATACGAAAACATGCAAAAGTTTTCCTGTTCCCAAATTTTGAGGGGTCACATTTCCAGTGCGTTTCCATTTCAGAAAATATTCTGCCTTCAGAGTATAGACTAGTGGGGCGAAGAAGGAAGAAAGTTGAGATGACTGACGAGAAGAAAGTACGACTGGAGGCGATACATTCGAGTATCGACAAGGAAGTGAAAATCCTAGAAGTCGAGGCGGTAGTGGTCATAGAGGAGTTTTTTAAGGTGGATGTGCAGAGCAGTTAAAAATTGTTTGCTATAAGTGTCGGGAGCTAGGACATAAGGCATATGACTGCCCAGAAAATTTGCATACCACAAGTCGACAAGAAACTAAGAATTGAAGTGACGATGAAGTTGGTTTGATTGTCAAGGAACGGTTGGGAGAAGTAGCGTCGGAGAGGGGCAGAAACTTAACGACCTAACGAACACCGTTGCAGTCGACGCGACAGGAGGAAGAGGAGCCAATGCAGAGGAAAGCAATTTTCCGAACGAGGGTGAAGATTCAGGACATATGCTATATGACCATCGTCGATGGAAGCACACGGAAAATATGGTCTCGACAGAGGTGATCGACAAGTTGGGGATGAAGTGCCAACCACACCCAAACGCATATAAGGTTATTGTGGTTGCAGAATGGTCGTCATGTTACGGTGACAACAATGTCGGATCAATTTCAAGACTGGAGGTTTACATGACAATGTGTTATGTGACGTGATTTCGATGAATGTGTGGCACCTATTGTTGGGTCGACCATGGCAGTATGATTGGAAGATGTTGTATGACGACCATTGGAACGCAGGAACAGTCGAGAAGGATGACAGAAGCTTTCGATTGATTCCCCTGGTCGAAGAGTTAGGTAACTAGGGAAAAGAAAGTGGATATTGGGACAAGCGAGTGTCGATGTGTTCAACAAAGGAATTCGTGAAGGAGGGAGAGAAGCAACAATATTGCTTTGCAGTTATTCCAAAAGGTATTGATCGACTGAAAAGATTTTGACAAATGTCGAGGAAGTAGTGTCGGAGTTCAGGAGCATAATGGTCGATGCAATGTCGACTGGGTTGACGCTGCCAAGGAGTATATCACACCAAATTGACTTGATCCCAAGGTTGAGTATGCCAAACAAGGCACTGCACAAAATGACGTTGACGGAGAATCTTGAGTTGAATCGACAACTCAAGGAGTTGTTGGACAGGGGTTTGATTCGAGAAAGCTTGACTTCGTGTGTTGTGCCAGTTGTACTAGCACCCAATAAGGGGGGAGAATGGAGAATGTGTATCGACTCTAGAGCTATCAATAGTATTACAATCAAGTCAAGGATGGATGACTTGATTGATTGCTTGAGTGGAGCGACATACTTCACCAAGATTGACCTAAAGAGTGGATATCATCAGATTCAGATAAGGGATGGTGATGAATGGAAGACAACCTTCAAGACGAAAGAAGGACTGTATGAATGGTTAGTTACGCCATTTGGGCTAACCAATGAACTAAGCATGTTCATGAGATTGATGAACGAACTGTTGAACCATTTTTGGGTAAGTTTGTCATTGTATACCTTAACGGCATACTGATTTTAGTCGGACGCAAGAAGAGCACTTGTCACACATTCGACAAGTCCTACAGAGGTTAAGACAGGAGAAGCTGTTAGTGAACCTACAGAAGTGTTCCTTCATGCAGAAGGAATTATTATATCTGGGATTTGTGATTTCCAAAGGACTGAAGATGGACCTTGAAAAGGTCAAAGTAATTCTAGAGTGTCCAGAATGGATGAATGCCACAGAAGTGAGGATTTTTCAAGGACTTGCTAGTTTCTATCGCAAGTTCATTAGAGATTTTAGTCAAGTATGTGCACCATAAATAGCGTGCAAGAAGAAGGGCGAGTTCAAGTGGGCCGAATTTTCCTGACGAGCTTTTGAGAAGTTGAAGCAGAAAGTGTCGGAGAGCCCAGGTTTAGCTCTTCCAAACTTTGAAAAGGTATTTCAAATTTTCAAGTCGATTGCGATGCGAGTGGAATTGCAATTGGAGCTGTGTTGAGCCAGGCGGGCTGACTGATTGCATTCTTTAGTGAGAAGCTTGATGAAGCTAAGCATAAATTTTTGGTCTACAACCAGGAATTCTATGCCATCATCCAGGCATTGAAGAAATGGAGCCATTACTTGTTGTCGAAAGAATTTGTGCTCTATACCGATTATTAAGCTCTGAGGTACTTGAACACTTAGACGAAGTTGAATTAGAGGCATATGAAATGGGTCGAGTTCATGCAAAGTTACAACTTTGTATCGAGGCACAAGATGGGAATGACCAACAGGGTAGTCAATGGGTTAAGTCAAAGAGTCGCGTTGTTGGGGACAACTGTTGTGAAGTGGATAGGATTAGAGTCGATGAAGGCCGACTATAAAGTCGATGAAGACTATGCCGATGCATGGAAAGCGTCGAAGGGGCCATAGAGTGTCGAAAGAACACCATACGTGGATTATTTTATCCAAGAAGGGTACGTATTCAAGAGACCTTAGCTATGTATCTCGAGAGGATCAGTGCGGAAAAATCTGATCAGGGAGTTTCACAGTGGAGGATTAGGACTTCGCCTTGGAATCGATAAGACCAAGGCATTGGTCACAGAGAAGTATTACTGGCCAGGAATGTCAACAAATGTAAAGAAGTGGACTTGACAGTGTCGAGTATGCCATCTTGCCAAAGGAGGAAGTCAAACGTGGGCCTGTATATACCTTTTCCCGTACCGACTATACCATGGGAAGACATCAACATGGATTTTGTGTTGGGATTGCAGAGAATGCAGCAAGGGAACGACTCCATACTTGTGGTAGTCGACATATTTCCTAAGATGGCGCACTTTGTTCCATGTCGGAAGACAAGTGATGCCACGTGTATTGTTGGATTGTTCTTTAAGGAGATTGTCAGGTTACACGGGTTACTGAAGAGTATCACTTCGGATAGAGATACCAAGTTGATGGGACATTTTTGGAGAACCATATGGAAAAAGCTTGACATGAAGTTGCAGTTCAGATCTGCATATTATATGCAGAGTGATGGGTAGACTGAAGTCGTGAATATGAGCTTGGGAAATCTGCTAAGTTGTTTAACTGTCGGTCGACCGAAGTAGTGGGAAAATGTGTTGGTGCAGGCAGAATTTGTGTACTATCATCGAAAAAATGTTATGGATTAATGGCAGTTAGCAATGCCATTAAGCCATAGTGATAGTACTCCTAAAGGAAGGACGCTGCGTGCAGGGATGCTAATCATCGATCCCTTATGCCCTGGGATTGAGAGAAGAATTGTATCCCTCTTGTCATTTTTTCTTCAATTTTCTTGCATTCTCATTTGTAAAAAAATTGCATTTTAACAGTAGGATTCGATTAAATTTAGGTCTGCAATTTCATGTTAATAACACTACAAAT
>LPNX011139568.1:933575-972502 GCA_001517045.1 Pseudotsuga menziesii
AATCTCTGAAAATGCTAAAAATTCAGATTTAAAAAAATAAATTCTAAAATAGTAAATTTTTGCCTTATTTGAGCCCATCTAGGGTTGCTGCCTCCTCTTTAAACCCTAGGTTTGCCTTCTCAACCCCCTAGACTCTTCCTCCAGACCTCGACCTACCCTTTCCCCCCTTTCTTTTTGCTGAAACCCTAACCAAACCTAATCTCTACCCCCCCAAAACCTAGTGCTGCCTCATCTAAGCCAACACTGCCCTCTACCCCCTTTTCTTCCTTAGCAACCTTCTATTTGGCCTTAACAGCTCCCCTTTTTCTTGCCCTTCCATCCTTTGTCTTCTCCCACTCTTAGTTCTGCCCTTAGGGCCCCGTAGGGCAGGCTACACCACTCTGCCACCTTCGACCTGCTGTAAACACTCACAGATTAGTACAAAAAAATTTAGACACAAACTTAATCAATTAAAGGTTGAAATTTATGTACATTGGTGGACTAATTTGAAGGACTGCTTATGATATTGTTGAAGGCGAACTTATTCTTCTAAATTGTATTGATAAAATTTTGTCGTGATAAACCAGTGTCTGATATCTATTGCAGACAATACCTTTTAAATGCCTTTTTAATGCTATTGGTGGATGAAATGTTGTTCATGGCGAATGCATGGTGGTATAACTCTCATACAAATTATTGCGAAGTAAAGGACATGTTAAATATTCAATGTTATATCTTGTGATTATGTGTTGGTTCATAAACTAACGGAGTAACTATTTCATACAAAGAAAGTGTCATACATTTGTCATCTTGCACTTAATGGTGGATTCTACCCAATAGCACTGATCTTTACCATAACTGTTTGCCATTTGGAAGGTATATGACGGATTGGTTGGAAGCAAGGTTACACGAATTGTGGGTGCGATCGGAATCGACTGAAGAATTTGATACTGGTACAACACTCATCCCAAAATTAGGAATCGGGGATTAAGAACCCCCTAACCCTAATTAGCCTACATTTATACTATGTAAACAACTTTAGATGTGTCAAAACAAGGTGGAAGAATCTGATGAATCTGAGAATCCGATTCAGGTGCGCTTAGGAAGGGCCTAATCCAGGAACTTAGGTTGGTAGGTATAACATCAAGGGCTCTCCCGTTGGAGGTGAAACATTCTGAAGAAGTTAAAGATTTCTGATCGCTGCGACGGTGGGTCACAAGTCTTTGCACATGCTTACTAGGCACTAGCCCTGCTAGTTTGCCCGATAACAAGAGGACCAAGAGTTAGAGGAAGAAATAATACTTGGTTTGATGGGCAAACAAGGATTTGGAAGAGGCGACGTGGATCTCAAAAGAAGAGCTCAACAGATCGCAAAGTTTGGAGCAAAGTTCTTTTCAACCACGAGAGGTTGATGCAAGGGCATCTAGGCCCAATCGATACAGTGGAAGATAGAAACCCGAGAAGCGCCCGCAGGACAGTAGACAATCTCCAGGAAATGGCCAAGTAGTTGATAAGAGGAGAAGTGTAGCAATCGATACGACATAGGTCGACATAAGAAGTAGTTAAAGGTTTCGACTAGGAAGATGGTCGATGATCGACGAAAGAACCAACAGAGAAAATGCAGCCATAATTCCAAGTAGGGAGTAGTCGACAACTGAAGTCGAGCAACAGACAACAAAAATAGTCGGGAAGCGAGCTGACACCGACGAGTTACCAACCGATCAAACTACTTGAATCTCGAGGAATGGGGCAGCGGGGTAGTTGGAGTAGTTGCAGAATAGTTATGGCGGTTTTTGAAGGACACTAGGTGGTGAAACCTGCGGAGTTGAACCAGAGGGTGTATTTAATGTATCCATGGTTGGTGCCTAGGGGTAAGAGAACTTCTAGAAGAAGAAATTGAAGCGCAACTATAATTACCAGTGCATGTTTAGAAACAGGGACTTTTGTGAGCCTTTGGAGAAAAGAGAGCCAGAGCAAACAGAAAGCCCGGAGCTTTGTGCTAGTCTGCATGTGACACATAGATTGAGTGTGTGATGGCATTGAGGACGTAACATCCCCTCTTGCTTCTCTTGTGTGTGTAACAATCGATGTCCATTCCAACCGACACTTATAATTCATATTGTAATTTCTCTTGTATAGAGATTTCTTTTATTTAATTGAAATCTATATTTCGTGGCATACCCATGTTCTGTTGTGTGCTTTCATTGTGTGGCTTTGACTTTCAGGCGATCAGCTGACTGTGCTTGCATCACGTACCGCTTGCATCACGTACCCATTTACCTATATCGCGCAACTTAGAATTTCAGGGACAAAGTAAAATTTAATATCAAGACTGGTGCTAACAACTTAGAACGTCCCTTTGTTGGCAGGATCTATCCTAAAATACCAAGACAGACATCTCGAGGAGAATATGTAAAGGAGTGCTAAAATGGGTCACTTGCTATAGACTTAGTATAGTTCGATCAAGAGTCATGTAGCAATGGAGTCAATATTGACCCCTAGCTTGTACTTGGCTTATCATCAATAATATTGAAATTCTTTGGAGCCGGTCAATGGATAACGCCATTTATTTGTTTTTGGTTGAGAATTTGGAGTGGAAGAATCGTGGAATATTTATAATTGTATATCTGCTATGCCTCTCTTGTTGACTCATTTGGAATGTCCCCACTCATTTCTTGAGTTTAAAACTATTCATGCACTGGTGGCTGTTAGAACTAAATGATACTTTCCCTGTTATTAGAGAACTTGCTGAAGAGAAAGTGAGAGTCTAATGTGCCATATACCATGCCATTTAGCTTGAGCACCTATAAGGTCTTGCTTATGGAGGGATAACTCTATGGAGAATAGAACAATGGATTGGCAATCCTTGTAGCAACATATTGCTGACTCTCATAGGCAATTTGGAAGCAAAATAATGTCCATCTTTGTTCATTGAAGATAAAATGGTCCATCCAACATTGTTTCCATCTAAGTAAGCACAAGTTAATAATATGAGGCCTTGCCTTGATTGTGAGTGAACTTTAAGTTGGGACATGTGTTGCAGCTGCAACAATTTCCCAAAATTCCAAATTTTTTTTGGGACCCTCCTTTTCTTCGATTAGTTAGATTTTCTTCCTTGACTTGATCTAATGATTTTTCCAGAAAGATGTTCCAATGCTTGGATTGACCTACCACTTGTTTTGATTCTCCCTCTAGCACTTGAAATAATCCACTGTTTGATCAAGCTTCATCGTTGCTATTAAATGTGTGCTTGAATCGAAAGTTTGTTTGGTTGGTGACCCCCCGCCGTTGTGGCAAAATAAGCAGTCTTGGTTTCTAAGCTTTCTCCGTTACGTTTGCTCAATCGGCTGATTGTTTGGTTTACTTCGGGAGGGTTTATCCTTTGATCTTTCGCCGTTGCGGATGGATAATCGGTTTTGGCTTCGTTGGTTTTAATCGGCTGATTTTTTTGGTTGAAATCGGGAGGATTTGTCTTTTCTTTTTCCGCTGTTGCGGACGTAAACCACTTCCTCTCTCGATTATTGCTTGAAGTTTCGGACCCGTTTTATGTTTTTCATTGAGTTGTGCACAACGGCGGAAAGCTTTTCTGATCCGGACGTCTAAATCGATTGAGTCCTGCCTTTGGGGAAGGCCGCACCTTTTGTGACTCCGCTGTTGCGGCTGCCAAAGGACTAACCTTTCCGAAGCATAAAGAGCTCCGACTGCCGATGCGTGTTGACCTTGTCGTCGTGTACCCGTAGCTTTTTCTCTTTCGCCGTTACGGCTGAAAAAGTCATTTGGCTTCCGATGTCAGTGATCTTTCGACTTTCGATTGGGAACTTTCCCGCCCGCGGGTCGCATGTCCTTAGCTTTTTCTTTTCCGCCGTTGCGGCTCCCTTTCCCGTTATCGCTCCGATGCTTCGACGATTAGTATTGCGAAGTCCCGCTGCGGATGTCTCCGCGGATAGATTAGTAGTTTGACCACCCGGTGTTGCGGAAGGTATTATCCTTGCGGCCTTCGATCCTTAGTTTTCCGCCCGCCAAGGTGAGTTCGTGTTTCGCCTGATGCTCAGTATTTTCCTGCCTGTCTTGTGTGCTACCACTCTATTTTCCTATGGCGGTTACTGTGTTATTTTTGGTGTTTTCTCAGGAGGATGTCGAATAGTCCATATGCAACTTCGCTTGAGCTAAGGAATCTGTCTTTTGGGCTTTTGATGTTAGGATATGAACTCGCTGGATTTTTCTTTGTGTTATCATGCATTAAAGTTCATTTTACTAGATGTGTGTTTTGACACATTTTGTGTACTCTGTCAACTATAAATGGTCTAAGAACAGTCTGTGTTTATGACAGGACGATCACTACGAGTAAGATGTGTTTAAAATACAAAGTAGAAGGGAGGCAGCAAAGAAGGAAGTGGTTGAGGAACAAAGAAGCAGAAGCAGAGAAAAGAAGAAGAAAGTCAGGTTTAAGCTTTACAGGATCCAGCAAGAGACCAACGAGTGACTGAGCAAAATAAATAGAGGCAGAGGCCTAGGCTTGGAAAAGTTCGACAGTTACCAAGTTGGTCCCTTTTCATAAAATTGCTTTTCCTGTTAAATCTGAAATGTAACATTTGTATGAGTCATCAACACTCACAAAAGGACAAAATTGCAAGATTAAACGGTTGGGGGAGCCCAAAGGTTACGAAGGGGCAGCCTAAGAGTCTTGCTTGTTGTATAAGTATAGGGGAATTAGAGGGAATAAAGGGGGGACTTTTTCCCAGTTAGATTTGTGAAGACATATTGTAAGAAGAACTATTTCCTTTTGCAATAGATAATTACAGTTTGCCTGTTGGAGAAAGCTTGGTGGAATATTCAAATGTTGTGCTATGGATTTGTTGAAGAGGAACTATTTCGTTTTCAGCTTTGTGTCCATTAACTGTGAGAGCGTTCTAACTCTTTGAACCTATGTTCTTGCATGAATGTTCTTTGGTTTATTTTATGAAGATTTCCACTATGAGTAATGAATGTGGGTCATAAACAATTGGCTATCTGGTTGTTCAAATATCTTTTAATGTTCATGCGTTTTGAAAGAAGTATCAGCTATCTGTGATTTTTCATAATGCATGTACAAATTACATTACTCATTAATGAATGATAACTTTGCTCCCTAGGGATAGGTTAGGTAGTTAGTTGTAATTTCTTGCTGTGTGTGATTTAGATGCGAGAGAGTTTAAGACGAGAGGTAAGAACCTGCGAATCATAGGTGACTGCTCCTCGTATTCTACGTCAATCTGCATGTTAAATAGGCACTTGCATATCATACTTAAGTCAAAAAATACAAAAATATACACGGTGGACCGGGCCGCAACCGGTAAAACCTTTTGTTTTTGTTACTTGACCTACGGTAGCTGGACCGCAAACCGGACGGATTCCCTATACCAAACAGTCAACGGGCTAGTTGGGAACGTTGGCTGGGGAGAATCCCTTGCTGTTGTTGCCTGCGAATTTCCAGGCCTCAACAACATGGTATGCATCTCTAAAATTCTATGTAGCCAGGTTACCTGTACCCGAGGGTAGTGTTCACGTACCCATACTGGGTACTTGGGTACTCGTAAGGTACGTCTCCTGCCGTACCCCATACTGGGTCCACGTACCGGAGATGTCGTTATAAAAAAGGGTTACTTATAGGCGAAGTGGTACGTTGTACCCTGTGTTTGGGTACTTCGTACCCCATGTTTGGGTACTCTGGGGGTATGGCCGACTCAGTAAAATGCAATCCAATGGGGAAAATGTATTGACCCCCTAGCAAATTCGAACTAATTTTTTGCTCACTACTTAAGGAGTCTGGTTCAAGACTTATGTCAAACACTTTGCAACACTGTTCAAATTCCACTGAATATTGTCCAAATCTGGTAGACCGATTTTGCATTGATTTACAATGAATGTTTTTATGGTTTTGTGTTCAGCACTCATGGAACATAATTTGACTACCAAATGTGCACATAAAAAATATACATATGTATTTCATACTGAGAAATACACTCACATCAACACAGGAATATATTTGGCAATTTGCAATTTTTTAGTACCTGTAACAGCAGCACAAATAGTTGTTTAAAATAAGATTTCAAGTGTACCTTCATGTCTGAGTTTGACTGTCTGTTACAACTGCCTGGTACAATGATTTATCAAATTTTATGTAACTTCCAGTCTTCCAATTGATTTTGACTGAGTCTATGATTTATCAAATTTTATGTTTCAAATTTTCAATCTGAATGTTCAATGTTCAAATAATCATCGAATTTATAATTATGAATCATCAAGCTAATCATCGATGCCTTATGCCCTGGGAATGAGAGAAGAATTGTACCCCTCTTCTTGTCACTTTTTCTTCAATTTTCTTACATTCTCATTTGTAAAAGAATTGCATTTTAATGGTAGGATTAGGTTAAATTTAGGTCTGCAATTTCATGTTAAAAACCCTGAAAATATTTTTTTTTCAATTTTAGGCCTCCCCTCCTACAAATTTAGCTTATCATTTTAACCCTACAAACCCTAGGGGGTCACCTTACCAAGCCTATAAACCCTAAAATCGTTTTTTTTTTAAATTTCTGAAAATGCAAAAAAATCAGATTTAAAAAAAAAAATCTAAAAAAGTAAATTTTTGCCTTATTTGAGCCCATCTAGGGCTGCTGCCTCCTCTTTAAACCCTAGGCCTGCCTTCTCCACCCCTTAAACTCTTTCTCCAGACCTTGACCTACCCTTTCTCCCTTTTCTTTCTGCTGCAAACCCTAACCAAACCTAATCTCTAACCCCTAAAACCTAGTGCTGCCTCATCTAAGCCAGCACTGCCCTCTACCTCCTTTTCTTCCTCAGCAGCCTTCTATTTGGCCTTAACAGCTCCCCTTTTTCTTGTCCTTCCATCCTTCGTCTTCTCTCATACTCAGGTCTGCCCTTAGGGCCCCTTAGGGCAGGCTGCACCACTCTGCCACCTTCAACCTGCTGTAAACACTCACAGATTAGTATAAAAAAAAGTCAGACACAAACTTAATGAATTAAAGGTTGAAATTTATGTACATTGGTGGACTAATTTGAATGACTGCTTAGGATACTGTCGAAGGCGAATTTATTCTTCTAAATTGTATTGATAAAACAATGCTGTGATAAACCAGTGGATGAAATGATGTTCATGGCGAACGCATGGTAGTATAACTCTCATACAAATTATTGCGAAGTAAAGGACATGTTAAATATTCAATGTTATACCTTGTGATTATGTGCTGGTTCATAAACTAACGGAGTTACTATTTCATACAAAGAAAGTGTCATACATTTGTCACCTTGGACTTAATGGTGGACTCTACCCAATAGCACTGATCTTTACCATAGCTGTTTGCCATTTGGAAGGTATATGGCGGATTGGTTGGAAGCAAAGTTACATGAATTGTGGGTGCGATTGGAATTGGCTGAAGAATCCGATACTGGTGCAACACTCATCCCAAAATTAGGAATCGGGGATTCAAAACCCTAACCCTAATTATCCTACATTTATATGATGTAAACAACTTTAGATGTGTCAAAACGAGGTGGAAGAATATGATGAATCCGAGAATCCAATTTGGGTGCGCTTAGGCAGGGCCGAATCCAGTGACTTAGGTTGGCAGGTATAACATCAAGGGATCTCCCCTTGGAGGTGAAACTTTCTGAAGAAGTTAAAGATTTCCGATCGAGGTGATAGTGGGTCACAAGTCTTTGCACATTCTTACTAGGCACTAGCCCTGCTAGTTTTCCCGATAACAGGAGGACCGAAAGTTAGAGGAAGAAATAATACTTTGTTTGATGCGCGAACAAGGATTTGGAAGAGGCGACACAAATCTCAGAAGAAGAGCTCAACAGATTGCAAAGTTTGGAGCAAAGTTCTTTTCAACCACGAGAGGTTGATGCAGGGGCATCTAGGCCCAATCAATACAGTTGAAGATAGAAACCCAAGAAGTTCTCGGAGGACAGTCGACGACCTCCAGCAAATGGGCAAACAATTGATAAGAGGAGAAGTGTAGCAATCGATATGACATAGGTCGACATAAGAAGTAGTTGAAGGTTTCGACTAGGAAGATGGTCGATGATCGACGAAAGAACCAATAGAGAAAAAGAAGCCATAATACCAAGTAGGGAGTAGTCGACGACTGAAGTCGAGCAACAGGCAATGGAAATAGTCGGGAAGCGAGCTAACACTGACGAGTTACCAACCGACCAAACTACCAGAAACTCGAGGAATGGAGCAACAATGTAGTTGGAGTAGTTGCAAAATAGTTATAAGAAGTAGTTGAAGGACACTAGGTGGTGAAACCTGCGAAGTTAAACCAGAGGGTGTATTTAATGCATCCATGGCGGTGCCTAGGGGTAAGAGAACTTCTAGAAGAAGAAATCGAAGCGCAACTATAAATACCAGTGCATGTTTAGAAATAGGGGCTTTTGCGAGCCTTTGGAGAAAAGAGAGCCGGGGAAAACATAAAGCCCGGAGCTCTGTGCTAGTTTGCATGTGACACATATATCGAGTGTGTGATGGCATTGAAGACGTAACATCCCCTCTTGCTTATCTTGTGTGTGTAACAGTCGATGTCCATTCTGACTGACTCTTATAATTCATATTGTA
Source organism: Pseudotsuga menziesii (assembly GCA_001517045.1). Taxonomy (NCBI): domain Eukaryota; kingdom Viridiplantae; phylum Streptophyta; class Pinopsida; order Pinales; family Pinaceae; genus Pseudotsuga; species Pseudotsuga menziesii. Next base: position 942,169 of record LPNX011139568.1, read on the forward strand.
ATTTCTCTTGTGTAGAGATTTCTTTTATTTAATTGAAATTTATACTTCATGGCATACCCATATTCTGTTGTGTGCTTTCATTGTGTGGCTTTGACTTGCAGGCAGTCAGCTGACCGTGCTTGCATCACGTACCCACTTACCTATATCGCGCAACTTAGAATTTAAAGGACAAATTAAAATTTAATATCAAGACTGGTGCTAACAACTTAGAACGCCCCTTTGTTTGCAAGATCTATACTAAAATACCAAGACATACATCTCAAAGGAGAATATGTAAAGGAGTGCCAAAATGTTAGTTTTTCAAGCATATATATATTCGAGCAAAGTGTTTACTGTTCTTTTACTTTTCTTCCTCTTTAAACAAAATTTAGATCTTTAAACCAACAGATAGATGAACACTTGAAATGATAACCAGCAGTAGAAGAAGTACACAAATCAGATCTCACACATGCACAAGAATTTACCCTGGAGAAACCCAATATGGGATAAAAACTCTAGCAAACAATCTTCCTTTATTGCAAATAATATGTAAGATCGAAATACAAACTTTCCACCATGAATATCTCGAGTGACTGTAAGACCAACCAGACACCAAGATACTTCGCTGCCCTCTTACTGCTGTTATAAATCAGCAAGTCAATAAAATACTTCGCTGCCCCGTAAACTGTGTAAAACGAACCAGCAAGACAAACTGCTGCCCTCTCTTTGCTGTGTAAATTCAGCAATAGAAAAGTTTTGCTACGTTGCCCTCTCTCTCTCTCAAAACTGTGAGAATGATTATATTATTTAATAGACAGCAGGTGAGATTAATTTATAGGCATAAATTCCAAGAGGACTCGTTATGCAACTTTGACTTAACTTGAGACTTAAAAATAAAACTTTAATTATTCTTTTAGATTGACGCAGATAACTTGGGTGCATGGAAAGACACATGAGATCAAACTAAATCTAAAATTAGATACTCGAGTTTACAACTGGCAGAAACTTTGAGTTCGTAACTGAAAGATAAGTACACGGAAAGCTAACTGAAAGTTACTTCAGTTCTCAACTGAAAGAGTCTTTGAGTTCTAAAAATAGATTAGGCAGTTAACTGAAAGTTACTTCAGTTTTCAACTGAAAGAGTCTTTGAGTTCTAAAAATAGATTAGGCAGTTAACTGAAAAGATACTTTAGTTAACTAAAATAGATAACTGAAAGTTAATTTAGATTTGGAATTTTCTTTAGTTAACTAACTTAAAAACTCCACTAGACTTTTGCATGGTTGTTTATTACTTTAGTTAACTAAAATAATTAATTGTAAATTAATTTAGATCTCGTATTTTCTTTAGTTAACTAACTCAAAACTCCACGAGACTAAAGCATGGGAAGACAACTCGACTTGTCATGACTTAACTAGAAGATGCTCTCAACATCGACTTAAGACTTAGACTCAAAGAGACATATTCATGGTGGATGAATTTATTCGTGCCAACGCACTAGATCAATACATTTATTTGCATAAGGAAGATTGTTTGTTTCTAGCTCATAGGAATTTTACATTCAACCTAACTTTTGCTAGATGCCTTGGCTTTTGCGAAATGCTCACAAGGCTTCCTGTCTTGACTTCTGGCGTAGCTCACAAGGCTTGTTCGTTCGCCTTGACTTTTGCTATGACCTCACAAGACTTACGAAGGCATTATCACTTTCGTTCTGACTTTTGTCTTGGCTCACAAGGCTTGTATGTTCACCTTGACTTTTGCCATGACTCACAGAACTGGTTAATCTCCAAGTCTCCCTGGCTAGCTTTAGGGTGGTCACTTATGACCTTAGACCTTAGAGAATGCCTACTGATGCTGATTTCAACACAAAATGGTCACTTTCTATACACTCGGTATAGTTTGATCAAGAGTCATGTAGCAATGGAGTCAATGTTGACCCCTAGCTTGTACCTGGCTTATCATCAATAATATTGAAATTCTTTGGAACCGGTCAATGGATAACGTCATTTGTTTGTTTTTGGTTGAGAATTTGGAGTGGAAGAACCGTGAAATATTTATAATTGTATATATGTGCTATGCCTCTCTTGTTAACTCATTTGGAATGTCCCCACTCATTTCGTGAGTCTAAAACTATTCATGCACTGGTGGCTGTTAGAACTAAATGATACTTTCCCCGGTATCAGAGAACTTTCTGTAGAGAAAGTGAGAGTCTAATGTGCCATATACCATGCCATTTAGCTTGAGCATCTATAAGGTCTGTCCTATGGAGGGATAGCTCTATGGAGAATAGAACAATGGATTGGTAATCCTTGTAGCAACATATTTCTGATTCTGATAGGCAATTTGGAAGCAAAATAATATCCATCCCTGTTCATTGAAGGATAAAATGGTCCATGCAACATTATTTCCATCTGAGTAAGCACAAGTTAATAATTTGAGGCCTTGCTTTGATTGTGAGTGAACTTTAAGTTGGCACATGGTATGTATCTCTAAAACTCTATGTAGCCAGGGTACCCGTACCCGGGGGTAGGGTTCATGTACCCATACTGGGTACTTGGGTACTCGTAAGGTACGTCTCTTGCCGTACCCCATATTGGGTCCACGTACCTGAGATGTCGCTATAAAAAAGGTGTACTTATAGGTGAAATGGTACACTGTACCCCGTGTTTGGGTAATTTGTACCCCATGTTTGGGTACTCCGGGGGTATGTCCGACTGACTTAAATGCAATCCAATGGGGAAAATGTATCGACTCCCAACCAAATATGAACTAATTTTTTGCTCACTACGTATGGAGTCTGGTTCAAGACTTATGTTAAACACTTTGCAACACTGTTCAAATTCCACGGAATATTGTTCAAATCTGGTAGACTGATTTTGCATTGATTTACAATGAATGTTTTTGTGCTTTTGTGTTCAGCACTCATGGAACATAATTTGACTACCAAATGTGCACATAAAAAATATACATATGTATTTCATACTGAGAAATACACTCACATCAACGCAGGAATATATTTGGCAATTTGCAATTTGTTATTGCCTATAACAGCAGTACAAATAGGTGTTTAAAATAAGATTTCAAGTGTATCTTCATGTGTGAGTTTGACTGTCTGTTACAACTGCCGGGTACAATGATTTATCAAATTTTATGTAACATCCAGTCTTCCAATTCATATCTACTGAGTCTATAATTTATCAAATTTTATGTTTCAAATTTTCAATCTGAATGTTCATTGTTCAAATAATCATCGAATTTAGAATTAAGAATCTTGAATCAAATTTATGAAGAAATTTGAAATATACATGTATGATGTGACTATGACATATCTATATATATATAGTACCCCCGACGTACCCAAGTATCCTTATTCAAAAAGTGTCGTCCCTGTATCCGTACACATACCCAAGTTTGCTGGCAACTTAGTTAAAACTATAATGTGGATGCATATCTTCAGTGACCATATTTGGCTGGCCTTGTTGAAAGATTCCTCAGTTTCTATTGTTTCATTCATTAATTGTTGCATATTCATTCCATACCCAGCAATAAGGGCTCTGTTTTCTGGTTGCGCTTTCTGTTGATTCAAGTGAAACATATGGTTGTATTGTTCTTTATGCTCACAATTCAGATTTATATCGTGTGGATTCTTCTAGTTGATTCTTGCAATATATTTTTGCTTTTTAGATTGTATATTGTTGGGGTAAGCAATACATGTTGCTGACTGGTTCTTTTGGTATTCAATCCAGTTATCATTGTCTGCTTCTAATCTTCGTGACCGGGATATGCTTTCCAAGGTATGAATTAATAAGATGTCGTCAGAACAGTTTCTGAAAATCTTTGAGATTTAACTTTTGCACAGTGTGGTCACTGCAGAAAGATAATGACAGGTTTTTGGGGGACACTTATTTTCTGTGAGAGCCAATGCTGTCAATTATAAGAACTAGAAAATTAAATTGGCTGCTACTATGAAGCTGCTCTTTGTAGTTTTGGAGCAAGAAATTCTGAAGTTTGTGTAGTGAATGGGTTGCACTATCCTCCATCCTTTTTTCATTGCCTGAGAATAAAAATTTAAATATAGTAAAGCAATTGCCTCATTTGAACAACAATTTCATTCTGACTCGAAATGTGTTATTTTAGAAAAATACATAGGCTTCTTCCAAACTAGGCCTATAAGCATCAGAATTGATTATGGACCAAGCTCAGTAGTAGTACTTACTTGATTTAGGCTTTAAATGTATTTACAAGTCTCTTTCTTTACCTCGCAACAATGGAAAATGGAAAATGGAAAAAGAAAAATTAATTTGGAGTGAAGCATGCAAATAGTTTTTCTTAGCTTGTAGCATTGAGATGTAAAATATTAGGCAGGTTTTGTAGTTCTTTATTCAGAGATAGATTCATGGAGTTAAATAACAAGAGCATTTTTTCTACGAGATATAATGATATCCTTATTATTCCTGGGATTCTCATTATAATTTTGATCACTATGGGATAGTGATAGGTTGAGTTTGTCCTTAGCTCAGAGATAGAGATTTTGGGTGCTCCATAGAGCTGTTGATGAGTTGAAGCAAAATATCAGGGAAACAACTTGCGTGGTTGATAAAAGCTTCCTCCATTGATTTAGATTTTCAAACTTCCCCTTGGGAATGACATTGTTTATTTTTCTAAATTCTGCTACTCAAGATGGTTCTAGAAACAATTAGACTCCTTGATCGAGTTTTCTGATCATAGGAGTGTAGAAGTCAACTTTAAGAAAAGTAAAGGTGATGATTTATAAGTTATAACTTGTTTTAGAAAGTCTTTCCTATATCGCACTTCAGCCTTGTGACTATTTCACAGACCTATTTAGTTATCTGGCTAATATTCACAATTTTTTTGTCTGAAATCTACTTCTAATTTATGCCTGATGAAATAGTTAGTCCCTTTAATACTGGAGAGAATATTTTCAAACTATATGTTTTTGATACAATAGTGAAGTGCACAGTTCTTATGGTTTTGATATAAAAGGATCGAGTTTTGGCCATGCATAATGGAAAAACGTTCATAAAATATTTATAGCTAACATTAGACCACAATAAATTGTTGGTGTTGAATTTGCTGTGACATTTAATATTTAAAGAACATTTTTGTATGCATCTCTTGTCTTCATAGGCTTTTGTTCATGATTGATGTAGCAATAATAAAGGACTTATAACCGTTCTAAATACTTTGAACCTCTTAGGTTGTGTTACGTTGCATTTGTACCGAACGCACCTTCAGATGTGCCCCAGGGAGAGAGAGCCATTTTTTTGACTAGGAGGGACGTTATTGAGCAGCGATGGTCATGGTTGGGCCCTTTGGTCCTTACTTTAGGGGGACAGTACGACTTAATGGCACTGCTAACTGCCCTTTGTTGGGGGTTTTGACCCTGGGGTTGGTGTTTGGGGCTACTCGGGGTTGACCACTGGGTCAGATGACCCCATACCTTGTTTGCTTGCTCTTGTGGCCTTTGCTTCTGTTATGAGATATTTGTCTCTCTTCACAGCGGCTTAGGAGATCCTCTTGTCCCTTTTGCACACTAGCACCTTCTCTCTTGGTCTCTTTCCTCAAAGGAAGCTATCCACCTCGCTAGGCCTTACTATTGCGTTGGGGAGGGCGTTGAGGGATTTTACAACATTCTTGGGGTTAGATGGGGTATACCACCCTCTGTTGATGTATTTGTAACTTTAGAATGTACTCGCTTGTATATCTTATGTATTGTACCCTGATGTTTATTCCGAGAAGTATTTGTAATGTAATTGAGTCATGTCATGCCCCGATGTTCCAATCGGGAGATTCAATAATGTAAACAAGTCATGTAAAGTCATAGAGTATAACCCTCCTTATTGATCAAGGGTTAAAGTCCCCACAGTTGTGGGGCCCTAAGGTTATTAGACTCTCCTAGGGAAGTTGGCCCTAGTGAGTTATTGTCAAGTCGAGAATTAGTATAAATAGAGAGGGAGCCTCTCTATTTAACACACATTCATACACATTCACTCACTCAGCTGTAGCGCATAACTGAGAGATAGAGAAGAAGCTGGGACAAGAGAGAGAGAGAGACTACTGCTGTCGGGAGATCGTCTTACTGTCTTTGGGTTTTACTTTTGGTGCTAATTCTATCTCGGAGGAAGTTGCGGGGTTTTCTCCTTTATGGTTTCCCCGAGGAAAATCTGTGTTCATTGTCTCTTGTGATTGATTGCTGTGCTTGTTATTCTCTCAGATAAGATCCTAAGATCATATAGATTAAATGTTAAAAATCTAACACCCTCCCTCTAACTCAGTCCAGCCTTTTGTTCGGAGTGATTCGCTCATTTTGGCTGTTTTTGGCACCTAGGGGAAAAATACCCCAGGTACCCTACCTCGAGCCTACATTAGGCCATTTTTTATTATTATTTTGTTTTAATTTAAAGTTGACAGTTTATGATTTGTATTTGACATTTTAAAGGCATGTTGACGTGGATATTTTTGTAAAAGTGAGTATGAGATCATATAAATAGATCTCCTCACTTCATTTCAACATAAGACTCACGGGATAAAACACTATGCACTTATTTACCCTACCTAGAGCTCATTGGAGTGATGCGCCCCTCTTGAGAAAGGCAGTTTATTGAGGAAGACAGTTTTTTGGGTTTTATGGCGAATTCTTGAAGTATATTGGTTTTTGCTCTCTTTCTAAAGGTGATGTTGTGATATGTTGGTGAAACATGTGCACAAGGAGGTATCCATGTTTTCTTTTATGTCTCTTTGTTATTGACTGACAAATGATTATACTGATGGACTAAATTGTAGCCATTAGGGTTGTATTTGTCTTAGCAAAACTCTTTGTCACTTCTTAGACACCTTGGTGTAGAAGTCCGTTCATTTAGGGGTCCTTCTAGGGTTTGATCCTTAGTGCTTCAAGGCTAGTTGTAAACCTAGGTTTGCCTTCTCCCTAACTGTAGATTTTTCTCAAGTTTTCAGCCACCGGTTTCAAGTAAAATTTTAATGTCAGTTTATTTCATTATCAGAAATTAACATGCTGGAAATAAACATGAATTTTTCAGACTTAAAATAATGCTGTAAATTAAATCTTTTATTGACAGAAAGTAAATATTCAGCACGCCATTCAAACACACAGTACTCAGAATTTTCGGCCAATGGCCCTGGAAAAACCCACAGGGGGAAAACCAGTGAGTGAGAGAGAGTTTTTATTAATATCTTCAGGAAAAATCAGACATTCATTTACAATAAAAAATCAACTTATCTCAACCAGCAAACTGTCTTGTTTTCCGTGCATATGTTGCCTCAGTTTTTGTGCATTTCTTTTCTCGAGAAACGTGCCAAAACCAGCAACAAATATCAGCCTCGATTTCTGTGCAAAATCAGCAAGATTCTGCCCTCGTTTTTCGTGCCAAACCCAGCAGACAAACCATACTGTACATACAGCATTAAATGCTGCCGCACACCTCGAAACTCGTGCCTGAAAAATGCAGAATGCTCCCTCGAAATTTGTGCCTGTCCCTGCCTCGAACTTCGTGCCCAACAGTCCTCGAAAATCATTCCGAAACCGTACTGTACGGTCTGCAATAAATGCACCATACAGTTCCTTGAAAATCGTGCCTACAATAAATGAGCCTGTACCTCCCTCGATTTTTGTGCACAATAAATGCTAGCCATACACTGTCTCGATTTGTGTGCCTGCAATAAATGTGGCCGTACCTTCACCTCAAAATTTGTGCCAGCAATTAATCACCTCGATTTTTGTTCCCACTGCAAATCACTTCCAGCTCTGTCTTGGAATTCATGCCCTCACTATCTTCAACTCTCTCCTCTTCAAACTCATCAACAAGAATGAAATGCATTTTTTCCTTTTCCTTGCTTTTTGCTTCTCAACCCTAGGTAGGTGAAGAGATCTCAATCCAATGGCTAAGAATGAATTAGATCAATGGTTGAAATTGATTGCACATATTTTATTTCTAAAATATTAATTTCACTCACCCAGTTAAATTTATAAAAACCGACTTTATACATTAAAGTCAAATTATATGTCACTTAAGTCATTTAATGCAAGATTCACTTTATTTTCCCATTCACTAAGTGACTAAAGGCTAAAGTCACTTAGGGGAACACTTCCCTAGGTACAAAACTAACACCCCCTCTTACCGAGGAAGGGGTCCTGCACCACTCCCAACTTGTCCCTGAAGAAGACAAACTTGCCCTGCCCCAAAGACTTCGTCAGAATGTCAGCTACTTACTCATTCGTGGAAATGTACTGAAGCGTCACTGCCCCTCTCTGAACATAGTCTCGGATGAATGATATCTGATCTCAATGTGCTTTGACCTGTCATGGAAAACCGCATTCTCAGAGAGCTGCATGCAACTTTGATTGTCACAGTAAATCACCGTAGGCCTAAGCTCCCGACCAAATAGATTCACCAGCAACTTGCGAAGCCACAAGGCCTCAGAGCTGGCCAAACTAGCTGCAATATACTCAGCCTCAACAGAACTCAATGCAACGGATTTTTGCTTCCGACTGAACCATGACATTGCTGTCGATCCTAAACTGAAACAACATCCGGGAGTGCTCTTTTGGTCTGCCATATTGCCTACCCAATTTGAGTCTGTATAGCCAACCAATCTGATCCCCTTTGACCTCCTGTAGTCCAAACCAAAATCCACTCTCCCTGAAAGATAGCACAAAACGTGTTTTGCAGCAACCCAATGCACACTCCTAGGCTCAACCATGAACTAGCTAAGAGTGTTCATTGCAAAACACAAATCTGGTCGAGTGTTGACCAGATACATCAATAACCCAATAAGCTGATGGTATAAAGTAGGATCCACCAACCCTCCCTCAGAAGCATGAAGCTTCTTCCAGTTAGGATCATAGGTGTTGATATAGGCTTGCAAATCCTCCATCCTAAATCTTCTCAAAATATCAATTGCATACTTTCCCTGCCCCAGGAAAATATGTCCAGGCTCCTGCCAAACCTCCAATCCCAAGAAATAATGCATCACGCCAATATTAGTCATCTCGTACTCTGCTGCAAGATCCTTCTTGCAAGCTGCAATGGGTCTCTCTCTCCTTGTGATAAACAAGTCATCAACATATAGCAGAAGAACAAGTGGATCATCTCCATTCACGATGAAGTAGAGATTCAGATTTGCCTCACACTTCTGAAACCCCATACACGACAAATAAGAATCGATCCTGCAGTACCAAGCTCTCAGAGCTTGCTTCAACCCATAAAGGGTCTTCTTCAACCTGCATACATGTGTCTCTCTCTCATGTATCTCAAAGCATTGAGGTTGCTCAATGTAAATCTCCTCCTATATGATCCCATTGAGAAATGCAGTCTTCACATCCATCTGATGGATCTTCCAACCCATTTTCGCTGCAATAGAGATAAAGCTCCTGATAGAAGTATATCGAGGAACCGTCGCAAAAGTCTTATCATAATTAATGCCCTCAACCTGTGAAAACCCTCGCGCTACATACCTGGCTTTGTACTTTTCCACACTCCCATCTGCCGCATGCTTCAGCTTGTAAAGCCAATGAGAAGTCACCACAGACTTCCCCTCATGTCTTGAAACTATCTCCCATACATCATTCTTCATGATGGAATGGTATTCATCCATCATGGCATCTCTCCATACCGAATGCTGGGAGGCCTCCTCAAAAGTAGAAGGCTCAGAATCTCGTGTACTAGCCACCAACAACATGCCCAATCTGTCAGGCATCTTGATGGCCCTCACATCCTCCCTGGGTGGCCCCAAACTCCTGAGCTTCCTTCAAGGTATCTCGAAGCCACTTAGGTGCCTTCGTCCTTGGAGGTTGCTCCCACACTGGTTGGTCATCATCTGAAGAACTACCGGAGGTTGAAACCCCAGTAACTCGTGATCCTGAAGCTGGTGTGGCAACACCAGGTGTACCCTGTAATCTAGATCTTGATCTCGATCCCCTGTAAGGTGTACTTGTAATAGTAGACCCATCACTTGTCCCCGAAGACCCTTTTGGCCTAACCACTGAACCTGGTGAACTTGTGCCAACACTCTGCGGTCCTGTAACCCCAGAAACCTGTGATCATGACTGCTGCGTAGATGGAACTTGTGCCACAACCTGAGGTGCAGGGACCTGCTGCTCTCCCTGCTTTGACTCTCTTGACTTCCTGAAGGCTCGTTCCTCCTCAAACTTCACATCCCTTCTCACCACCACTTTCCTTTGAGAGGGAAGGTAAATACAGAAGGCCTTCGCGGTCTCATCATAACCCACAAAGATGCCCTTCTCTGTTATGGGCTCCAACTTTGTCCTCTTCTCTAAAGGGACATGAGAGTAAGTCAGACTACTAAATATCCGAAAATGGCCAACTTCAGGATTCTTGCCTGAAAAACACTCCTCAGGTGTCATGTTCCCCACTGCCTGATGGGGACTCTTGTTATGAAGATATACAACGGTGTTGCAAGCCTTAGCCCAGAGAAAGAAAGGAAGTGACTGGTCATGTAGCATAACTCGGGCTACTCCAACAGTGGAGCTGTTCTTCCTCTTTGCTACTCCATTTTGCTCTGGAGTATATGGAACTGTCAACTGTCTCTTGATGCCCTCCTGTTTGCAAAATCCATCAAACTCCTTGTAGGCATACTCACCCCCGTTATCCGATCTCAAGACTTGGATCTTTCTTCCTGTTTGGTTCTCCACAAGAGCTTTGAACTCTTGAAAACTCTGCAAGACTTTCTCGGACTTCTTGCTCTTCAGAAAGTAGATCCAAGTCTTCTTGGTATGGTCATCGATAAATGTCACATAATACTCGTATCCTCTCAAGGACATAGAAGACATAGGTCCGCATAAGTCTGAATGTATCAAGTCAAGAGTACCTACTGACTTGCTATCACTGCTCGGAAAAGCAGTCTTGATGTACTTTCCCAAAGGACACCCCCTGCACACATCACTCTGCCCTGCGCTGAACTTCGGTAACCCTATAACCATGTATCTCAACAACCACAAAGATGGATGATGCAAGTGAGCCATCCTCCTATGTCAAAGCTCACACAACTCACTGCTGCTGCTATGTGCTAAAGCATGCTGCGGCTGAAACAAGAGCCTATACAGTTTCCCACATCTCGCTCCAATGGCAATTGAAGCAGATGGTCCTGCAGTCTTGGGAACATATGCACGTGTCGATCTATGAAAGACACCCAAGACCTTGATCCTCGATCATGGAAACGGACACTAGGTTCTTTTTCAGTCCAAGTACATACAATACACCCCGCAATACCATGGGACTCATGGACTCCCTCTGAAATGTAATGGTCCCACGTCCAATTGCACTGACTATTGAGTCATCTCCCAACACAACCTCCACATCTGTATATGTCTGTGAAAGTTTGGAGAACATCTCACGAGCACCTGTCATGTGACTAGAGGCTCCGCTATTTATGTACCAAGTGCTGGAAGTAGATGCACTGTAAGAATGGTCTGCCACACAGGAAAGCTCCCTATGTCTGTCAACATCTGCACTGGTGAGAATGGATGCTCTCTCTCTCAATATGCCCAGTGCATAGTGAAAACTCACTTTGAAATCGTGCTGCAAAATCATCGATCTCAGCTGAAGCGACTGTCTGCTGCTACTTATTCTTCTTCTTGTTCTAACACGTAGCAACATTGTGTCTGATCTTGTGACATGCAAAGCACTTCACAGTGCTCATGTCCTTCTTTTGCCCATCCTGCTGCTGCTTGGCCCCACCTTTCTTGGGACCCTTCTTGCTCTTCTTCTTCCCTTTTGCGGTCAATGCTAGATCCTCCTCATCTCCCCTACTAGTCGAACCACTGCACTGTAAGAAACCCCTATGAGTCTCCTCCTGAACAAAGTCATCACATACTTTGTCCCAAAATGGCAAGTTCTCTCTGGCCACCAACCCTTAAACAAACACAACCCAAGGTGCAGTCACCCCATTCAGGGCTGTCTGCACTAACTCAGGACCAGTAATGACTACCCCAACAGCTGCAAGCTCATCTCTCACCTGAGAGATCCTAGTAAGATAAGTCATATACATCTCACCTTTGACCATCTTGATGTTCTTCAACTTCTCTCTAAGCACCATCTTTCTGTTTTCATTAGTACTCTGAAACATCTCGATCAAAGCACTCCACATCTCATGTGCATGATCCTTCCCGGAAATGCGAGGAATAACATGATCTTTAACAGCATCCAAAATAATCCTCATGGCTTTAATGTCCTGCTTCACAAAGGCTGCATGTGCTACTGCATCAGTGGTAGCACTTGGAATGACAATGGGGTGAGCAGTAGTGTTGTTAACTGCCTCATCCCATAACTCATTCTCTCTCAACAAAAGGACTATCCTGGCCTTCCATGACACAAAATTCCTTGCCCCATCTAGTCTGTCTTCATTTCACAACCCAACGGAAGTCATTTTTCCCAAAGAACAAGTTTCAACAAAATGTACTATTGTCACAAAAGTTTTCTCTGAATCATGGAAATGATTTTTTTACTGCTAAAAATTAGTTTTCTGCCCAACTTTGTTTTGATACCATGTAGATTTTTCTCAAGTTTCCAACCATCGGTTTCAAGTAAATTTTTTATCTCAGTTTATTTCATTCTCAGAAATTAACATGTTGGGAATAAAAATGATTTTTTCAGACTTAAAACACTGCTGTAAATTAAATCTTTGCTGTAAATTAAATCTTTTATTGACGGAAAGTAAACATTCAGCACACCATTCAAACACAATACTCAGAATTTTCGGCCAATGGCCCTGGAAAAACCCACAAGGGGAAAACCAGTCAGAGAGAGAGTTTTTATCCGTGTTACCGGATCCGTCGGGATAGGCTGCAGGATGCGCGGATCCGCAGTGGAAACGTGAAGTGCCGGATCCTGTGAATGAGGATCCGTACTGGTAAAAACGGAAACGGATCTCGTCGAATTTTTACTGGAACGTGACTTTAATTTTTGGATTCGCTAGTCGGAAGTCCACCCATCAAGTTTACGGACTGCCCAAGTTTACCTGCCAACGTGCAATCAGCCCTACCCCACTTCCATCAAACAACCCGCAATACAAAGTGGCAGCGATTCTCCAAGAGAAAAAGACGCAGCAGAGAAAACGACAGACCCGACCAGAGAAAATGTGACCAGAGAAAAAGACAGAAGAAAACGACACGGGAGCAGTTAGTCTTGAGACTTGGTCCCTTGGACAGACTCGAGCACCGAGCACGCCGAGTATTGAGACAGACCCGAGCGGCACGACATAAGAACTGTTGGCTTGGTCAAGGATTAGGCCACTAAAACATGAGCCGGGAGATTTTTGTGCAGCAGCGTCGGTTAGGAGCATGGGCCACCACAACACGACCAACTAGAGTTTGTGCAGGAGCGTGGGCCACTACAACACCACCATCGATCATTTTGTGCAGGAACGTGGGCCTCAACAGGGCAACAACAAATAACTGAACAAGTTACAAAATTGAAAAGGTTAGTCAACGCATCATAGATGTTAGATTTATTTAAAAAATCAAATAATTAATAAACTAAAGTCTAAACATTGACAAATGTTCTGTCAATAAATTATTAATAAATATTTAAACATCTTAAAAGTTAAAAACATAAATGTTAGTTTTTAGTATTTACTTTTTTGACTTTTTTTTTTTTTAAAACTTGAATGCACAATCCATTTTTTTCTTGGCTTGTTTGGAATGGACAATAATTTATTTATTTATTTATTTTGCTTGTTTTTAACTTGTTATTTTAGAATTCACTGTGCATTTTAAGTTTTCTATTTTTTATTTGTTTTAAGTTTTGTTTTTTTGGGCATTTTGCTTGTTTATAATTAATAATACACAGTCCATTGTTTTTTAATTTGAACTTTTATATCCTTCATTCTGTACAGACTATAGAGTGTTGTAAACATGGCATCACAACAGCAAAGTGAAGGAGTAAATGTACCCAAAGAATCCGTTTTCAAGGTAGACCCAAAATCTCCATTGTGGCAGTATGTAGAAATTATTGGCAAAAATCCTGGAGGTGGTTCATATAAATGGAAATGTAGTGAATGCAATGACATTCGAAATGGCTCATACACTAGGGTGAAGGGCCATCTAACTGGGCAAACTAACACAGGGGTGTTGGTATGCAGTGGTCCAAATGGTCCAAATAGCCAACTTGGACCAGGTTTGAGTCCCGAAAAACTTGCGTTCTATGCATCTTGCAAAATGTTGCTGATAGGAGACATACTAATAAAGGAAAACTCCCTCTGCAAAATACTGCAACTAGAGCCCCATTGCCATCTAGACTTGTTGCAACAAGTAATAAAAGGCCTACTTTGGGACCTATTGAACCAACATTCAATAACCAGGGCAGAGAAGAAGCTGATGAGCATGTAGCTCGCTGCATCTTATGCAAATGGGCTAGCATTCAATTTGGTGCGCTCCCCATATTGGCAACGAATGATTAAAGCAGTCAATGAAGCACCAAAAGGGTACAAGAGCCTCGGGTATGAAATGGTTCACACCACATTGCTAACATCAGAAAGACTATTTGTGGATAGACAGTTGCAGTCAATCCGAGAAACATGGGCAGAAACAGGTGTGTCTATAGTTTCTGATGGATGGAGGGATCAAAGAAACCTCCCTTTAATCAATGTTATTGCAATATGCACCCAAGGGGCAATGTTTTTGAAGGCTATTGATTGCACTGGAGTGGAGAAAGATGCAACATTCATCTCCAATATTCTTATCGATGCAATAGAAAGTGCGGGGCCACAAAATGTTGTTCAAGTTATCATGGACAATGCTTAGGTATGTAGAGCTGCAGGGTTGATTGTGGAGGGTCGATATGATCACATCTTTTGGACCCCATGTGCAGTGCATTCGTTGAACCTTATGCTTGCCAAGATTGGCGAAATCGAGTGGATCAACGAAATATATGTAGCATCGAAGGAGATCCAAATGTTCATAACCAATCATTTGATGTCCCAAGCCGTATATAGAGGTTTTGCAAAGTTGGAGCTATTGAAGGTATTCCATTTTTAATTAGTGTTATTTGACAATTTCTATTATGTCTTATGAATTTTAATTGTATATGATTTTTCATTTCTAATTTGAGATTTGACTTTTCAAAACTTATGTAGGTTGCTGAAACTTGGTTTGCCTCCCACACTCTAGTCATAAAGAGGCTTGTGGAAGTTAGACAAGCATTACAAACAATGGTCATTGACCTTTTTTGGGAATCATGGAGGACTTCCACTTCTGATAGGGGGCAAAAAATCAAGTCTATCATTGTTGATGATGCATGGTGGGACAAGGTCCAATACCTTTTGCCGTTTACAGAACCAATCTTGACCATGATCAGGGCTTTTGACACAGATATACCTTGCTTGGGGGAAGTCTATGAAAACATAGATAGTATGCCAGAGAGAATAAGAGAAATTATCGAGGCAAGTCAAAGTGACCCTTTTGAAGTTTTTTACAATGAAATAAAGGACATAGTTACCAAAAGGTGGAACAAAATGACCACACCATTACACCTTTTGGCCTATGCACTCCACCCCAAATATTATCATTGCAAAATTTTGTCTTTACGTGGTAGGACAGCCCCAAACAAGGATTCTGAAGTGGTACAGGGATATACGATAGCTTTGAGGAAAATATATAGGGATGTGGGCATTGCATTGGAAGCATGTGAGGAATTTGGAGCATTTGTACAATCCACTGGTAACTTTTCAGATCCACTAGCCATGGATGATCGAGGGCATCTTGATCCTATGACTTGGTGGGGCTTCCATGGCGGGGATAGCGTTCATCTCTCGACCTTAGCCACTAGGTTGTTATCGCAGGTTGCCAGTTCCTCATCAGCTGAGAGGAATTGGAGTACATATGGCTTCATCCATTCAGTGAAGCGAAATAGATTGGGAACAACAAAGGCCGAGGATCTTGTGTATGTTCATTCCAACCTTCGCCTTCTATCACGTACTTGTCCAGAGTATAAGAAAGGTCCAGGCAGGATGTGGGATGTGCAGCCCGAGATTGCTGATTTAAACATGACATTGAATGCCATGACTGACCTCAACCTACTTGAGGAAATTACACCACCAGTTCAGCCTTCTTCTACAACTTACAACATTTCCAACCCCCCACTGTCCATTCATGATGTGGAGATTCAATATGTAGATGAGGATATGGACCCATTTCTTGATATGTAGTTAGATATACTTAACATTATCATATTAGTATAGTGATCATTGATCACTCATTTTTGTAACTATCATCCTTTTCAACTTTTTATGAGGCAAGTATCTTTTCAGTTTTCACAGTTTTAGTGTTCATATTTATATATGATTTCAGTTCTAGTGATGTGATTCATGAATGGTTTTGATTATACACTTTGAATATATTTTTTTAATTTTTTAAAGTTTTATTATAGTTTTGTACTTGAGGTATCCTAGCCATATCCAGATCCTTTCTTTTCAAAAATTTGGTGGATCCGTATCCATATCCGTATCTTGGTAACCTAGGTGTTTATTAATATCTTCAGGAAAAATCAGACATTCATTTACAGTAAAAAATCAACTTATCTCAACCAACAGACTGTTTTGCTTTCCGTGCATATGTTGCCTCGATTTTTTTGCATTTCTTTTCTCGAGAAACATGCCAAAACCAGCAACAAATACCAGCCTCGATTTCTGTGCAAAATAAGCAAGATCTTGCCCTCGTTTTTTTTGCCAAACCCAACAGAAAATCGTACTGTACGAACATCATTAAATGCTTCCATACACCTCGAAACTCGTGCTTGAAAAATGCGGAATGCTCCTTCGAAATTTGTGCCTATCTTTGCCTCGAACTCTGTGCCCAACACTCCTCAAAATCGTGCTGAAACCGTACTGTATGGTCTGCAATAAATGCATTGTACAGTTCCTCGAAAATTGTGCCTACAATAAATGAGGCTGTACCTCCCTCGATTTTTGTGCACAATAAATGGCGGCAGTACATTGTCTCGATTTGTGTGCCTGCAATAAATGTGGCTGTACCTTCACCTCGAAATTCGTGCCAGCAATTAATCACCTTGTTTTTTGTTCCCATTGCAAATCACTTCCAGCTCTGTCTTGGAATTTGTGCTCTCACTCTCTTTAGCTCTCTCCTCTTCAAACTTATCAACAAGAATGAAATACATTTTTGCCTTTTCCTTGCTTTTTGCTTCTGAACCCTAGGTAGGTGAAGAGATCTCAATCCAATGGCTAAGAATGAATTAGATCAATGGTTGAAATTAATTGCACATATTTTATTTCTAAAATATTAATTTCACTCACCCACTTAAATTTATCAAAAGTTGACTTTAGACATTAAAGTCAAATTAAATGTCACTTAAGTCATTTAATGCGAACACTTTATTTCCCCATTCACTAAGTGACTAAAGGTTAAAGTCACTTAGGGGAACACTTCCATAGGTACAAAACTAACACTAACCACACCACCCTTGAGAAAGGTGTCCCATGGCTTAGAGAAGCCATTGAGGGCTATACGAACTAGCTCCTCATCCTGAGTCTTAGAGCCGATAGTTCCAAGCTCGTCCCTAATTTGTGTGAGCCTTGTGAGGTAAGGCACCACTCCTTGGTGTTGCGCATGCTCTCTTAGCACCATCTTCCAGTTTTCATTCTTGCTCTGGTACAGACATTCCAAAGCCGTCCACATCTTTGTTGCGGTCTTCTTTCCGGAAAGGTGAGGGACTATGTGGTCCTTCAGCCCATCCAAGATGATCAACATGGCTCTAGAATCAATCTTCTTCCAAGCTATCAAATCTGCCGGATCTGTGGGTGCAACCTTCGTGGAGTCAATGTGCTCCTTTGCATCACTGACATTCAGGATCCTTGTGATCCTTTCTTTCCATGTAGAGAAATTTTGATCCCCTTGGAGTCTATCCTCAACTCTCAACTGCACGACCATACTGAAGTGTACCTGTCAAACCCTAGATCTGCAATCTAGGTTTGTGCCTTCAATAGATCTGCCCTTGATTTATCACTGCTACTGCAAATCTCTCAGATTTAGGACACCAAAGCTCTGATACCATGTAAATTTTCCTTCAAAGCTCAAACTAGGGCTAAAATAGTATATTTAAATTGTTTACTGATTTAACCACATGAGACTTCTTTACTAGTATGCAACGTAATACAAATAATTGAGAAACATTTACAACACCAAATCACAATATAGACACTATTATTTTGGGTATGGAAACCCCTAGGAAAACCCAAGATGGAAAGACCGGTGCAACAGTCAGATATGGAATTTTATTATCAAGATATGGAACTTTTACAGCCAACAGGTAAAATACACCCAACCTGGCAAATTGAAAACCTCAGCAACATCACTGGACAAGCCAACAACAAAACCCAACTACTCTGCGTAGTTGTACGACCCGGTTGTATGGCCCTGCGTCCGCAGTATGACTCTCTTGTTGGCTGTTGTGTTGTTCCTCTGCACGATTTGTATGGTCTCGGTCTGGACTGGTGAGCCTGTCGTGTAGCTGCTCCTTTGTCTTTTCTGCAAACTCCTATGTTTGATTTCTCCCTGTCTGTATCCTGTCTGTCTACGTGTCCTCTCCACCAAATCTCCTTTTAACTTTATTGGCCAAGTGAAACCCTAACCCTCACTATGGATCTATGGATGAGATCCTCCGGTGAGAATCAATGGCCAAGACTAGATTAGCCATTATGTAAATATTTCACTTTTCACTTTAATGAAGTGATTAAATATTTCACTTTTCACTTTAATAAAGTGATTCGTTTAAAGTCAAAATCAAATTAGAATAATTAAGGTATTTTTCTAAGTTAAAACTTAGAAAAATCGCTTTAATAGATTTGGCTTCCAATTCAATGTCTCTCTAGCATGCAAGGACACATGCAATGCTAGAATACCTTCCTTGTTGTTGCTTTTTAACAGAACATTTATCAATGGCTTGCCTTTTACATTTGTCCAACCATCTGATACAATTGATACCCCATACTCATTCCAAGCATTTGTGAATTTCTCCAAAGCATTTTGGATCTTGCCTTTTTCCTTGTCAAGCCCCACGGTTCTAGCTTTGTCATATCCAGGGCTCTTGTATCCCGCTAGAGCAGTGTGGACGGCCAGTACCATTTCATGCCAATAAGGTGAGCAAAGAACATTTAATGGTATGCCACACGCATACAGAAACCGGAACACTTTTGCATCCACATCATCCCATAGTCAAGGAAATCTGATAGTGTCTTACATGACCCCATGGGAGAGAATCCACTACATTGGGTGGATGGGCCTCCATCTTTATCTATTTGTATACAGTGTCCTTATGATTATTGCATAGGCTTAAGTTACTATGTTTTTTTGAATTGGTGTGCTTTAACCTTGCAACATCTCGGTTCATATATTATATTTTTTTATATAACTTTTAACTTCTTTTATTGTTTATTCATTCTTACCTTGGATTCTCACCTTAACTTTTCATTGATTCATTGCCTTCTTATTTGTTTTCCTAGTTTTTAGCCATTTTTTAATTCTTTCCATTTTAAACAAAACCTTTTTCCTTGCTTCAATTGTATTTTGACCTGTTGCAATACTACTCTTATTCTGCTTGAGCTCCTGGATGATGGGTAAGGTGTTTACGTGAAATGCGCTGGACTGAAAAACTGAGTTTCAGCCAAAAACACTCTCACAGTTTAGTGTTTACGTGATATTTCGTTGAAGCCACAAGCAAGAGAGAATGTTTGGTCGATACCATTTTTCCCTTCATCAACATCCAAGAATCCTTCCTAATCACATTCTTGCTTTGTCTTATGTGAAGAGTGTTTCTCCTTATGGTGTTTGGCTTTTTCAGAACCTTTAAAAGTGACAGCCATTCGTTCTTACCCTGGCGGTTGTATACTCATTGTTTAGGATCCTGATCATTGTATTGTTACAACTTACAAGTGTCTTAATTTGTATAACACATTATGAATAACATGAGTATGAGTGATTGCGATCTGGTCTCATGGGATTGTGTTTTGAAGAAGTCTACATTGCAAATATGCGTTTCAAATTTGAATGGTAAGTCATGCAACAGTAAGTAGGTATCAATCTTGTAAAGACATACAACAATATTTAAGTTCTTTCTTGCAAAGATGACAAATTTAGCATCGTTAATATGGATATACTATTTTGCTTCTGAGGAAAATTTTTCCTCATCTTTACTGTACACAGGAGATAACAGCATTTAAGAAGATTTTCCATGCAAAGATAAGATTTGGTGGTTTTTGATATGGATATATACCTTTGGCGTTCTGGGAGAAAAGCAACCCTTACATTCCCCTATGGCATAAATTGTTGTGAATGGCTTGCATTATGCACAATATCCAAGTTCTTTTTGCAAGGAATGGAACAAAAACTGAAATTATCCAGTGTACTTCACGTATCTTTCATATAGGTCCTTAATCTCAGTGCAGAGTATAGTATAAAATTGTCTATTTGATACAAATCTTCAGATGACTGATTGCCCTCATTTTTCCAGAATGTTGGTTTGGTAATTAAGGTGAGATAAGATAATTTTATTGATTGCTTACAGGGTTCTTTAAATGTCCAGCTTCTATCTTTGCTAACTCATTTTCAATTCATGCAGAGTGATCCTATGGCTGTTGTATATACAAAGAAACAAGACGGATCACTTGAAGAGCTAGGCCGTACTGAAGTAATTCTAAATTCTTTGGATCCTCTCTGGATAACAAAACAAAGAATCATATATTTTTTTGAGATTCTCCAGCCATTACTGTAAGAATCCTTTTCCGGTTCCTCTAAACTTTTTACTGTACATGAAAGTGGATTTTTCTTCACTCTTCACTAGACTCCTGTATTTGTTTGCTTTTGTGTTGACTGTAGTGTTATTCCAGTACCTAATATTTATATTATTTGTGAATGTCTTTTCATGGCAGTTTCCGAGTGTATGATGTTGATAGCAAGTTTCACAGTGTACCAACCAAGGTAGTTCATGGCATTTTTCCATCTACATTCTTGTGGTTTTACCCCTTCTGTGGAGTTTTACTTATTATCCACTTCACAGGAATCTTTTAAAATGCTGCTGGTCATGTCTAAGCTTTCATTTTGGGATAATTATACTGTTTTCAGTTTTGGCAAGAAAATCTAGCAGTATTATACTGTTTACTTTTTTGTGCTTCTGCCAATATTACCAGACTCAGAATTGGCAAAAAACCAGTAAGGCAAAAGAGTGAAGAGTTTGAATTGGATTGGGAAAATTCAAGAAAAAATCGGTAAATACAAAAAAACCCTGCTGTGTTTGATGCCCTAGATGTCCAGCAGCAGCAGTGGATGGCCTGAGATGGATTACTTTGTCCTCCTGTAGCTCAGTTTGCCACCATTGGTCACTTGGCAGACAGGGAAATCAGTTCAAACAGACATGTAAAAATGATTGAAAACCCACAAAAACTGCTTTTTAAAGACAAACTGGGGTCCGATCTGATTTCAAGCATGAGTCAATGTTGCCAAACTGATTTCAAATCATGATTTTGACTGTGACCGAGTCAAACTCAGTCACTGTGAGTTTGACTCAGGAATGTTTGTTTTGGCTTGTTTGAGGGCTGATCTGATTCAAAATTGTGATTTTCTGGTCTGAATTGCGATTTCTTGTTTCACTGGCTTTTACTACTTCTGTGGAGTTTTACTTTTTATCCACTGGACGGTAATCTTTTCAAAATGCTGCTAGTCATGTTCAAGTTCTCATCCTGGCATAATTCTATTGTTTGCAGTTTTAGCAAGAAAAACTAGCCGCCAGAAATCAGTGATTCAACAAGGCAGAAACTACCATTCTTGAAAATTCCTTCAGTGCATTACAATTTTTTTGCAACCTGATGTAAAAATATATACAGCCATCACATACTCGCATTTAAATTTTCTACTCTGCATAATGAGTTTCCATTGAATGACCAGTATTAGTACTGAGATTATTTTCGTATTGTAGTACTGTGGATGACTATTTACTAATTTAGAGCACAAAGGACAAGAGAACGTCTGTGAAGAGCAATAGGAAAACATGAGAATAAGGTGTTCCTTAGATGGAGGCTGGAGTATCTGCTGTGAAGGAGTAATATTGGAAACGTTGATTCTCTAGCGACATCAATTGGTTGGGAATGCTTTCAATGCTGCGTATTATAACCTAGTTGCAAATGATATGCGAAACGGTGAACAATTAAAGAAATAAGCAATACTAAAAGGCTAGTCTGTCAGATAAACAAAAGAGATTTATGTTGTACGGAAAAGCATCTCCTTAAGCTTTGGTAGGCTCTAAAACTCTTGGTAATGATGGTACAGTTGAACTGTGATTTCTAAATAAAATTGTTCTAGTCATGGCCAGAATGCATTGAAACAACTGGCGAAAGGAAGCACCAGCTGGCAGGATAATAGACTTATAGCCAACTTGGTATTCTATTCTCTGATTCCAATTGGCATTCTTTCCCAATTTACTAGAGTTTATATATATTCACATCAGCTTTGCATATATTCTTCAGCTGATCTTAACCAGAGTAACAGGAATCGCGAGTCAACTCGTGATTATTCCGAGTTTGACTCGGCTCGGCTGCTAAACGATCTGACTCAAATTGGCGATCCGATTGTCTATTCGCGTGACTTTTCGAGGTCACTCCACTCCTATCCACGCGATGACAGACATGTGTGTTTGACGGCAGAGATGGGTGATTCGATTGAACTCTTTCCGGGCGATGGATTGAAAAGGTCTCTCCTCTCCTCTTCTCTATCCGCGCGACGGTCTCCTCTATCCGCCCGACCGACAGACATGGGTTCGGCGGCATACACAGTTGAACAGTTGAACTGAACTCACCTCGCAATATTGGTTGGGGGTAAGGTTTTATGCAAAGGTCCAAAAAGGTGCAAAAGATAGGGATTCAATCATTCACCTCCCTGTCGGGTTGCTCCAGAAAAAGAAAAATCTTTGGTTTCTCTAGAAAAGAAAAATCATTTAATGTTAAAAAACAAAACGAAAAATCGTTTTCTGTTAAAAATTAAATATTTTGATAATTATAACATTTACTATGGTTAAATATATTATTTAACATAAAACTATTGTTATATAATTAAATATATTATAATTTATATCACAAAATGATATGTTAAATATATTTTTGTTTACATAAAACCGAGTATATATATATATAATATACTTATGATAGGTTAACATAAATTTTGAATTCGAATAGAATTGATATGTTTTGGGTATTTATTGATATTTGCTTTATATGGACATTTGGAATATTTATGAAAAATGTTTTTTTTTTAATTTAAAATATAATGTATATATTTAATTTTTTATATTTGCCGATTTATTCCTGAATTTTTTCCGATCCAATTCAAACTCTTCGCTCTTTTGCCTTGCCGATTTATTGCCGATTCCAAGTCTGGTAAGTATGATCTTAACCCTCAAATTGACCTAAGAATGCACCTGTTCTTGGGAAATTTACTGCACTCAAAAGTAGTATACTTGTCCTCGAAGAAAACTTCTTAGCCCGAGAAGTAAACCTAGACTGCTCAGACTTAAAGAGAAGCATTATGATTATATTCAATTCACCAAATTTGTAAATCACGGCCAAGGTGGTGGTTTGACTGAGTAAACATTTGTCAGTAGATCATTTTGTACAAGTGTTCAAAGTGGCAATGCAATGTTTCCCCAAGTTTCCAACACGCGGGAGCAGGGAAACGCACATTGGGACGTGTGGAGACCACCCCCATATTTTAGGAAAATTTAGGGGGGGGATGGGGGGACGTCAAGGTCATAAAAATTATAAAAAATACAATAATATTATAAATCTCGGCAATAACAATTCATCCTGTATAAATATAGTTGAAGCTGCTCCTTGTAAATACAGTCTAATTCTTCAATGATTCAACACACTTCAACATTGTGTAAATCCATGGCATAAATGTGACCAGAGGACCGGGCATCACATTATTTGAGGATTTCAAGTCCAACATACAATTATGCAAGAGTGAACTATTAATCCTATATTGGGATCCTTTTCATCAATAGCACCTTGTGCCCACCTTCTCAAGGCTTTAAGCCCTTGCCTCTGCCTTGAATCTCGAAGTTGATCCTCGAAGGACATTACTCAACATGTACAATTTTGATGAAACTTCCTAAACCAAGCATTAAAATAAGGTAGAATTAGAAAAAAAATCATGCTTAATAAGTGATTTTGCTTAACTAAAAGGTACATTTTGATTAAGGTAGTGATAGAGGAGTTCAACAATCAACACCACCAACATCAAGGTACATATAGAGGTTGATTTGCTTGATTAAATGACAATTCCTTAACCTCATACATGATAAAATCCAGTGGAAATGTTGCAATCCTGAAATCCTGAAAACTGTTATCTGTTGAATTCTGAATGGGATCTAAAATTCTACTTTTTGCATATGAACTCTGATGAGGTTGGAACCACTCTCAAACATCCTGTAACAATTAATGGTAATGTTAAAAATTTAAGTAAAATGATAGAAAATAAGAAGATAAGCCTAGGAGCCCCCCAGTTTACCGGTGCGCATTTCAAAACAGGGGGATGAGCTCCCCCATGCGTTTTCCCAAGTTTCGCCAAATTGGGGGCGAGGGGAAACATTTCAGAAGGATCCCCCAAGCCCCCAGGGTGTGGGGATCGAGGGGGACAAGCTCCTGACCTTGGGGGGCGAGTCCCCGTGGAACACTGTGGCAATGTAATCTTTCAATGCTCTTATACTTTACTCTATGCAAGTAAAATTAATAATTTTAGTGCAGTATAGAATGTGTGTTAAATTTTTTCTTTCTTCTACCATTACGCAACTGCAAACAGAGAAGTGTCACATCTAATGGTATCGATTTATGAATGCAATTGTCTTTAAGATTTGAGATAGCTACATTCATTGAGCAGATGTCAAAAACTCACAAGGAAATGCATATAAATTGCATTGCAGATGTGGGGAATTTGTTCTCTCATAGTGATTTAAGTAACATCATGCTCTCATGATAACACCTTAGTGCTAAATCTTATTTACCAGCTCCATATTAATCAGTCTGAGTGGTCACATCTTTTATAACAGTAAATATAGGCTTCAAAACTACAGTTCATTATTAGTTGATGCCCAAAGCATGCGACATTTATTGAATAAGTTTTGGTCTTCTGCATAAATTATTCAGCTGGACATATGTTGCAACTGTTCAACTATTTAAGAACTGTGGCACAGTCTATCTGAATTTGTAATATGTGATTTGAAATTCTCAAAGTCGTTATAGCTATTAATGTATAATCTTCTTTGTCTTTATGTAGACGCTTCGTTTGGATGAACAACAATTGCTTGGGGAGGCAGAATGTTTTCTGTCACAGGTACTTCGGATTTACCAAGATTTAGTTTAACAATAGTAGGGTTATTTGTCCTTTAAAAGGTTTGTTTTACCGAAAATCAAGTCTAGAAGGTGCTAAGAAAATATAAACCTCAGTTTATGATAGCAACTGATGCTTCTCTCATACAGACTATCTTACTTTTACTTGTATTTGATTTGACTTGTTAATAAATCTATTTGTTTTGGTTTGTTAAGAAAACTATCACACCTGCCTTTGCTTTTTCTTGACTTCTATTAGATGTCAGAAATACATTCTTCAGATTTGGCAATTTCTTGACGTACTGGCCCTATTTATCATTTGGGCATCTTTAGTTAGGGTGAATTCTACACAATGGGACTTGAACAAGAGCATTTGGTGAAGTGAAAGATTGGTTGAGGTTACTAATAATTTTTCAATCTCTTAGAGTGTGGCCCCATTATTTTTTGCTGCAGATAGTGACAAAACCAGGTAGAAATCTGACCCTCCCACTCAGACAAGGAGCTGAACACAAAGGACTAGTCCCACGGGCGCAAAAATTTGGAGATCTAACTCTACAAGTGGAGGAAACAATTGATTCAAAAACTATGGTTGAGATGGTTTTCCGCTGTTCTGATCTGCCAAACAAGGATCTCTTCTCCAAAAGTGTATGACATTATGCAGAGATTTTTAGTGAGACATATGGTTCTTATTTTTTTTTTTTAATGTTTCAACTGTAAATGAATGGTAAACCAGAAGTTGTTTCATGCTTTTGACTCCTTTTTTACCTCTATAGGACCCTTTTTTAAAAATATCCAAACCGGTAGCAAATGGGCGTTTTGTCCCAGTCTGTAAGACAGAGGTTAAAATGAACGACCTCAATCCACAATGGAAACCATTGACTTTGAGCATACAACAGATTGTGAGTAAGGTACGTACCCTTTTCTCTTTGTATATTTGTGTAGTGTTGATTTGCATGCTTTAATTTGCATATACTGTCCCGAGTCCTAACTATGTGTGATGTCTTGCAGGATAACACATTAATGATTGATTGCTATAATTTCAACAATAGTGGGAATCATGAATTGATTGGGTAAATGCCAATTGGAGTGGATGTGTCACTTCATTGTTTGCAATAACTTTACTGTTAATTATGAGTCTTTACAATACTTCTTAGTTCTTTACTCTCCTTGAATCTTCTGTAGAAGGATGCAAAAGTCGTTGGTTGACCTTGAGAAGCTTTCTATAAGCAAGAGTGGAGAAAATTTCTATTTACCAACAGGCAGTAGTATTCATCATAACAAGGTCTGGATGCAAAAGGATATATCCACAAGTTTAGATTTCCATTGAATTGTCAAAGTTGATTATCACACAATCAGCTTAGAGTTCTGACATCTTTCTGTGGCCTTGATACTTCCTTTCAGATATTGAAGGGCCAGTTATTTGTAGAGAAGTTCTCAGAAAGCACAAAACATAGTTTCTTGGACTACATTGCCAATGGGTACGAGTTAAACTTCATGGTGGCTATAGATTTTACAGGTAAATGTTTCCATATGTTTTTGTAGTTAATTTATCTTTTAATGTTTTTTTTAATCCACGTTGATCATCGAAAATATCCTTTTCTTGACTGCAGCTTCAAATGGGAATCCACGGTTACCAGATTCTTTGCACTATCTGGACCCCTCGGGGCGGTCTAATGCATATCAGCGAGTGAGAAGTTACTTCATTTCTTGCAGGTTTTTGATGAAATGGAAAATTTTCATTATTATTTAACATGCATCTGTTGGCTTCCTTCATATGGGGTGGGTTTGGCAGTAATTGAAATAGATATTGAATTGTATATTCACACCAATGGCAGGCAATCTGGTCAGTTGGTGAAGTTCTGGAGTTTTATGACACTGATAAACGGTTTACTGCATGGGGTTTTGGAGGCAGACCAATTGACGGGCCAGTTTCTCATTGTTTCAATTTGAATGGAAGTGGTAGCAATGCTGAGGTGAAGGATTATACTTCTATTTTCTGTCACGTGTGGGCTGCTAATTGCACTCATAATTGTTGAATGTTGAAATTGTAATGCACTGAGTAGGCCCACCTTCGTTATATTATTTGAATTTCTTTAGAATGTGAAGTACTGCCTGATTTTATATCCAATGGCAGGTTGAAGGAATAAATGGTATTATGTCTGCATATGCAAGTGCCTTGCGTAATGTCTCACTTGCCGGACCAACTTTATTTGGAAAAGTGATCAATTCTGCAGCTGAAATTGCTGATATAAATGCAGGACAGCGGAAATATTATGTCCTCCTTATCATCACGGTAAACCATATAAAGATTAGTTATCATTTATGTGACATATGTTAACCAGCTCACTTAATTGTCTTTTCTTTGTAACTTTGAGAATTTGGATTTCAGGATGGAGTCATTACTGATCTTCAAGAAACAAAGGATGCTATTGTCAAGGCTTCAGATCTGCCCCTTTCAATTCTTATTGTGGGTGTTGGCGGGGCAGATTTTAAAGAAATGGATGTAAACTCCTCTCCTCGTAACTTCCATTCAATAACCATAATTCATTTTTCTAGGATAAAGCATTTCACATTTTCTCTTTTCGTCATGCACATATGTAAATTTTCTTCTACATATGCATACTTATATTTTTGGTAAAAGATGGAGTTTATCGATGGTTTCTATAAATGTTATAAAACTTGGCTGATTCAGCCTGGTTTTTGACCAAAGTCAATCGGACTTGGACAAGAGTATTTGACTCAGTTGAGTCATCAAAAGAAAAACCTAGCTTGATTGAGTCAGACATGGTTTTGCCAATTTGGCGTTAGCTAACATGTGAACCTGCTTGCAGGGCCTATGCTTAAAGAAAATAAAACAAATGGGAAGAAAGAGAAAATTATAGGAGGAATTTTTCAAAATTAATATTTTAATTCTTAACCTTTAATGTTATTTGTTAAAATCAATAAATGAATTGAATTTCAACCTTAAAAGTTAAAGGAAATACCTAATTCCAAGAGGTTTGGTGGTGGATTCAAACCCATTAGAACCCACATGGAGGAGATCGAGTTTGGATGTATTTCCAGCTAAACAGCTTTTTTAGCTTTCAATATAAATATGAAGCAAAATCTTCCAAATCCCAAAGTTCAGTTTATCTAGTGTAATCAAACTGGATGGATTGGCAAACCATGTAAACTCCGGAAGATGACTTCATCTTGGTGGACTTGAAGCCACTTAACCCAGCGGGGTAGATGAGGTTGCAACCAATATTGTTGATCTTGATGCATCATGAGTCTTGGGATGGGTGACCTCATAGGATCTGGTTACCGGGTGCAAGCCTCGGAAGTGATGATTGATGCTATGTGATTCATTTTGATTGTCTCAATCCCACTTCTTACCAGTGTTCCACCAAGTTTCCGGGACGCGGGGGCGTGGGAGCAGGGAAACGCACATTGGGGAGGTCTAGAGACACCCCAAAATTTTCGGGTATTTTGGGGGACGGTGGGGCGAGGAGGTGTTGGGGTCCCTAACATAGGTAGGGGGGCCGGTCTCTAAAATTATAAAAATATGAGCCCCAACATATAAACATATCAATTCTTCATCCCATCACCATTTGCATACTAGCATGCTTATGTTCCCAAAGAGTTTAGTGTAATTTAATGTAATCGTTATAGCCAAGCATATCATATCAATGTTTGTTTCTATTTCGTTTTAAAATGACCATTTAGTGTAAAAGCCTAAAATTTAAGATGAACCATTTCTTTTTTAAGTAAAAAAATATAAAAAATCGAGGGAAGTCGGGGCCTGTCGGAGCCCCCCATTTTCAGGAGGGGGCGTGTGGGAGCCCCCCAATATGGGAAACTCCTAGACCTGCGTTTCCCTAAGTTTCGCAGAAAGGGGGGCTTTAGGAAACGTTTCCCATGGAGCCCCCGAGCCCTCGGGGCGTGGGAAGCGTAGGGGGCGAGCCCTCGGCCCTGGGAGGCGCGTCCCCATGGAACACTGCTTCTTACCCCTGTGAGAATCACCTGATGCAATGAATGCGAAGTGGACTATTAAAAAACTATGAGAAATTGGTCAATTGCGACTCTACTCATGGGATATAGGTCATAGATTAATGACTTACACTACGCAGATGATCCCGAAATTGATATATCATATGTTAGGCTGCAAACCTCCCCCCCTATACTTAATTAAAAAGAGTCAAGGGAGCTCTAATTGAATAGTTCACAAGGCACAATACTTGCAAGCTAAGTGGGCTTAATTGTGGGGAAAAACTCCACATTTAAGCATGCTTGAGCTAGAGTAGTCTTCGGATGGTTGACCTGTCGGGAAGTCTTGGTTACCGGGTGCAAGCCCCAGTGATGACTATGTGATTTATTTTGTTGGTCTCAATCCCACTTCTTCACCCTTGTGAGCATCACACGATGCAATGAGTGCTAAGTGGACTATTCAAAAACATGATAAATTGGTCAGTTGCGACTATACCCATGGGATATGGGTCGTAGATTCATGACTTTACACTATGCAAATGATCTAAAAAATGCTAAATCATATGTTGGCCTACAAACCCCACCCCCAATACTTAAATAATAAGAGTCGAGGGAGCTTTCACTGAATAGTTCGTAAGGCACAATACTTGCTAAGGTTTTGTAAATGTGCCTGCAAGTTAAGTGGGCTTGATTGTGAGGAAAAACTGTAGATTAAACACGCTTTAGCTAGAGGAGTCTTGGGATGGGTGACCTCCTGAGAAGTCTTGGTTATCGGGTGGAAGCCCCAGAAGTGATGATTGATGTTCTGTGATTCATTTTGTTGGTCTCAATCCTACTTCGCCCCTGTGAGCATCACTCGATGCAATGAGTGTTAAGCGGACTATTTAAAAACCATGAGAAATCTATGTTGCACAAGTTTCTGGAACTCGGGAACTTAGGGAACGCGGGTACGAGTGTCGGATACGTCTAGAAGTTTCCCCCAAATTTGCAGGAAACGACACGTTGGGAACG
>LPNX011139568.1:972924-1011179 GCA_001517045.1 Pseudotsuga menziesii
CATAGTGAGAAATTGATTAATTGCGACTATATTCATGGGATATGAGTCATAGATTAATGACTTACACTACATAGATGATCCCAAAAATAATATATCAAGCCATATTTGATCCCCACACTATATGAAAGTCCTTAGTGAAACACGGGAGTGCCTAAACAAACAATGGAATCTTCCTTGAATCTCGTAATAAAGAGGACATTTGATTATAAGTATTCTATATATTTACGTTTAGGCTCCAAATAAGATAATTGGCAATTTCAATGATGTCTTTAGAAATTGTGTTTGACTTTGGGGTTGGCACATGAAGTTTCTTCTAGATGAACACTAGTTCAAGATTGGTGATTTAAATATATGGTAGAATGGGAGGAAGATAGGGATGGTGTAATCTTTATTATTTTGGTGAGGAAGATATGCTTGGGCTCAGTGCAAAACTAGGTTACAGATTTTTTATGTGAATTGGAGACGAGCATTTGGAGTATGGGAGCTGGTGCATTTGGTGAAATGAAAGGATATTTGATAATAGGATCTGGGGGAGAATGTATGGGTTTTATGCCCCTACATGTGATTTCTCATTCTGTCATGGGAGTGGGTTGTGTGCATGTACTCTCTTACTACCTCTAAAATCTGCATTTCAAATATTGTCCACTGTCCAACAAGAAAGTGCAACCTTAAGGTAACATGACGACACAACCCATTGTCACCTTGATGATCATCGCCCTCACTTTAGGTTGGTGCTTTCCCAACCAAAGGGGGAATCCTAATAAGACTATAAATCTGTCTTTTTCAGTGATGATATAACAATCAGATTTGTGGAATGAAAGTGTTTTTTAGTGTTGAAGATAAGATGGGAGAAAGCAAGTGAGACCTAGTACCTTGTCCTTTGGCTGTAGACTTAATGTGACAAATGGAACTTGAAACTAGATAAAGAAGACATGATCAAACCACCAAACAGCAAGGATTATCAGCCATATAAAAAATGGATTTGAAGATGGAAAATAAATGGACAATTTCGTGAGGATTTCTAAGGACTCAAGGGAAAGAAAGAATCAAAAAGCGTTTTTTGGCATCATAAATGCTGCAAATTAACATAGTAGGTGGATAAAAATGGTTTATGATCCATTAAAAATCAGTTATGAAGATGGAAAACTCGTTGACAATTCAAAATAATAACAATCCATCTTGGAAAAATGAGAAATGATGGGCAAATTATTTTACATACCTTCAGCTGCGATAAATGTTGAAAAAACTCCAAATGGCAATGTCCAATCCACAAAATCGATGCTTGATGGTGAGTAAAATCAAGTGCAAAATCCTCCTTGGGCAAATGAGGAAAAAATAAAAAAATTTGCTTTTCTAAACGATATTTCCGAGCCGTTGGAGATATCCCATCGACTTGGGGATTTATCCAAAAAATTTCGGCAAATTTTCAGGAAACAAATGGGCCAATTTTTTTGGCGAGCAGAAAATCTCCCTATTTCTTGGAACATCATTGATTTCTCAACGATGTTTGCAACACTGAATTTCTAACCACCTTGACGAAGCTAACAACCAACTTGAAAAGTGTGCCATAGGGTAGAGTACCATTGAGGTTAGATCTTCCTCCTCAAACCATAATTTATTCTCCAGGAGGAATGCACCCTAGGGAAGTAAACTTTTGACCAAACATTGTGAATTTTAGCTTGCAAATAATGTGAATTTTGGCTCAACCTCTCAAATCCATGGAATATTATTGTAATTGCATGGTTGCCTTATCATATGTGCCAATTATTGAGGGCGCTCTTAGGAAGACCATAAGATATATGAACATCAAAATAAACCCTTTCCAAGTGTGAAAGCATTGATATGAGCTAGGATGTTATAGAACATGGCCTCCAAATGGTCAAACCAAGTCAACCAAACCCTCAAATCATTCTTGAACTACATGAACATGGCTAGCACTTTTCAAAGAAGCGATAAATATGTCATGATAGAATATTTTCATTTTTGAAACATCTTTATATCCTCTAGGGTTTTCCAGAGCCTTTCAACCTTTTTCATTAAGCAACAATTAATCTAGCGTGAATAAGGAAGAAGTATGCCGAGCGCTCCTCAAATTATTGATATTTAATTATTCCAAATTGAAAACTTTATGTATTTTACTATTCAATGTAATATGATGCTTCGTTTAATGCATCACAATGAAACCTTAGAAAACCCATGGTACAATACCCTTAATTTAGCCTTTACTCCAAAGTACAATTATTAACAAGACTCTAGGTGGATGGATTCTCATTCCTTGAAATGCACCACTTGTTAAATAATTCCATCTTGCAATCACTAAACAAAGGGGAGTGCTCCACATCATGAAGAGTTTTACTAACTAGGCATATGCAAAGTCACTAATCAAAGCACCACTAGCACATGAAGACACATTATCCATCACAACACCTACCTAACCATCACAAGATCTACTTAACCCCAAAGAAGAATCATCTCCAAAGTCAAAACATAAGTGTACCCCCAATCAGGGAAAATTTTAGGGGCAAAATTTAGCCAATGGGCTAATTTTCTACCCTTTTTTCCAAAAAATATATTTGCCAATTTCCATTTTTTTTAAGTTGATTCGTCCAAATTCCATGGGATAACATTCTTTAACTCGAAAATTGCCAAAATTGTTCAAATACTACATGTAAAATCCTTAGAAATTTGAATATTTTTACAAAAATATTGCTCAACATTTTATTGTTGGAAATTTAAGAATTAGTTAGATATGCCAAGGTTTCTACACTTTAAGAAAATTATGGATGCTTATAATTTTCCTTGTCCCCCATTCATCAAATATATAAACATGTGATCTTGCAAGCTCAATCCTTGTGACGAAAATCACAAGTGCAAGCCTCATGCAATATGATGGATAGGGCACATGCATAACTAACCTCTCAAATCATCTGCAAAGCTTAACCACCCCCTCAACATATGTGCCAAAAGAGACGGATGTAAGCATGGACAAATAATGATGGCACATGTGGATGTGAAGGGGTCAATAAGATGCCCAATGAATTAATGAAGGTGGCAACTACTATGAAATAATAATTTTATATTAAGTTGCCTCGACATGTTGTGCGCATGGAGTGTCACCCTTGAGACATAAAGTTGCATTATGTAGTGAATGCTTAAAACATTTTAACACGAAACTAAGAGAATGAGGCCTCATTGAAGGTTTATAACATATGCACATTAATAGGCCAATAATGTAATGCTCAATGTAAGCTTTGGATTTAATTAATCAGAAATAAATAAAAACATATTACAAACCACTTTGGTGTGTTCACACATGGAAATGTTGAAATGAGGAAATGCATCAAAGAGGAAAATTTCAACAATTCATTAGTCCACCTAGACATTTTTCTAGCCTGTTGGCCCTTGTCTATGTTGATTTTTGTGCATGGGAAGTTCTTCCCCTAGTGATGTTTTGCCTAAGTCACTTAAAAGGGGAAAATAACATAACTTGCATTAAATGACTTGAGATGAGCATTTAATTTCACTTTAGTTATTAAAGTGACTTTTTGGAAATATTTAATTTTAAGTTGAGTGAAATTATTTTTGGAAAGAAATAAAGTGCACATTATTTCTCATCCATTGATCTAAGCCAATGTGGGCCCTTGGATTAGATCTCCATTTAACTACCCTCATTAAATACCAAAAGGCAAGAAAGGCAATTCATTTTTGTTTCCATAAGCATTGGAGAGCAAGTCGAAACTGAGAGAGAGCAAAGGCACAAATTCCCAGAAATTGAGCAATGGCACGATTTCTAAGAATTTGTACAACTTGAATTAACATGTTTCCATATGCATCCATACAACATTAATTGGCACGAAAATCGATGAGCAGAAAAACCAGATAGGGGCACAATTTTTGAGATTACAAATCTGTCATTTATTGCATTCGTACTTGTAAAAATTTTCGGCACTCTCCCAACTCGATTTTCAGCTCCGTTTAAAACATTGTTTAATGCCCAACCCAATTTGTTTTTCTGTTGCAAATTAGATTTTGATCATAAACAATAAGGACTGAAACACAAGAAGAGTTTCTACAAAATTTTCATGAACAACCAATAAACCACATCTACACATAAATTTCAGACACAGTATTTTTGGTCAAATGACCCAAGAAAAACCTCAACCTCTGGTGAAAACCTGTGAGAGAGATTTTTATTATCTGGAAAATTTACAGCAATAGACAAAAAATTTCAGACCAACTTATCTCAACCAGAAGAAATATTTTGCCTTGTTTTCTGTGCCCAACATAAAAAATACAAACTCTGAAATTTTCATGTTAGCTGCCTCCTCGATTTCTGTGCTGTTGTACGGACCGTACGACAACCGTATGGACAAACCGTACGGTTTGTTCTGTATGAAACAACCTCGGGATTTGTGCTTGCAATAAATGCCTTGGGATTTGTGCCTAGAATCCTCAATTTTTGTGTCCGAATTTTGCCTCGATTTTTGTGCCTGAATTTCCTTACTTGAAAAACGTGCCCTTGTGCGGAATTCGTACAGTACATCAATTAATGCTTTTGTTGGTACGTCGAAAACTGTGCCCATCTGCCTCCTCGAAAATTGTGCCCTCTCTTGCTGTACTTTACTTTTTCGATTTGCGTGCCCAAAGAAAAGTGCTCCTGCTGCTATTTTCTTCTCCTTCTCAGAAAAATGGCTCTCAAATGCAAAAGTGCTTCTTTACTTGGAAAACTTTCCTTTTAGGTAAAAAGTTAGGGTGAATGAAAAGCCATATAATCCCAGGGCTTAGATCAGACTAAATGAGTGGTCGTGATTAAAATCACTTTTCTCCACAAAATAATTAATGTCACTCATTTAAAAAAAAATTCACTTAAAGTGCACTTTATTCTTTAAAGTGCAATTAATGCTCATCTCAAGTCATTAATTGCACCGAAGAGGTGCATTCTACAGCCCAGTAGGGGAGATATGTGTAACTCCTTCCGTGCTCATCCCAGAGTTGACACGTGTCCTTCATAAAAATAATAATAAAATATTAGTAAAAATAACTTGTCGGCTTAAATTAAATTAAAATTATTTAGAATTGCATATATATAAAACAACATAAATTAGCTAAAATAAACCCATAAACATTGGATTAAGCATTCCCACTCTAAAAAAGGGTTTGCACTTTGAGAGATTTGATCCCTCTCGGTGCTTGGTAGATGCCCTTTTATATGGATCTATGCTGGTATAAAGTCCAAGTGACTTAACCCCTTTTCCTAGTGACTTAGGCAAATTCCTAGTGACTTAGGCAAATGTCACTTAGGGGAACAACTCCTAGGTAAAAATCAACAGTACTATACTTTTCCGTACAATGAATTTCAGTCACAAAACGAGTATGAATTTCGAGGCAGATGGGCATGAATTTCGAGGCAGATATTTGTTGTTCTTGTTGGCACAAAAAACGAGGTATCAGTCCATATAGTCTGTTTGTATTGTCCTGTAGTGGCACAGAAATCAAGGTGGTTAGCAGACAAGAAATTTCTGTAGCAGCATGAATTTTGAGGCTGAAGATTTTTTCATCTGGTTGAGATAAGTTGTGACTGTAATTTTTATTATTTGTTGTAATGTTGATTGAAGAAATAAAGAAACTCTCTCTAACAGGTTTTCCCCGGAGGTTGGCGTTTTGCTTCGGTCAATTTGACAAAAAATTACTAAGTCTGATTTTTATGTGTGACTGTGATTATAAATTTCTGCTCATAAAAGTTGTAAAATTCTTCGAGTGTTTTTGTCATTTTGTTTATGAGAAAAATCACTAATTTGCAGCACTAAATACAAATTGGGTTTGGGCATTAAACAACTAAACCGGGTTGGGGAATAAGCTGAAAATTTACATGGTATCAGAGTCGAGTTAAAGAAGGAGAAGAATTATTACAGTAAATTTTCAGACTGTTAGTGAATTTCTTTTGTTAGTGGGAAGCACCTTGTTGAAAGCTTGAATTTGCAGTGAAATGGCTACTGGAATTAGGTTGGAGGATACACTAGATAGGGCTGGGAACTTTGTCCCATGGAAAGCTAGGTTGGTGCTTATATTGGAGGAAAATGAACTTTGGGATGAAGTGGTTCATAGTAGACAAGCAAATCCTTTTCAGATTTCTGCTTCCACCGATCCACAAGCACTTGTAGCCTTCAACAAAAATGATATAAAAGCTAGAAGGGTCATTCTAGATGTAGTTAAATACATGTTATCCCACATATTTCAAGTAAAGACTGTTGGAGTCATTATCCAACCCACACCTTTATTTGGTCAATTTGGCCTAATTACCCACTGTCCTAAGTTAATTGACTCGAATTATTGACATCAACATCAACACACTAGCACACTCCTGACATCAACATCAACACCAAGACACTCCTTCAATCAGGGAGGCCAACTAAGCCTTCTCCTACAATCAGGGAGGCCAACTAGGCTTCCTCCTTCAATCAGGGAGCAAATCTGGTGTGATCTGCTTGTCATAAGTGCACCAATTAGTTAACTGAATGTTGTTTCACCTAGCAATCGGTTAAGTTGAGTTGGAAAAGCGCCTTCCTCATCCATTTGTCTATTTTGGGCTGATTTGGGTTAACTGGAGTGATTTAAGGAGCCTCCAACAACTTTTGGTGGCTAGTTTCAGTTCAGTTCACTTCATCGGAGCTGACTTGAGTTAGATATGCCCCCCCACCTACTAATTGACATGCAATTGAGTTCTATTCAGTTAGACTCAGTCATTACTGCCCTTCGATTCAGGTAAGACTCAGTT
The DNA here is from genome assembly GCA_001517045.1 of Pseudotsuga menziesii. Classification (NCBI taxonomy): domain Eukaryota; kingdom Viridiplantae; phylum Streptophyta; class Pinopsida; order Pinales; family Pinaceae; genus Pseudotsuga; species Pseudotsuga menziesii. The sequence continues at coordinate 979,700 of LPNX011139568.1, forward strand.
AGAGTCAATTATGGCTATGATCAGTGGTTAACTGGTGTGTTTACTGTGGCTAACTGACAGCTAAGCAACTCTCATGTTTCCAGTTTGAATGACCTCCTTGGGATTCGAATTGTCTTGCTATTCATGCAAGTGTATGCCATTGTATCCCTATTTGATTATTGATTATTGATAATATACAACTGCAACCTCTAATTGTAGCACTATTATGTCATTTTGTGTGTAAATTGACTTGAATCTTCTGTAAGATTCTACTTTAGTCTCAAGATTGTTGTGACTGAATTTCACATGGTATCAGAGCCACGACGAGACGAAGCTCTTCTTCTCAAAAACAAGATTTTTGACAGATCTAGCATGCATTTTGAGCAAAAAGCTCAAAAATTCCAGCACTGCCCCAAAAGCCGAAGGTTTACCACATAAATCCTAAGCAAATGAATGGTTGATCAAGCTAGCTTGATTGACTAAGTTGGGTGTGATGAAAACCTGAAAAGTGCACGTTATTCGACCTCACGGCGCCCCTTTTGTGTTTTTGCAGGTTTTTTTAGAAGACTTCTACTGCATTCGCTACAACAGAAAAATGGCTTCTTCTTCTGTGGATCCCCTTACTCCTTTCAATTACCACCAATGGATGGGAGACATAGAGATTCAATTGCGTGCCAAGGGACTCTACAGAGTTACAATGGACACCGAGGTTGAGCCAAACCATGTTGTAGACAAAGCAAGATACTGGAACAAGATGGATGAAGCTTTGGGGTTTCTTTTCCTGTCGATTTCCAAAGATCTTCATTTCCATGTCATTGGATTGAAGAATCCGAAGGAAATTTGGGATAAACTTGCTGATCTCTTTGATAAGCAAGATGACATGAGGATTTATCGGCTAGAGAATGAGCTGATTTCTCTTCACCAAAACAATTTCGAAACTCTCCATGAATTCTTCACCAAATTCAAGCACCTAGTGCTCTAGTTGAAGCATTGTGAAGTGGAGAAAGAGGATGATCAACTCATTCTCTCCATTCTCTCCAAACTTGGACTGGATTACTTAGTGTTTGTTTCCACATTCCATATCGGGAAGCTAACAACCCGAAATTGGAAAATGCTTTCATTGAGTCCCTCACAAATGAGCATGACGAGCTTGTGCAGATGGGGATCATCAGATCCTCCAAAGATCAAGCACTGTTTGCTTTGGGGCCCAAAGATACGAAGGCTAAAGGAAATCAAAAGAATCAAAAGACTAAGTTTGATGCTCCGAAGCCAAAGGAGAAGAACCATCAGCAAGAAGAGCTTTCCGGCTCAAAGAAGCACAAGAACAAAGGGAACCAAGGCAAAGAAAAGTCAAGTGTTCCTATTGCGGGAAGGGATTTCACCTTGAACATTCTTGCATGAAGAACAAACTTAATGAAATGACTGTTCTCCTTGAGAGGAACAATATCAATCTTCCAGAGAGTGTTCGAAAGAGAGATAATTATGATCGGGACATCCAACCAGAAAGAGGACATGCCCTCATGGCAAGTACTTTGAAGCCTAGAGCTCTCCTCATAGACACTGGTGCTTCAAACCATATGATGGCAAGCAAAGAATCCTTCTTGTCCTTGGACTCCGACAAAAGCATCCCCATCCACATGGGAGATGATTCTCAGATCATTTTGAAAGGTAAAGGTACTGTAAAACATGAGCATGGCAACCTTTTAATGTTCTGTATGTAACCTCCTTGGCCTCCAATCTGTTGAGTGTATATCGAATGACACACACCGGAGTGCCCAAGAGAGTGACTTTCAGCCCGAATGATGTTGAAATCATAGAGATTGCATCTGGGAAACTTGTTGCAACAGGCGTAGCAAATCACATTGCTAAGGCCTATGAGTTTTCGAAGTTTGTGGTGGATGCAAAGCCCATCACTCTTCTGACTCATGGAATGAGGGTAGTAGGCTTTGGCATTAGAGATTTGGTCAGTTGAACTTCAAATACTTGCAACAACTTCAGGAACATTCCATGGTTGAAGGCCTCCTAGCCATCAAAACTTCCAATGGAATTTGCAAAGGTTCCATTGTCGACAAACACTCTGAGCACAAGTTTGATCTGGGAAAGGCAAGCCGTGCAAAAAGTATTTTGGGATTGATTCATTCTGTTATCAATGGACCCATGCCTACAACATCCATGAGTGGTTCACGGTATGTACTCACCTTCATTGATGACTTTTCTAGATACACTTGAGTTTTCTTCCCAAAGAAAAAATTTGAAGTTTTGGAAATATTCATTGAGTTTAAAGATAAGTTACCAGAAACTTCTAAAAAGGGGAGGGAAAACACCGTTCTCCGTTTCAGAAACTGAAATTGAGGGGTACGCTTTGGAAACACCACTGAAACGCTTTCAAGCCGTATCCAAAAATCAGAAACGTTTCCAGGCCGTTTCCAGCCGTTTCTTGAAACGTTTCCAACAGTTTCTTAGTTTTCTGAAACGTTTCAGCTACTACAGGGCAAGTTTTTGACTAGAAATAATGATTTTTTGACATGAGAATAAACAAATAAATAACCCCAAAGGAAAACTATAAAACCCTAACCGTAAATTGAACCTCAAAACTTAAATATAAAACCTCAAAGCTTATAAATCAAGAGGAAAACCTTAATCCTAAATTGGTGAATGGTAATTTGACATTTTATGTCTCATCGATTTTGTTTCATTGCAATTTTCCAAAATTGATGGAGGCATACCGTTGGTTCAAAAAATCATTGATCTGTGGACATTTTATTTTATCAAATGCTTGTCTACTATAGTGTTAGTTTCACAACCTAGTGTAGAAGTACAATGACTTTTTTTGCCAATTTTTTAGCCAATTCATAACAACTTTGTTTTATTGGTTGGTGGAGCCCTGTGTAGAAAAAATAATAAAAGTCTTCGACGTTTCGGGCTAAGTAGTGCAACCCATCTTCAGGAGGAGATACTCACGTTTGTCACACAATCTTTGCCACCAATCGTTTATTAATAATGCTTGTAACCCTAAAATTAAAAGGTAATTCTCATGTTGGCCCATTAAGGCAAAGCATTATTAATTTTTAATTTTTCACATTTTCCGCATTTTTAAATAAACCCCAATGACTTGCATATCAAAATTGATAAAATGGTAGCTTTAGCCATACAAAATAGTGTACTAATTTATGAAGGGTTACATAAACCAACACATATTTCCAATAATCTTCTAACAAACTTCAGTTTTCTTCTTTTCCTTTTTGAATTAGTATGGACCCTTGACCTATGGCCTTATTTACTCCATTGCTAGTACACTGATATCCTTATCAAGTCGGTTAGTCACTTTATGAGCCAGTCGGTTAGTCACTTTTTGATCCAGTTGGTTGGTCAATTGACTCACTTGCATAGTTGATTGTCTTGTCCGTGAGTGGACCATCCCAAATACAACATAGTTGAGTCTCTGGCTTACATCAAAAAATGTGTTTAATCACAAATTTTAACAGCGATCAGCGTAATATTTGTTAGATGGTAACATTTCGATACATCCATCAAGTAATTTTAGGGTTTGAAGTCGATGTTTAGAAGTAGTTGACATGTTCTTGTTTAAATACTTGTCAGTGGGTGACTTATCTATGGCACTTGAGATAGAAGAATATTGTTTAAGACAATATTTGAGTTTGCTAATTTTAATTGTTATAAATGACATGACTACCTTTAAATCTAATTGATTAATGGTAATCTAAAGTATGTATGTCTCGTGGCCTTTTTGATATATATACAAGTCTGTTGCCGTTTCCTTCCCGTATTGTATCTGACATTTTTCAAAATTTGTCGTATTCGTTTCTCTCCTCGTGTGGGTTGGATAATGACTCCAACACCCCCCCTTAAGCTATACTCATGTGGAGGAGTAAAAATAAAATGCTAGGGCCCCAGCAACAAAGGTCATAGGTCACCCTGTACAAAAAGTAACTCTAAAATGCTCAAAATAAATGCTAAGTGAGGAAAGAGGGAAAACGCAATGTGAACCCCCCCCCCCCTTCACGTTTACTGCATCAACATTAACACACCAACACACTCCTGACATCAGCATCAGCACCAGCACACTCCTTCAATCAGGGAGGCCAACTAAGCCTTCTCTTCCAATCAGGGAGGCTAACTAGGCTTCCTCCTTCAATCAGGGAGGAAATCTGGGGTGATCTACTTGTCATAAGTGCACCAATTAGTTAACTGAATGTTGTTTCACCTAACAATCAGTTAGGCTGAGTTGGAAAAGTGCCTTCCTCATCCATGTGCCTAGTTTGGGCTGATTTGGGTTAACTGGAGTGATTCAAGGTGCCTCCAACAACTTCTGGTGACTGGTTTCAGTTTAGTTCACTTCATCGGAGCTGACTTGATTTAGATATGTGCCCCCACCTACTGATTGACATGCAGTTGTGTTCTATTCAGTTAGACTCAGTCATTACTGCCCTCCGATTCAGTTAGGACTCAGTTAGAGTCAATTATGGCTATGATTAATGGTTAATTGGTGTGTTTAGTGTGGCTAACTGACAGCTAAGCAACTCCCATGTTTCCAATTTGAATGACCTCCTTGGGATTCGAATTGTCTTGCTATTCATGCAAGTGTATGCCATTGTATCCCTATTTGATTATTGATTATTGATAATATACAATTGTAACCTCTAATTGCAGCACTGTTATGTCATTTTGAGTGTAAATTGTCTTGAATCTTTTGTAAGATTATGCTTTAGTCTCAAGATTGCTGTAACATAGTAAATTTTTAGACTATCAGTGAATTTCTTTTGTCAGTGGGCAACACCTTGTTGAAAGCTTGAATTTGCATTGAAATGGCTACTGGAATTAGGTTGGAGGATACGCTAGATAGGGCTGGGAATTTTGTCCCATGGAAAGCTAGGTTGGTGCTTATATTGGAGGAAAATGAACTTTGGGATGAAGTGGTTCCTATTCAAATTCCCTCTTCCATCGATCCACAAGCACTTGTAGCCTTCAACAAAAAGGATAGAAAAGCTAGAAGCATCATTCTAGATGCAGTTAAAGACCATGTTATCCAACATATTTCAAGGAAACACTGCATATAAGATGTGGGATGCTTACCAACTTTTACCAAAGCTCAAATGAGAACCGAAAAATGTTTTTGAGGGAAAAATTGAAGAGTATTAAGATGGCCAAAGCAGAGGGAGTGACTTCCTACCTTACTAGGATATTTTAGGTGAGAGATGAGCTTGTAGCAGTAGGGGAGGTTGTTTTTGGCGCTGAGCTAGTGCGGACAACTGTGAATGGGGTTGAAAATCCTTTGGCTGTTTTTGTGGGGGCTATAGTAGCCAGGGAGAACTTGTCTTCTTGGGATAGACTCTAGGATGATTTCGTGCAGGAGGAGACCCCGAGAAGTCTTGTGCAGGGGAGCTCTTCTACTAGTAGGGAGGATGAGGAGAATGTGGTTTTGATTGCCATTTCCAAGAAGGGCGCCAAGAAGGGTGGGGCTAAGCAACAGGGTGGACAAAACAAGGACATGAGCATTGTAAAGTGCTTTGCTTTGCTTATCAGAGGTTTGGGCACTATATTGGACAATGGCCATAGAAGAAGAAGAAGCAGCAACATACAACAATTTCGGCGGAGGTTGATGAATTTACAACTAGATTTGAGAGAGTTTTCTCTTTATGCTAGGCATGTTGAGACAGAGAGAGCATCCATCATCACCAGTACAGGCATTGATATTGAGAGGGAGCATTCTTTGCTGACCGAATATTCTTTCAGTGCATCCACCACCAACACTTGGTATATTGACAGTGGAGCTTCGAGCAACGTGACAGGTGCTCGAGAGATGTTTTCTGAGCTTTCACAGGCAGGTCTAGATGTAGAGGTAGCGTTGGGGGATGACATAGTTGTTAGAGCTGTTGGGCGTGGGACCATTGCATTTCAAAGAGAATCCATGAGTCCCATGACTTTGAGGGACGTCTTGTTTGGACCTGAGCTGAAAAAGAACTTGATATCAGTTTCCAGGATCGAGGACAGGGGATTTGGGGTGTATTTCGTGGATGGACAGGTGTGGGTTTTCCCCAGGATTGTAAGGCCATTTGCCTCTTACACCATTGGAGTCGGATGTGGAAAGCTGTACAAACTCTTATTTCAGCCCCAACATGCTTTGACACATAGCAACAACAGTGAGCTTTGTGAGTTATGGCATAGGAGGATGGATGATCTGCATCATCCAACTTTGAGGATGTTGAGGGACATGGTTACAGGATTGCCCGAGTTCAACATGGAGCACAATGATGTATGCAGAGGGTGTGGTTTGGGAAAGTACACCGAGACTGCTTTGTCAAGCAGTGATAGTAGGTTAGCTGGAGTTCTTGATTTGATACATTTTGATTTGTGTGGTCCTATGTCATCTGTTTCTCTGAGAGGTTTTGAGTATTATGCAACATTCATCGATGACTATTCCAGGAAGACCTATATCTACTTTCTGAGGAGGTCTTGTAGAGGTTCCAAGAATTCAAAGCTCTTATGGAGAACCAAACTTGGAGGAGGATTCAAGCACTCAGATCAAATAACGGGGGTGAGTATACCTCCAAGGAGTTTGATGTGTATTGTAGATAGGAAAAAATATAGAGACAGTTGACAGTGCTGTACACACCTAAGTAGAATGGAGTGGCAAAAAGGAAAAAACGATCTATTGTGGGACCAGCGAGAGCCATGCTACATGATCATAGTATTTGTTCCTTCCTTTGAGTTGAGGCTTGTAATACAGTTGTATACCTTCAGAACAGGAGTCCCCATAGTACCTTGGGAAGGAAGACTCCTTAGGAGATGTTAACAGGCAAGAAGCTTGAGGTTGGTCATTTTCGCATATTTGGTTGCTTGACTTTTTCACATGTCTCTTCTGAGAAGAGGACAAAGCTTGAACACACTACAAAGAGAGGCATCTTTGTGGGATATGATGAGACTTTGAAGGCCTTCTGCATTTAACTTCTTGCCATGAGGAAGGTTGTTGTGAGGTGGGAAGTGAGCTTTGAGGAGGAGCGAGCCTTCAGGAAGTCCAAAGACTTAGTGCAGGAGAAGCAAAGTTCCCAAAACCTCAGGCAACTTCACAGGTACCTTCGGTACAGACTACAGGTTCACAGGTTTCCAGGGTGACTGGGCCACAGGTTACAGGCACAAGATCTTTAGGTTCAGTGGTTCAGCCAATAGGTACTTCAGAGACAGATTCTGGTTTTCAGGTCACATGTTCACCATTTACAACTATCGAATCACAGGTTTTCCCAATGGTTGTTTCGCCAGCTCCTAGTCGACAGGTTTTTGGGCCATCTACTTATGGGAGTTCTTTAGATGATGATAGACCAGTTTGGGAGCAACATTCAGGGAAGAGGAAGCCTAAATGGCTTCTGAGACATGAAGGAAGCAAAGGATTTTGGATCGCCCAGGAACTAGTGAGGACTATGGTGATGCCAGATAGGTTGGGTATGGCCTTGGTTGCTAGTCTGTGATTCAGAGCCGTCTACTTTTGAGAAGGCATCCCATGATGGAAGAGTACCATTCCATGCGTGGGATATTGTTCTGAGACTCGAGGGGAAGTCAGTGGTGACTTCTCGATGGCTTTACAACGTATGTGCATGCTACAAATGGCGGTGTGGAGAAGTACAAAGCTTGGTCTATGGTGCGAGGGTTTTCATAGGTAGAGGGAGTTGATTATGATGAGACCTTTGCACCGATTGCTCGTTATACTTCTATCATATCATTAATTTCCATTGTTGCGGAAATGGGTTGGAAGATCCATCAGATGGATGTGAAGACTGCATTTCTTAATGGAATCATACAGGAGGAGTTTTATGTGGAGCATCCACAAGGGGTTCTGAGATTCATGGGAGAGAGTCTCATGTATCCAGGCTGAAGAAAGCTTTGTATGGGGTGAAGCAAGCTCCTCGAGCTTGGTATTCCAGGATAGACTCTTGCTTGTTGTCGATGGGTTTTCAGAAGAGTGAGTTTGATTCGAATCTCTACTTCATCATTGTTGGAGATGATCCGCTCATTCTTCTGTTGTATGTGGATGATTTGTTTATCACATGTGATGAGAGACCTATTGCAGTTTGCAAGAGAGATATTGCTTGAGAGTATGAGATGACTGACATTGGGTTGATTCACTATTTTTTCGGATTGGAGGTTTGGCAGGAGCCTGGTCATATTTTCCCGTGGTAGGGAAAGTATGCAGTGGATATTTTGAAGAGATTTCGGATGGAGGATTGCAGGTCGATGTCTACACCTATAATCACCAACTGGAAGAAGCTTTATGCTTTTGAGGGAGAGTTGGTGGATCCTACATTATATTGTCACCTCATTGGTTCATTGATGTATCTGGTCAACACCAGGCCAAATTTGTGTTTTGCAGTGAACACTCTCAGTCAATTCATGGTGGAGCCTAGGAGAGTGCACTGGGTTGCCACAAAACATGTGTTGAGATACCTTGCAGGGACAATGAATTATGGTCTAGATTATAGGAGATTGGATGGGTTAGTTTGATTGGCTTCACAGATTCAGATTGGGCAAGCAGTGTAGTGGACCGAAAGAGCACTTTCGGATGTTGTTTCAGTTTGGGCTTGGTAACAATGTTGTGGTTTAGTCGAAAGAAAAAGTCTACTGCTTTGAGTTCTGAAGAGGCCAAGTACATGGTAATCAACTAGGCTAGTTGTGAGGAACTGTGGCTTCGCAAGTATTGATGGATTTATTTGACCAGGGAAGCCAAGTATTGATGGATTTATTTGACCAGGTGTTTAGGCCCACAATGATTTATTGTGACAATCAGAGTTGCATCTAGCTTTCTAAGAATCCTTTATTTCACTACAGGTCAAAGCTATTGAGATCAGGTACCATTTCATCCGTGATTATGTTCAAAGAGGAGTTGTGGAGTTGCAGTACATTTCCACTGATAGGCAGGTAGCAGACCTTTTGATGAAGTCTTTGGGAGGAGGCAAGTTTATTTATTTCAGAGACAAGTTGGGTTTGGTGCAGAACACCTTCCTCGGTAAGAGGAGGTGTTGATTTTTGTACCTAGGAAGTTCTTCCAGTAGTGATTTTTTCCTAAGTCACTTGAAAGGGGAAAATAACATGACCCTTGCATTAAATGATTTGAGATGAGCATTTAATTTCAGTTTTTTTAGTGATTAAAGTAACTTTTTGGAAATTTTTAATTTTAATTTGAGTTAAATTATTTTTGGAAAAGAAATAAAGTGTACATTATTTCTCATCCATTGGTCTAAGACAATGTGGGCCCTTGGATTAGATGTCCATTCAGCTACCCTCATTAAACATCAAAAAGGCAAGGGAAAGGTAAGTGAGACAATTCATTTTTGTTTCCATGAGCATTGAAGAGCAAGAGAGAGCAAGGAGAGAGAGAGAGAGAGAGAGAGAGAGAGAGAGAGAGAGAGAGAGAATTCAAAGCAGAGGCACAAATTCCTGGAAATTGAGCAATGGCATGATTTCCAAGAATTTGTATAGCTTGAATTGGCATGTTTCCCAATGCATCTGTACAACATTAATTGGGACAACAATTGAGGAACAAAACACCCAGACATGGGCACAAATTTCGAGGCTGCAAATTTGTCATTTATTGTAGCCGTATTGTACTTTTTTGTACAGTGATTTTCAGTCACAGAACGAACATGTGCGAATTTTGAGGCAAAGGGGCACAAATTTTGAGGCAGTTATTTGTTGTTCCTGTTGGCACGAAAATTGAAGTATCAGTCCATACAGTCTGTCTGTACAGTCCTGTAGCAGCACAAAAATCGAGGTGGTTAGCAGAAAAGAAATTTCTGAAAAAAATTTCTGAAGCAGCATGAATTTCGAGGCTGAAGATTTTCTCATCTGGTTGAGATAAGTTGTGACCAGGTTTATTTTCTGCTGTACTATTGATTGAAGAAATAGAGAAACTCTCTGTCACTGGTTTTCCTCGGAGGTTGGGGTTTTGCATGGGTCAATCTGAAGAAAAATTACTAAGTCTGATTTTTATGTGTGACTGATTAGAAATTTCTGCCCATAAAAGTTGTAAAATTCTTCAAATGTTTCTGCCATTTTGTTTATGAGAAAAATCACTAATTTGCAGCCTTAAATACAAATAGGGTTGGGCATTAAACAACTAAAATGGTGGCATGAAACAGGGTTGGGGAATAATCTGAAAATTTACAATCTAACCTCTCCTCATGTATTAGACCTTTCTAGAGGCCCTCCTAGCCCGATAACCCCAAATGCTCCCCTCCTAATGCAAAATCGTCCTTCCTAAACCCACACATTTGAGCCATTCCCTCGCTCTCTCCCCAGACGTGTGAGTTGAGTTGGTTTTCAGTCTTTCAAATTGTTTTGACCCTCTTTCACCTTGTTTGACCTTCTCTTAACCGTTGGTGAGTGGTTTAAGAAAGTTTTTAGCCTCCTACAGCGACGCGTTCCGCATTTACTCTAGAATCTTCCTTTTTGGACCAAGTCATCCTCATTGTGAGCTAATTTGAACCCTCTAGGGGAGGCACTCTCTCTCTATTAGCTTGTCTAATGACATTTCTAACCATTTGCTCTCCTTTTTAATCATTGTTTACCATGTCAAGAGGATCTTAGTAATGGTTTGAGTCTTTCTATAATAGATCTAGGGTTTGAATCATACAAAACATTTGTTTAAGAGAAGATATTGAGTCTCTCATTCTACATAAAGAGAACTCTCTCATTTGTGTTGTTGGTTGTTGCTACATGAGTTATCTTTGTACATTAGAAGAGTCTTCTTAATAATATCATCTTTGGCTTTGGAGATAAAGACTTGGGGTTATCTTGTTGATATTTGACATTTCTCTTGCTGTTGTGTTTATCTATTGGAGGTAATATTGTTAGTCGTTCATTTGTTTCTAATCTTTGGGCCATTGAGAGGAAAGTATTATTTTCTTGGATTGAGCTTATGGTAAGTTTTTCTCTATCTAAGTTAACTTGTTATTGTGCATTAAAAGGAGTTATTTTTTACATTGTTCTTCATTCGAATGGTGTAATGCTAACCCCTTTGCGTAGGGTACACCCAAGAAAAGAAGTAAAGGAGAGAGTTTGTCCTTCTCCTTGCGATTTCATATAAACTCTCCAATATATCCATTGAGGTAAGTTTAGCCTAAAGCAATCTTATTTCATGGATGATATTTTAAGCAAGGCCCTCTAAGTAGCTCTAAAGTTGTGATACCGAACACGTACATATAGGGCAGCGTGTCTAGTGTCCGCATGTTTGACACGGACACGCTGACAGAGCGTGTCGGACATGTCTCTCCAACATGTCTCGATTTTCGACGCGCATGTCCTGCATCTGTCAGGATGTGCCCTGAAAACATGACACGTTTTTTGCAGAAGGGATGCTTGGGACCACTTTAAAACCGAATGTTGACTTATTTTTTGTCATTTGCAATTGTGGAGAGAGCTCCAAGAAGTGTTTTTTGTGCAGGTGAAGAAGATTTGAAGGCTTTGTAAATGTGTAATACTAATTACTAATGTTAAATGTGCATTGATTTTGATTTCTATTGAATATTTGTAAAAAAATGGATCTCTGTCTTAATATATATAATTTTTAGTATATATATATATATAACGTGTCCTACATGTCTTGATTTTGGGGGTCACCATGTCCATGTCAGACACTCAAATTCCCATGTCCTCCGTGTCTCGTGTTCTCATGTCAGGTGACTTAGCTCTAAAGTGATTCCATTTGCCCTTGAAACTTGACACTAATCTCTCCCTGCAATATATATATATATATCTTTTTCTCTTAATGAAATTTACTAACCCTAAAGTTACATGAATATCTTATTGCTTATATATAATCTAAATCCCAAATATTTGTCTTTGATACCTATTAAAATTTAGATTTAGTGGCTACTCTTTCATTTTACATCATAGAATATCTTTTATTTTGAGTAACCCAATTTTTTTGAATCTTGAAATTACTTTTAGGCTTTTTATCTTCCATTTTCATATTTGTTTTTCCAAGTTTCCATAAAAAGGCTTGAATATCTAATTTACATTTATTATCTTTAATATACAAAAACTGTAGTTACTTTTCATATTTTCAAGTTTTTTTTTCATTTTATTGGGGGCAATTTACGAATTTCTGCATAATTATGCATAAAACCATATTTAGTTACTCTGAAAAAAACCAATTGTTAGACATTTAATTTGAGTTATATATATATATATAGATAGATAGATAATGTTGCATAATTTAGTTAAGTAAAAGGGTCACTTTTCAAGCATTTGCTTCACTCTTTAATTATGAAATTGCATTTATATTTGTGCATTTTATTCATTTCCAAAATTGTCTTTTTGTAAGATACATACATAAAATATTAATTAACCAAATAAATAATAGTGATTTTAACCATCAACCCATTGAGTGTAATCACTGAAACAACATAATTTAATTGACGGTTTATTCTATGGTTATTTATTATCTATTTTGCAATTAGATTTATCATAAACGATGATTGTCTCTAGCATCTAAGCCAATTAAGCATTACTCCAAGAAAATTTATCATTTCTTTTTGGTTTAGTTTTACTGGATGATTAAGCTAGACATTTCAGATAACCTAATAAATCATCCCTGAGTCTATTACAAGCTCTAGGGTTTTTACCTTGGACCTTATCATATGCCTTGGACTCATTACTTATATTCCTGATTATTATATCATTGGTGACTTGGTAATAAGTCTTGTTTATGCTCCTTGGTTTACAATATATATTTATTAAAACATTTTCCTTTGAATCTAGTCCATCATATTGTTTATTCTTTAAGTAGGTTAATTGGTTAGTGTTGAGCACACATTGTTATGGTTGTATCTTTATTGTGTTTATGTTCATTTCACTAAGTGCATGTTACTTCAATAATTACATAAATATATTATACTTAGTAGGTCTAGAGTCTAGACAACTCTAATTTATAAATATTCCATCTAAACTTTAAATAGTCAATCTGCTAGAAACACCCCCTAGGCTTTGTGGATTCAAGTGAGAGGTTAGGAGTGTTGAGGTGATAGTGACACCTAACCTTTGTGTCATCTAGGTTGTGCTAGTGGATTGGGAGTCGAAACTTTTCCCGCACACGTATAGGTTGGGTGGTAACAGATACTACATATCCTTGGGTGGCAATTGAGGTAGAACCAAGGGAAATATGCACAACATGATAATGGCCGTGATTTCAAAACTTGTCCATTGAAAGCCCATGGGTGTCAAAAAAAAAATGGTTCTCTGACACCCCATCAATGTGATGAAAATCACAATATGAAACCTCATACAATATGAGGTGTAACACTTGTGATTTGCAAATTGGTCCTTGGAAAGTCCACAGGTGTCATGAAAATGGTCCTTTGATACCCCATAAAAAATATGGTGTAACAATTGGTAACCTTTAGTGTACTCATTTAAGCCTCGAGAATAGGAAGAGACCAAAGGAAGATCAAAAAGAGAACATGGTATGAAAGTCGAACATAAAACCGTGATGGAGAATTAGACATGGACTTTCATAAAGCTAGGGAAAACCTCGATTTGCGTGCAAATGCATTTATAAAGTAGAAGGTAGATGGGACACTTTATAAGCACATAATAACGTTGGTCGGGCTTTTCTTATAAAGAAGGGATTGACAATGAGGAGACTTTTGATGCTACAATCAAAATGGGAACAATATGCTTGGTTCCAACCATGGTAACACAATTTGGTGGGAAACTATATCAAATAGACGTGAAAAGTTCCTTCTTCAACAAAGATTTAGAGGAAGAAGTTTACATGCACTAACCATAGGGATTTTAGGTTTTATAGAAGGAACATTTGGTTTTTAGATTGAGGAATGAAGAAGAGAGCAAACTCTTGTATAGGTGTTAGCTTATCCTGCTCCTACAATAAAATAACAATAAAATCCTATATCTGGCCTAGGAAGGAGTGAAAAAACCAAATTTCACCAACTACTACAACATCCATAAATAAGGTCATCAAAGCCATATATACAAGCTTTCAATCAAGTGAGAGGGAGAGATGTCTCCACCACCAAACAAGGGATATTTCCAAGTAGATCCAAATGTCTAGCCTCCAGAGTCTCACCAAATGACTGGTACACTAGAATTAGTCTCCAAAGCAATGAATGAACCCTAGATCTAGGGTTTGACACCTAGGTGTCCAAGACCAAAACGACCTCCTCAAAATGATGTATGGAACTATGTAGAACACCTCCAAGGTGGATGCATCAATGAATGTGCTTTCGAAAGGCAGAACACTCTCAAAAATTTCAATCAAGCATGGCAAGATGTGAAATGAAGGCTCTCCAACAAAAACGTCCCACCTTAACATGTGCAAGTCGTCCAATCATTGCTAAAATCAAGTCAAAAGGATCCAATGGCCATGTGTGGCTATCAAAGAGAGCACTCCATCAATGAAGCATGAGTGAGTGTGCAAGCAACTTCTAAAGTGGATGCCCTCCATAATTTAAGGTCTAAAAGGGTCTCTATATTGGATGCTCCTCAAAATAATCCTCAAAACATGTGCGACAAGACCTCAATATGTGGGTAGGCCCACTAGGAGATAAAGTGATGATGACCTCATACCAAATATATCCCTCCAAGCTATGACGCTACCTCCAAAATCCAATCTCCGATGTGCTATCTCATCAATCCATTGTCAAAGAGATGCATGGAACAAGGAGCACATCAATCGAGGTAAACGCATCAAAACCAAGAGTAAGGCCCATCTAGAAACCATGGACCACACGTGCCAAGAGAGAAACAAGGGGAGCATTCAACACTTGATGATAGTGAATCATGCTAAGATACTCATCAAGTGCTAAAAAACCAATGGTGTTCCGTGGAAAATGAGTGTCAAACCATCATACTTATGCTAGAAGGGAGGGTGCTCCGTGAAAACTAACGAGTAACGACTAATCATTCCCGAGCATGAAACATGCCACATGGGCTAGAGTGCTCCAAAGAAAATCCACCATAAAGCGCCTCCAAGTGTAAAACACTCCAAATGAGTTTGAGATTTCCTTAAAAAATGAGTTTGTCATCAAGGTGTCAAATTAGCTCAATAATGCTAGCGTAAGCTGGCCTTCGAAAATCGAAGAGCTTCCAAACACCATCAAATCATGCAAACAAGCCAAATGGTCCATGCGAAAAGATAGTCCATGTGATTAAGATGCCAAACCAAACCAAAAGTGTTAGGGCATTCCATCAAGGGATGATCAATGTGCAAGTGATACATGAGTGAACCACTTTAACATCCCATAGGCAATACTTCATCAGAGATTAATTACGAACACTTCAAAACTTGGAGAAACACTAAGTTGATGGGTTTCCATTCCATGAAAGCACTGAGTGTTACATAAGTCTAAGCAAAAATACTCCAAGCATGCCAGTATCATCCATGTTGGAGGCCACATCCTATAGCTGCTAGTACAAATATATCCTATCCGTCCACCACCCCAGTGTGTAGGATCTACCACCCCAGTGTGTAGGATCTGCGGATCCACGGATCCGATACGTATCCAGATGGGATCCGCCTCGGATCCATCATGGAAACATATCCCCTGCAGAAGGAAACGTATCCTGGTCCCATGAAACGGATCCTGTGAAAAATTTAAAAAAATCCTCAAATTTTCAAACGGATCCAGTGAAAAATCAAACAATTCCTGAAATTTTCAAATGGATCCTGCAACTTCCAGTGCTTCTATGACCCATTGAATCATTGATCCTCCCCAAAACTTATTTTTTAATGAAAAACATAAAAAACCCTATACACCTAATGGCTAAAAGCGTAAATCCCATTCCTGCTCAAGGTCTGATCTATCCTTATGTAAAGATATGCTCTTGAACTCTGATATATCAATATCAAGGTCTGCTCTCAACGTTTTTATTTGATATAACTTTATGGTCAGTGTCTACTGTCAAGGGTTGATCTATCTTTATGTACTATGTTGTTGCTCACTTCACCTACATTGTTCTGTAGTCTTGCCATAACGTTCAAGAAAACCACTTTATTCCCTGCTGATAGGGACATGTGGATGTGGCTCACAAAAACACTATTATGACCTGCGTCAAGTTTATGCTGAAATGGTTTTTAAAATTATCAATATCACAACTTATCAAATTAGTAGTTTATGGTACATGAACTCTATGAACTCTTATGTTTCCTAAATAGTTTTGTTTCTTCCTTCTATTTTTCTATTTGTGATAAAAATATTTTTATATTTGTTTGTACTTGCTGTTTCCCTGCCGTATCTGGATCCTGGGTTTTAAAAAATCTAGCGAATCCGTATCCGTATCCTGGTAACTTAGCTCTTTTGTAACCATTGAGGTTGCAGTCATTTTTAAGAAATAGAATACTGAATTAGAATCCCTTCATTCTCCCTTTTGGGTACTCTGAATGCAACTCTGATGATTTCTGGCAATATCGGAACTACTGTCCTAGATCTATTTCCCATCTTCACTATTTATACTCTAGAATGGACACAAGCCCAAAAATGTTGCTTATTCTGATTGTTTTTCCGTTACAGATCCTGGATGCAGATAAAGGTGAACCATTAGAAAGTTCCACTGGACGAGTTGCGACACGTGATATAGTGCAATTTGTTCCCCTGCGGAATTTGCCAAGTGAGTTTCTGTTTAGTTTTAAAACATTCTGCCAGATGAAAGTCTGTGATATGTCAGTATGGAAAAATGTTAGAACTGTAGCAAGAACACAAGGAAAGGGGAGGTCACATGATGAATACAGTTAGAGATATCTTCATTCTGTTTATCTAAATATTTTAGAAATGTATCAAGAGTTCTGACAATGATCCGTCCTGTGTTACTACCAGGTGAAGAAACAGTTGCACAATCACTGTTAGCTGAACTGCCCATGCAATTTTTGAGTTACATGAAGAGCAGAAAAATAGAACCTGCTGGCTAAAGAGTTGATTCCTCAAGCTGCAGTTTTGACAGATCTTGTATTGATCACTTTGGAGCTGGTTTTACTGAATAGCCCTATTCCGGTGTGCTACACCTTTGATAGGACTGGTTATGGAAATTGTTTCTCTTTGTACTTGTTTCTTTCATGTACAGAAAGAATATTTTTTGGGCAATGCAAGTATTTTATAGTCTGTCATAATATTCTATTTAACTATGTTCCCTATGCAAAACAAGCAAGAAGATATGATGGACAGTGATTACCCACTTCTGTAAGATCAAGTAAAATGTTTATTGATGTAAATTACTGTAATAATAAAGTATGAACTGTTTCCTTTTTCCCCATTGAAGAAGGAAATGTGATCTTTAATGGATTCTACCCCTCATGTTTCTCTCTACCCCCTGTTCACTGTAGTCACTCTTGCTGGAAAGATTGAAGTAGCATTCAAGTTGAGACATGGAATTACATTCAAATCTGTGAAGACGACAATTTCCACTGATTTATTTGGGTTTACCACAACAATTTGTGTTTATCTTCTCTAGGTCAAATATATATGGCGAGTTGGTCTTAAGATCCTAAATAAATTAGAATGAAAAATGTCTCTAGTCCAATATAAGATGTAGGGTGAACGTATGAATGTAATGTGTCTTTATTATGATTTTAAAATGTGTATTGATCTTTGACATTATCATAGATCCCTTTAAAGCCAGGTTTCTTTGAGGATGGTTATGTGAATATAATTACAAAAAATTGTGGTTGCAAAACATGTAGACACTATTATGATTTTATGATTCATAACCTGTCAAGAATTGTAAGTGATGATTTGAACATACAGATCAGGTTTCCAATATACTATTGGATTCGTATTTTATGGTAACTCTATTGTTTTTATTTCATAATAAGCTGTACATGTTCTTGATAAAAATGCTTATTATTTATTTGACAACCATCAGTGTAAAGGCTTGTTTAGTTCATGTAGTGATTCTCGTTCTAGTTACTGCACACAAATGACATTAAATGAAAGCCACGGTGTATATCCATTGTCGTGTTTATACTTTTACAATCTTTGTAAGCCTTCCTATTGAGTTGGTTGACATGTTCTGTTGGGTTTAGTGGAAGTAGTGCCCACATATTTTTGTCTGACAAGTGAAATGACTCTATGGCACCATCATATGTGAAAACTTCTATATGCAAGCTTGTATAGTAAGAGGTTATAGATACAGCTACTATGAGGTCTGTAGTTTTCAGAATCGTATCGTAAAGAGCTAAGGGAAGCAGTGCTCCAGATGCGTAAACCGATACATAAGGTTATTTCCTAGTGGGCTATTACTACCTATAGTGGGTAGTGGGCTATTTATTCCTAGGTTCTCATATGGGTTCCACATAGTGGGCTATTCTGTAGGGGTGGGTTATACCATAGAGGTGGTGGGCAGGGTTAGAGGTGCTGTACGAGGTGCTTGTGGTTTTAAGTGGAGTTGATCATTGTTGAAAATAATCTGCTGTTTTTAAGTGGAGTTGATGATGGGTAGGAAAAGATGATCAGTGTAATGACATTTACATTATGCATATTTTCT
Source organism: Pseudotsuga menziesii (assembly GCA_001517045.1). Classification (NCBI taxonomy): domain Eukaryota; kingdom Viridiplantae; phylum Streptophyta; class Pinopsida; order Pinales; family Pinaceae; genus Pseudotsuga; species Pseudotsuga menziesii. The sequence continues at coordinate 998,183 of LPNX011139568.1, forward strand.
CTAAGATAGGATTTGAGAATGGATCTCCCATTCATTAAATTTGGATGACCTTGATAATATTCACTTGATGCATATTTTTTTAGGATTTGAGAATTGATATTTTTTTATTAGTAAATTTGGATTTGAACAATGAATCTAAAATTTATACTTCTAAAGAATTTTAGTTTTTCCAGAACAAGAAACTAAATATTTTGTATGTTTACATTATCCTTTTTTTTTTAAATAATATTTACTATTATGAACTGCATAAAATAAAGTTTACATATAACAAATATTCAACTAAAATGTGTATTCTTTACATTATTTTTGTTATTTTATTAAAACCTAACTTCATCCGAAGTTTCAATGTGAATAATAAGTTGTGAGAGAAAGTCTCAATGTGTAACGATATTTATTAACACAATATTGTGATTGTTACTAGCTTTAACCATTTTAGTAATCCACGTCATAACTATCATTACATATAGTTATTTTTAAGCTAGTTTTAGATCCTGGTATTAATAAAAAATAAGCAATACATCAAGTTAGCACATGCCTGCCTCTCAAGGAACTGGACCTGTCATTCACTCTTTAAAACATATTACCAAAAGACCAGTATGCCCTGGGGGAAAACCAGATTGTAACATGGAGTTTGAGTTGACAAAATATCCAACAAAATAAGGGAAAGTTGTCCAATTATGTGCATGCCAAAGACTACCAATACGCTCTATCATGAAAAACCATAACTAAATATAGCCTACGTGAAAGTAGAAACCTACTAAAAGCCTATGGAATTTCATCATTAATAATACAAGTAAGTTGGGCTTTCTTTGCTTGAGTTGACTGAGGTTGCTGAGCTTTGGGTACCATTTTGAAGACCATTCTAGTGGTTGATTTGGCATTTGGATTAAGTTTGGCTTCGAAACTAAAGAGAGCTCTAATCAAGGTGATTGCATGTGATCCAATTGAAGAAGGATTTCTTTTTCTTCATGTCCATCCATCATGGCCTTGCCAATCAGAGTCTTGACATGCCAATACGGGAGAATTGGTTTTGCGTGTTTGGTTTCTTGAGTACATGAAGTGTTGGCATCCTTAAACCAAGTCTGCATCTCCTTTGATTTTTTCTCAGCTTTTAGGGTATCTTGCTCAACCTTCACCTAGTCCTTAGCTTGTCTGATTTTTTTTTAAATTTCCTCTAAGATGCGACGGTGGTAACATGGTTTGACTTCCTCCACTTCACCCTATACGTGGAGAGTGTGCTAATAACACAACTTCCTCTTACCAACCTTATGTGTTTGAGTACTACGAGTGCTTTCCTGCTTGTCTGTTATATTTTTGTTTGTTTCCTGAAACCACAATTGCTTCTCCTCCAACTAGTAGTGAGTTCTTCATCACCTCGAGCTTTCTCGATGGTTGAAGGTATGCTCTTAATGAACCAGATCCTTTACAGAGCCTTGTGTCCTAGCTATTCCCCTCCCTGTTTGCACCAGGATAACCAAAAAAATAATCGCAAATGAAACATTTGTTGGATTAACCTCAAGAAATACATGTATGGTGTGAGCTCTAAATGACCTCATCATGCTGTCCCAAAGTTGCTTGTCCAACTTGAGATAATGTTGATACTCACCAGTCTCGACAATCAGTCCAACACAGTTTAATAATTTACCATAATGCCAAGAATTGCCATTAATGGTTGTGCGATTTGTCCTTCTTGCACTGATCGACAAAGGTGGGATGCTAGTTCACTTGGGGGAACCATTTTCGCAACCATTTGTACCATGTTATGCATGGGAGTGGGAAGGGCATTGTCTATTGGCCTACCATGTACCCTGGCACATTTTAGGTGCTTTGCTTTCATCTTAGTGCTTCTCAATTTTTTGAATCTCACACCACACCAGACTTGGGGACATGTTTAATAGTATAGGTTATTATTGGATGTCGACACCATTTTAAAGTGACCTATAAAGATATTTAATGATATATTATTGAAGCATTTGTCACTATAACCATTTATTTATTTACATGGTAACTATTGTGTCAATGTTAGTGTCTAGGTTATTAAAGGAGGTATACACCATTTTAGAGTCAATAAGAGAATATTTTATAGTAGTGTTGTTAGATCAAAATCAATTGATTAAAATAGCAACATACTATAGAAAAGGGAGGAGGGAAAACCCTATATAAATGTACTATATGTTGTCTTAAATTCGCGAATTAATTAAACTTGTCATTCATAAGAATGGAATAGTTACTTCAATATAATTTAAAAGTCTAATTCTAGAAGATGTCTTTGTTTGTTATTGGGCTTGAGTATCCAAGATGGATGGAGTGTAAAGTAATGCTGGTTTATAGAGCATTGAAATTTGTAATTTCCAAGTAAAATATCAAGCAACGTTCAAAAATTAGCATAAAGTATCAATTAGCATCAAGTATCAAGACATGAATATATTGATGTTTTTTTTACTTCTCAAATAGGCAATATATTTGGTTTCTACAAGATGGCATTGTGTTTGTTTAACCCTTTAAAAAATAAAATCATATTTATAAATCATTTCCACCTTTTAATGACATTGGCTCAAGTAGATGAACTACAACATTCACACCACATCTATTTAGTTTGATCTCCTTGTCATGTTTTTCTTTACAATCTATGCACAAATTATAGATCAATTGGAACAAATTCAAGTTTTATGTCCTTGGGAGCTAGTACTCAATATTGTTGTAATATTTATATCATGTATTTTTTATGAACTAGTCTTCCACCAATCAATTTTACACATCTTGGAAGATGCCAAAGTGGCACTTTCCATCCAATCAAGTTCTCCTACATCCTTGTTTCTTGATCTAACAAGTACCATTTTTTTCAATGACTTTGATAGGATTGAATGTTGGCTTTGGTTGTTACATTAGACATAAGCTAGAAACCATAATACAAGATATAAAATAACATAATATCAAGTTTTCTCGGATTGATGAAAATGATTAGGTATTGACTTAGACTCCAACAGCTGTGGTTTCAGATTTTTTATTTAATTTTTCAATGGATAAAAATCATGAAAAGGTGTAGGGGACGAATGTGTCCTTGTTGATAAAAATGACCTCTTCTATACATTTGAATTTGAATGCACCAATAACATTGTTGAGTATGAATCCCTACTCCAAGGCCTTAAAAAAGTCACTGATCTTAAAGTAAACTATTTGAAAGTCTTTGGTGATTCAGAAATTATTGTCAGACAGATTAAAAACACCATACATTATTTACCTCCACACTTGAAGGGCGATCAGACAGAGGTATGAGGTTTGATTTTGAATTTTGAATCTTTTACTATCAATTATGCTCCTCGTTCAATGAATGATGCTACTGATCTATTAGCCAATATTGTTTCACGTTTAGTCCCTTTGAATGACAAGTTTTTCATTGAACTTCTTTTCAGGCCTTCTGTCCCAGATAACGTAACTAATTGGAAAGTGTTTGATGATAATCAATAAATGATTGATTTCCTCACATATGAAGGTACATTTAAAGGTTCTATCATAGATAAATATGAAGAAGAACATCAAGCTAACCTGAATGGTCCTGAGAAAGATGGCAATTGAGCTAAAAGGAATTTCATGCCTAAAAGAATGCATGTTTGAAAAGTTGTTTGACTTCAACAAAAGTTCAAGTATCTTGTCAATGTCAAAACAAATAACTCTTTGACTTACAACAAAAGTTAAGAATCCTGTCAATGTCAAAACAAATAACTCTTCTATGTAGCATGAATTAGTAAATTTCACCACACTAGAAGAGCCTAAGAACGTGAATCTTAGAGCAGGTTGCTTGCCAAGAGAAAGGACAAGATTCATTCAACTTTTTAAGCAATACAAGGCTTTTTTTGCTTGGACTTATGATGAGTTAAAAGATACTCGGATTATTCAACATGTCATTCCTATGAAACCGGGTGTCGATCCTTTTCAGTTGAAGCTAAGAAGAGTGCACCCAACTCTAGAACCTTTGATACAGAAAGAATTGAAGAAACTTATGGATGCCAGGATCATATTCAAATTCAGACATTCTAAGTGGGTTGCCAACCTGGTCCTTGCATGAAAGAAGCCAGGGAAGATTAAACTATGTGGATTTTTAGAATTTGAATAGAGCCTATGACAAGGATAACTATCCTGTTCCTCCTATGGAACATATTTTACAGCTTGTCTCCAGCTCTGAGATGTTTCCATTATTATATGGGTTCTCGAGGTACAACCGAGTGCTTGTGACTGAAGTTGATCGCTTAAAAACCATTTTTTGGACTATGTAGGGCACCTTTGTTTTTCACATAATGCATTTCAGTCTGGTGAACACAAGAGCCGCGTTTCAACAAGCCATGGGTATTACATTCCGCGGATTGGTCGGTCGGAGCATGGTTGTATATCACGATGGTGTCATAGTATTTTCCATGAAGAGAGGATCGCTTTCATCACCTAATATAGATCTTCAAAAGGTGCAAGAAATATGAAATATCGCTCAGCCCAAAGAAGAGTGTGTTTGTTATTTCAGAGGTGAAACTATTGGGGCATGTGATTTCAAAATGGGGGATATCTGTTGATCCTGAACCCATACAAGTTATCATGCAAATCCACATACCTCGTAATAAGAAGAAATGCAATGATTTTTTAGGAAGATAAATTTTGTTCACATGTTTGTATTTAATTTTGTTGAAATAATCAAATCCCTACCGCAAATGATCAATAAAGAGGTAGAGTTCAAGTGGACAATCAAAGAAAAGGAATCGTTTCAAAAAATCAAGAAAGTTATCACCGTCGTACCTTATTGAGAAATCCAGACTTCAAAAAAGATTTCTTAATATATACTTTTGTTTCTTGACCATTCGCAAGGGAATGAATGTCCAATTTCTTACTTGGAACACCAATTTTGGTAGAGCAATAATCATTGGATTTGATAATGACCAAAAACATTCCCAAGAAAAACTATAACAAATATAACAATACATGGAATCAAACAGCCTAAGTGATCCACCTAAGTGATCGAGATGGAGATCGGTGGCCACCCACCTATTCCAATGGCTCAAAGCAATTGTTCATTGTTGTAATTTCCTATTTATTTTTCTACTGTTTTCATTAGAGAGAATTTGAGGTCAAAAATGGGCCTCAAAAGGACCAAAATGTACTATAAAAATCAACCAATTACATTCTAGTAGATGACATCATCCCCCATGGTTGAGGTGGCATTGCATGAGTTAAGAATTCTTATTTGTCACATTTTCTATGGTGGATGAAAACCCATAGTTAACCAAGGTAGTGGTACAAGTACTTTTAAGTCATAAAGTGAAGTACTCATAATAAAAGTCATTTCACACTTTCTCATAAAATAATATCATTGTCATTTTCAAGTAAAGTACTCATAATTCATAAAAATGTCTTTTCACATTTTTTTATAAAATAATATATTGTCATTTTCATGTTTTTTTAATTTTAAATTATATATTCACTCAATTGTATTTAATATCATAATGTCAAACTAATATATATATATAATCTTGTACTTTTAAAATATATATATATATATATATATATATAATCTTGTACTTTTAAAATAAATAAATAAATAAATAAATATATATATATAATCTTGTACTTTTAAAATAAATTAAATTCATGAATGATATTTATATGGAAAAAATGTGTTAGTTATGCATATAAATTAAATTCATTTTTTTTTAATTTTATTTACAAGTTCAAGACAAATAAATGCTAAAGGATAATAAATTTTTTGGAATTTACAATGAATCTTAGTCACATCATTATAGAGTTATTTTATTAATTTTATTTATAGTCAATTTAGAAAAGTAACTCAACCATGGTTATTTATATTGTGCATAAAAAGTAGTGTAGGAGGTGAGTTGTCATATATACCTACCCCATAAAACCCCTAACTCATAATAGTTTAATATATCTTATATTTTTGTAGTACATCTCTTAGGAGGCCCATTTTTGACCTCAAATTCTCTCTAATGTCAGGTCCCAAACTTCCGGGGTTGTTTTGAGACCCTAAACGACGTTTTTTGGCAGTTCGGTGAGCCAAATGGTTGTTTATTGCATGCATTTGGTCCCAGTCAGAAGACATAAAGATCTTATAGACCTTTCCAATGGGCTATCAAGCGCTCAAATAGAAGATCTTGCAAAAGTTATGATACCAAGAAGTTGATTGTTCAACTAACCACCTTGGGGCGACAAACTTTATGACGGTTCATCTTCTAGGGTTATGTTTTGGACCTTTGCATTTCTCTCCCTCATGTTTATTTTAAATAGGCTCCTTTGGCCTCATTTTGTATTCATCTTGGCAGGGATGAGCGTAACAACCACATCTCTTCTCAGAGAGATGGTTACCACCGTTCTAGTTATTGTATTTACAGTTTGTTCTATTTCCTCCATTTAATAGAATATGTGTCTATTGTATCTCTCTTTTTCATTGCAATATGTTTGTGTTTATGATTCTATATATGTTCTTTCATTTCGTTAAAACATAAATCTGGATCAATGGTATCAGAGCAATTAGCTCTTTGATTGTTTCTCGGTGCATGTCCCCGACGAGGTCAGGATATAGAGAGTTGGGTCTCAAACTAGTTGCACTTGGAGAATACCACTCTTGCCACCCCAAGCGGCCTCCCATGGCGGAAGAAAAGAGAGATGACGGAGCATGGGATTGTATCAAGTCGTTGCTCGAAGAAGCCCTCGTGCGACAGAGGAATGAGATGATGGATAGTTTTGTTTAGATCCTTCTATGAATGTCGACAGTGGCGAATGCACTTTCAACGCGCAGTCGTTTCACAGATGCAACCCCATTCAAGATGTTGATGTATTTGTAACTTCGGAATGTATTCATCTATGTATCTTATGTCTTGTAACCCGATGTTTATTCTGGGATGTATCTATTATGTAATTGAGTCATGTTGTCATGCCTCGATGTTCCGATCGAGAGGATCTATTATGTAAACAAGTCATGTCAAGTCATTGTGGGTAACCCTCCAATTGTCTAAAGTTTAAATTCCCCGCGGTTTTGAGGCACTACGGTTATTAGACTCTCCTAGTAGAGGTCGGCCCTAGTAGGGTTTTAGTCATGCTAAGATTAGTATAAATAGAGAGCTGGAGTCTCTATTTAGTGCACAACTTATACACACTCCAGTGTAGCGCATAGTTGAGGAAGGAGAAGACACTGGGGCTAGACAAGAAGAAGGATACTGCTGTTGGGAGGTCACTTACTGTTTTGGGATTTTCTATTTTGATGGTGATTATATTTCTAAGTAAGTTGCGGGGTTTTCTCCTTTATGGTTTCCCCTATGAAAAACACTGTGTTCATTGTCTCTTGTGTTTAATTGCTGTGCTTGTTATTCTCTTAGTTAAAGATCCTAATAATGCTAGCTTAATGTTGAAAAACTAACATGGTATCAGAGCTAACCTGAGAAGAAGACACTGTGTAGCTGCGAGAACTAGGGATTCCTAGTTTGTGGATCTTCCTCCACAGATTTTCAGCAAAAGTAAGGTGGAATAACTCTCCTCCTTAGGGCGCATCTTTCTGTTGAAGCAGAATCCAATTCTGAGGTTTTTCAATTTTGGACCCGACACTGCTGTCGGAAATTAGGGATTTTCACAGAAGAGGAATTTTTCAATGAGCCCAGGACTGGATTGATATCCTCTCGCTCGAAGTTAGGGATAAATTTCAAGGCATTTGGGGTGGACAGAACTCTGGAAAAGCAAAACCCTAATTTGCTCCTAATTCAGTACTGCAGGATTTCAACTCCAAATCTAGATTCGACAGCTTGACCTGGTAAGATCTAAATCTTTTGTATTTCCATTTTAGGTTCTCAATTTAAGATGTCTCATCATACCAAGCTTGATGAAAAGCTTGAGGGAGCTGATAACTTTCAAGCCTGGAAGTATAGGATCTCCTTGGTCCTGGAAGAAAATGAGTTGGACTCCCACATACATGAGGAGGTTCTAGTTCCAGAGGGAGATGAGACTAAGGCCTTACATAAGAAGAAGATGGTTATGGCAAAGAGGATCGTTGCTGATTCTATCAAGGATCACCTTATCCCTCAGGTGTCCTCTCTTGAGGCACCTAAAGCTATGTTTGATGCCCTAACCAAATTGTTTGAAGGGAAGAACATAAACCGGAAGATGACTTTGAGGAATCAACTGAAGAATGTGAAGATCCAGAATGCAGAGACCATCCAGTCTTACTTCACAAGGGTTTCTCAGATCAAGGAACAATTGGAAGCAGTATATGAAGAATTGGAGAATGCAGAAATTGTGATGACCACCTTGAATGGTCTCCCTAGGACATGGGACTCTTTTATTCAAGGGATCTATGCTAGAAAGAAGTTAGTCAAGTTCAGTAGACTGTGGGAAGAATGTTTTCAAGAAGAAGCTCGGACAACAGCTCGAGAAGAGAAGATGGGAAGTGAAGATCAAGCTCTCACAGTATAATCCAAGAAACCTAGATCCAGCCATCACAGAAGTAAGTACTCTCATCACAGAAATAACTCTAGAAATCCTAGAGATAGGTCTAAGTTCATTTGCTATACATGTGATGAAAAAGGACACTTTGCTAGAGATTGTCCTAAGAACAAAAGTAGCTCTCACAAGAAGAAGGGAAGCAAGAGAAGACATCATGCTCATGCTGTAGAGAATGATGAACCTTCATCGAAAAGAACCAGATATGAAAGTGAAGATTCTTGAAGCGAGGATGAATATGTTTTGATCTCCGCTCTCACGGGAAACATTACTCATGGAAGTGATGATTGGCTTATTGATAGTGGGGCCTCCAAACATATGACTGGATTCAAGGAATCCTTTGTGAGATTTTCAGAACATGAATCACCTCACAAGGTGAAGCTAGGAGATGACTACCAATATCCAATAAAAGGTAGTGGGGAATCTTCCTATAAACCAGACTCTGGTAAGTCTCTAACAATGAAGGAAGTATTGTTTGTGCCAGGACTCAAGACGAACCTTCTCTCCATATCAGCATTGGATGCAAAAGGAATGAGGGTTGCATTCATAAATGGTCAAGTCATCATGTGGCCAAGAGGAAAGACTATCAATGATGCAGTGGTGATTGGAGAACAAGAAGGAGATTTGTACAAATTGAAGGGCCATCTAGAACAAGCCTTGGTGCATGACACAGTAGAGCCAAGTGAACTTTGGCAGAGAATGCTTGCACATGTGCATTACAGAGCACTACCTCTTACAAGCAAAGCTGTTGAAGGTCTTCCATAAATGCAAGCAAAACATGACGAGGTCTGCAAAGGATGTGCGAAAGGAAAGAACACAAAGAAGACATTTCCAAGTAGCGAAAGCAAAGCAAAATGAATCTTGGAAATCATCCACTCCGATGTATGTGGTCCTATGTCATCAAGATCAGTAAGCAGGTATGCATATTATGTTTCTTTTATTGATGATTTTTCTAGGAAGACACGGGTTTACTTCATGAAGAATAAAGATGAAGTATTCAACAAGTTAAAGGAATTCAAATCCTTGATCGAGAATCACTTTGAAAATAAGATCAAGACCTTTCGATAAGATAATGGTGGAGAATTCACTTCGAATGAATTCAAAGAGTTATGTAAAGAATCAGGGATTAAGAGGGAGTTTTCCACTCCTTATAATCCACAACACAATGGGATTGCAGAACGGAAGAACATAACTATCATGGAAGCTGCAAGAGCTATGCTTCATGATCAAGATATTCCTATGCATCTTTGGGCAGAAGATGCCAGAACAACGGTGTATGTACAGAACCGTACTCCACATAGAGTACTCGAGAACAAGACTCTTGAAGAAGTCTTCTCTGGCAAGAAACCAAAAGTCAACCATCTCAGAATATTCGGCTATCCGATATACATACACATTCCAAAAGAGAAGAGAACAAAATTAGATCTTTCAGGAAAGAAGGGTATATTTGTGGGATACTCTGAAAGCTCGAAGGCTTACAGAATATATTTCCCAAGATACAAGAAGATTGACATCAGCAGGGATGTGACATTTGATGAAGACACAACTTACATTAGAGGAAATTTGGGGTCTAAAATGGGCCTTATAAGAAAACGTGCCAAAATAAGTTTTTGTGAGTTGGAATTCAAGAACCAATAGAATTTCAATAAAATAAGTCAACCATAATGGTTGAATTGACATATTTGTCATTAAAAAAAATTACTTTTTTTGTTCGTATTTTCGATATATCTCATTGTGTTTTTACTCAAATTTTGATCGGGAGAGCTCGTTGGATGCGGAATTTGATTCCGCATCCAACGAGCTCTTCCGATCGAAATTTGAGTAAAAACACAGGGAGATATGTCAAAAATACGAACAAAAAAAGTAGTTTTTTTCTTTCTTCCTCCAAAATTAATCAATATTATTTTATTATTTTAACTATTATTTTATTATTTTCCTTAGGAGGCCCATTTTAGACCCCAAAATTCCTCTAATGCAACAACTCCAGAAAGAGACATGCTGAAGAACCTGAAGAAGCAGAAGCACCTAGAATTCATGATACAACCATGAATGAAGAAACTCAAGAAGAAGATCGAGAATTTAAAGAACCACAAAGACTTGTAGATGCACCTCTGGAGAAGAATCCTCATAAGAGGAAACCTGCTTGGGTACAAGAACTTATCCAAGGTGCAGAAAGATATGGGGCTCCATAAGAGAATCACAGAGAAAGAAAGAGGACCAGATCCTACTCCGGGTATGTAGCTTTACTATGTGATTTCATTGATAACGAACCTTCCAGCTATGAAGAAGTGGCAGAACGGAAAGAATGGAAGGATTCTATGATCAAAGAATATCAATCGATCATGAAGAATGATGTTTGGGATGTTGTCCCAAGACCAGAAGGGAAGTCAGTTATAACTTCCAAATGGATCTACAAGATCAAGCATGATGGAGACGGTAGCATTGAAAAGTATAAGGAAAGATTTGTGGCTCGGGGGTTCTCTCAGAAAGAAGGAATATATTATGAAGAAGCCTTTACACCTGTAGCCAGATACAGTTCCATCAGATCAGTACTTTCTCTGGCTGCAATGATGAAANGGGTTTCTCTCAGAAAGAAGGAATATATTATGAAGAAGCCTTTACACCTGTAGCCAGATACAGTTCCATCAGATCAGTACTTTCTCTGGCTGCAATGATGAAATGGAAGATACACTAGATGGATGTCAAGACTGCTTTCTTGAATGGTGTAGTGGAAGAGGAAGTGTATGTAGAACAACCACTCGGTTTTGAGACACATGATAGAGAGTCTCATGTATGCAGATTGAAGAAAGCCATGTACAGTTTGAAACAGGCACCCAGGACTTGGTACGGCAGGATTGACAGTTTTCTATCCAGTTTGGGCTTTACAAAGAGTAAAGCAGATTCCAACCTATACTACAAGGTTGAAGATGGCAACCCAGTGATGCTTCTACTATATGTAGATGATCTATTTGTGACAGGTACGAATGGGTTGATTGCTGATACAAAAATAAAGCTTGCTGCTGAATTTGAAATGAAGGACTTGGGTATGATGCATTATTTTCTAGGTATGGAGGTGTGGTAGAGTGCAGATGGAATCTTACTTGGACAAGGGAAGTATGCAGTAGAGATCCTAAAGAGGTTTGGGATGATGGACTGTAAGTCTATGGCCACACCTATGGCATCAAACCTGAAGCTATTGAGTGATGATTCATCAGAGACGGTTGATGCCACGATGTATCGTCACATGATTGGGTCCTTGATGTACCTAATGAACACAAGACCAGACATTTTCTTTGCTATGAACAACTTGAGCCAGTTCTCGACATATCCAAGTAATATTCAGTTGATTGCTGCAAAGCATATTCTAAGGTACCTGAGGGGTACAGTTTATTATGGGATCAAATATGAGTCGAATCAGAAGATTAACTTGGAGGGTTATGTTGATTCAGATTGGGCAGGTAGTGCCATCGATAGGAAGAGGACTTCAGGGTGTTGCTTTAGTATGGGATTAGGTGTGATCTCTTGGTTTAGCAGGAAGCAATCCTGTGTGGCACTGAGTACAGCTGAAGCAGAGTATGTCATAGCTTGTTCAACTAGTTGTGAGGTAGTATGGTTGCGGAAGCTGCTATCTGATATATTTGATCTCCAGTTGGATGGTACTTGTATACATTGTGACAACCAGAGTTGCGTGAAGTTGTCATAGAATCCAGTGTTCCATGACAAGTAGAAGACCCACAAAATACAGACCCAAAAAATTGTTCACTTGAGGATTCTGAGCGAGAGCTCAATATTCGAAACCCTGACTGAGCATAACATATCTGGCGTCGGCTTGATATCCTTGTCAGTCTAGAGAATTGAGGACGTGATTTTCTCCGATGGCCTACGCGTGATGCAGGTTTCAAATCATGTGGGTTCTATGCCGGTATGTGATAAAATGCTCATTTGTGTTTTGATCTATTGGTAAAATGCTAAACATCAAGATTTTAAAAACATTACAACATCTAAAATCGTTTTCTGGGTAATTTATTGCATTTGGATCTATTCTTTGAAAGGGTAAAGGTCAGATCTAAGGATTTTCAATCATTAAACAAATTAGGTTTTGATATAATTATGGGATATGATATGGTATACTTTCGTTGAAGTTTTTGAGGTGCCTTCATTGTTTTATGCATTTACATTGAAATGGGATATGGAGCATGGTTCGAGTGACTTTGTTTTTCATTTACCATCAGATCTAAGCTCCCTGAAAAGTGTATGTACGTTTTTCTTGAATGACCTACAGATCCGATCTGCCAGTTGCATAAAAGCGATTTTTTCTTTTCCCTGTTTGCATAGAGGTGATTTTTCCCTTCGAACTTCCTTGTTTTCTCCACTTATGGATAGAGGCGATTTCCCATTTAATTAAATTGCTTTCTCAATGACGGTGGGCAAGAAGAAATTTAAATCACTGTTGGTCAATGCCAGGACTGAGATAACCTTTGAATATGTTTTAGATCCATACCCGGTTGAT